>CM052717.1:10268706-10290758 GCA_028551405.1 Uromys caudimaculatus | reverse complement strand
AAAGAATACACATCTATTGACCCATGGTTTGGACTACATATGTGGCAGAGGAATCACCTCGATGGCCATCAGGGAGAAAGGAGAGGACTTTGGGCCTGAGGGTGCTAGAGGCCCCAGTAAAGGGGAATGTCAAGGTGGGAATATGGGAATGGGTGGGCGGGTAGGTGGGAGGAGGAATTCCCTCACAGAGGCGGGGAGGTGGAGGGGATAGGGGATTTCCAAAGAGGAGACCCAGAAAAGGGGAAACATTGGAAATGTAAATAAAGTATCAAAAAAAAAAAAAAAAAAAAAAAAGAAGCCTACAGAACTCCAAGTAGATAGGACCAGAAAAGAAATTCCTCCTGTCACATAATAGTCAAAAAATCAAATGCACAAAAGAAGGAATTCATATTAAAATCAATAAAGGAAAAATGTCAAGTCACATATAAAGGCAGGCCTATCAGAATTACACCAGACTTCTCACCAGAGACAATGAAAGCTGGAAGATCCTGGACAGATCTTATGCAGACCCTAAGAGAATATAACTGCCAGCCCAGGCTGCTATACCCAGCAAAACTCCCAATTACCATAGTTTGAGAAACCAAGGTATTAAATGAAAAAACAAGTTACACAATATCTTTGCACAAACCCAGCCATAAAAAGGATAATAGATGCAAAACACCAACACAAGGAGGGAAACTATACCCTTGACAAAGCAAGAAAGTAATCTTTCAACCCAAAAGAAGGTAGCTACAAACATAAAAATGACATCAAAAATAACAGGAAGCTTCAATCACTATTTCTCAATATCTTTTAACATCAATGGTCTCAATTCCCAAAAAAAGAGACATAGGCTAACAGACTGGATACATAAACAGCACACAGCATTTTGCTGCACACAGGAAACACACGTCAGTGTTAAAGACAAACACTACTCAGAGTAAAGGGCTGGAAAACAATTTTCCAGGCAAATGGTCCAAAGAAACAGGCAGGAATAGCCATTCTAATATCAGATAAAATCGACTTTCAACGAAAAGTCATCAAGAAAGATTAGGAAGAACACTTCATCCTCATCAAAGGAAACATCTGCCAAGAAGACCTCTCAATTCTGAACATCTATTCTCCAAATGAAAGGGCACCCACATTCATAAAAACAACTTTACTAAAGCTCAAAGTACACACTGCACCTCACACAATAATAGAGACTTCAGCACCCCGCTCTCATCAATGGACAGACCTGGGAAACACAAACTAAACAGAGGCACAGTGAAACTAACAGAAGTTATGGACCAAGTGGATTTAACAGGTATCTATAGAACATTTCATCCTAATTGAAAAGAATATACCTTCTTCTCAGTATCTCATGGTACCTTCTCCAAAATTGACCATATAATTGGTCACAAAACAAATCTCAACAGATTTAAGAAGACTGAAATAATTCCATGCCTTCTATCACTTCACTATGGATTAAGGCTGGTCTTCAATGGCAAAAAAACAACAGAAAGCTCACATACACCTGGAAGCTGAACAACGCTCTATTCAATGACAACTTGGTCAAGAAAGAAATAAAGAAATCAAAGACTTCCTACAATTTAATGAAAATTAAAGTACAAAACATCCAAACTTATGGGACACAATGAAAGCAGTATTAAGAAGAAAATTCATAGCTCTGAGTGCCTCCAAAATGAAACCAGAGAGAGCACAGACTAGTAGCTTAACAACACATCTGAAAGCTCTAGAACAAAAAGAAGCTAATATACCCAACAAGAGTAGAAGGCAAGAAATAAACTCAGGGCTGAAATCAACCAAGTAGAAACAAAAAGAACTATACAGAGAATCAACAAAACCAGGAGCTGGTTCTTTGAGAAAATCAACCAGAAGGATAAACTCTTAGCCAGACTAACCAGAGGGCACAGAGATACTATCCAAATTAACAAGATCAGAAATGAAAAGGGAGATATAACAATAGATTCTGAGGAAATTCAAAAAATCATCATATCCTAATACAAAAGCCTATACTCAACAAAATTGGAAAATCTGGATGAAATGGACAATTTTCTAGACAGATACCAAATACCAACGTTAAGTCAGGATCAGATAAACCATCTAAACAGTCCTATAACCCCTAAAGAAGTAGAGGCAGTCATTAAAAGTCTCCAAACCAAAAAAAAAAAAGCCCAGGACCAGAGGGGTTTAGTGCAGAATTCTATCAGAACTTCAAAGAAGACCTAATAAGGATCATTCATCACGATGGTGTTGGCTTCATCCCAGGGATGCAGGGATGGTTCAATACCTGGAAGTCCATCAGTGTAATCCACTACATAATCAAACTCAAAGAAAAAAACCCCATGGTCATTTTATTAGATGCTGAAAAAGCATTTGACAGAATTCAACATCCCTTCATGATAAAAGTCTTGGAGAGATCAGGAAATCTAGGCCCATACCTAAACATAGTAAAAGCAATATACAGCAAACCAGTAGCCAACATCAAATCAAATGGAGAGAAACTTGAAGCATTCCCACTGAAATCAGGGACTAGAAAAGGCTGTCTACACCCTCCTTATCTATTTAATACAGTACTTAAAGTTCTAGCTTGAGCAATTAGGGAACAAAAGGAGATCAAAGGGATACAAATTAGAAAGGAAGAATTCAAGATATATCACTATTTGCAGATGATATGATCATATACTTAAGTGATCTGAAAAACTTCACCAGAGAACTGATACAGCTGATAAACAACTTCAGCAAAGTGGCCTGACATAAAATTAACTCAAAGAAATCAGTAGCCATCCTATTCTCGAAGGATAAACAGACTGAGAATAAAGTTAGGGAAATGACACCCTTCCCAATAGTCACAAACAATATAAGTACCTTGGTGTGACTCTAACCAAACAAGTGAAAGATCTGTATGACAAGAACTTCAAGCCTCTGAAGAAAGAAATTGAAGAAGACCTCAGAAGGTGGAAAGATCTCCCATGCTTATAGTTTGGCATGATTAATATAGTAAAAATGGCCATCTTGTTGAAAGCAATCTACAGATTCAATGTGATCCCCATCAAAATTCCAACTCAATTCTTTATAGACTTAGAAAGAGCAATTCTCAAATTCATTTGGAATAACGAAAAACAAAGGATAGCAAAAACTATTCTCAGCAATAAAAGAACTTCTTGGGGAATCAGTATCCCTGACCTCAAGCTGTACTTCAGAAAAGTAGTGATAAAAACTGCATGGTATTGGTACAGTGAGAGGCAGGTAGATCAGTGGAATAGAATTGACCCAGAAATGAACTCACACATTTACGGTCACTTGATCTTTGACAAAGGAGTTAAAATCATCCAGTAGAAAGCAGTATTTTCAACAAATGGTGCTGGCTCAACTGGTGGTCTACATGTAGAAGAATGCAAATTGATCCATTCCTATCACCCTGTACAAAGCTCAAGTCCAAGTGGATCAAGGACCTCCATATAAACCAGATACGCTGAATCTGATAGAAGAGAAAGTGGGAAAAACTCTCAAACACATGAGCACAGGGGAAATGTTCCTCAACAGAACACCGATGGCTTATGCTCTAAGATCAAGAATCAACAAATGGGACCTCACAAAATTGCAAAGATTATGTAAGGCAAAGGACACTGTCAATAGGCCAAACTCACAATGAAGAGATTGAGAAAAGATCTACCAATTCTCCATCTGATACAGGGCTAATATCCAATATATACAAGGAACTCTAGAAGTTAGACTCCAGAGAACCAAATAGCCCTATCAAAAATGGGGAAAAGAGCTAAACAGAAAATTCTCAACTGAGGAAACTCAATGGGATGATAAGCACCTAAAGAAATGTTCAACATCCTTAGTCATCAGGGAAATGCAAATCAAAACAATCCTGAGATTCCACCTCATACCAGTCAGAATGGCTAAGATCAAAATCTCAGGTGACAGCAGATGCTGGCGAGGATGTGGAGAAAGAGGAACACTCCTCTACTGTTGGTGGGATTGCAAGCTGGTACAACCACTCTGGAAATCAGTTTGGCGAACCTCAGATAATTGGACATAATACTACCTGAGGATCCAGCTATACCACTCCTGTGCATATACCCAGAAGTTACTCCAATAGGTAATAAAGACAGATGCTCTATTATGTCCATAGCAGCCATATTTATAATAGCCAGAATCTGGAAACAACCCAGATGTCCCTCAATAGAGGAATGGATACAGAAAATGTGGTACATTTACACAACAGAATACTACTCAACCATTAAAAACAATGGCTTCATGAAATTCACATGCAAATGAATGGAACTTGACAATATCATCCTGAGTGAGGTAACTCACTCACAAAAGAACTAACACAATATATACTTACTGAGAAGTGGATATTAGCACAAAAGTTCGGAATACCCAAGATTCATTTGGGTTTTAAGACCCTCATCATAGTTTCCTGAAGTTAGACTTCACCTATTGTCCTCCAGATGAAGATGTAGAACTCTCAGCTCCTCCTGAACCATGGCTGTCTCAATGCTGCCATGGTCCTGCCTTGATGTCAATGGACTAAACCTCTGAACAGTTGAGAGTCTGGGAAATTTCTGTCTTCTTTCCTGTTACATGATCCATTAGTATATTGAACTTAAAGTAATGAACAGAAAATTGATTCTTACAGACATATTCACAGCCAACATTTTGATTTTTCTTTTTACATGACTGATCCATATAATGGAAACCTTTGGGATAAAAGGTTTTATCAATGACTTTGGCTGCAAATTCCTTTTGTATATTCAAAGACTGGGCAGAAACATGTCCATTGTTACCACTTGCTACTTTAATGTCTTCCAGGAAATCATCATCGGTCCTAGGAAGTCTTTTTGGATGAGCCTTAAAGTCAAACTCCAAGTCATATTGGTCTCTGCACTTCTCTCTGCTGGATTCTCTACATGATATTAAATATGATTTTTCTGAGAAGAGGAAGAAACCAACACATAAAAATCATTTGACATATTGCTTCATTGTAGTTCCTGATGACTTTATAAGCTCATTATATACTGCAATTTTGTTCTTCCTGAAATTTTGTTTTCCTTCATTATCATCTGGTCTAGCAGATCAATGGTGGTCATACTCTATATGTATAAGCAAAGCATTCAACATATCTACAGCATCAGTCTTTGCTCCAGAGTATCCCATGAGTCCAGAGCTACCCACAGGATACTGGACTCTTGTATCCACCTTTATAGTTTTTTGTGCCCTCTTCCATATTACATGGTTGCATTGCTTTTGTATATAATCCTGTTTGGTGGCTGGTGAATATCATGTCAATCATTTCAATGCGTTTTCCTACTTTGGGAACTTTTGTGATGAATCATGACTCCATTTTACCAAGATTATATTTTTCCTGAGTTAGGAATCACCAAATCCCATAATGTTATCACAGGAATATAGAGTGTATGGTTTATTCCCCTCACTATTTAAATTTTAAATTTCTCTTTTTATATAAAATATCAATATGCAACTAATGCCTAGCCACTTATCTTTCTAATGAAAACTGTACTCAGAGTTTGGGTTTTAATCTGTTGAAACTAATACCTGTAGTAGTATAGGAAATGGGAATCAAGCAGCATATTTTATTATACTTTTATTCTATTGTGAATATAGTACTCTGTTTTAGAAATCCTAAGTAATATTGTTTGAGGAAGATTCAATATTTTGGCTTTCAATACTTAACTCTCAATTTCTAGGCCCTGAGTAAACAGATTATAACATCACTAGAAAAATTTTACATAGAGAAGCACAATGATAAATAGTATATCATGTTGTTACGATTATAACTTTTAAATTGATCTGTCATGTATGATTATTACTATTATACAATTTTCCTTACTATTGTCTTTATGCTATGTACAAAAAAACTCATATATGACTGAATCAATGTCAATTTCCTAAGGCAGAATAACAATCTTCTGCAGTTCAAAAAGTAATGCTCACATTTTTATCTAACTCTGTGGCAAAATTAATGTTGCTAATAGTTTTATGCTTGCCTCTTTTATTTATTAATTTTTATGACTCCCAAGTAAATGGTACTCTCATTTGCATATACCATCTACTAGGATTAATAATAGTGCCTAAATAAATAATCACAATCTGAATGTTCATTTTGCTGGTATTTCATTACATAGTATACTCCTATATTTCTCTTGTAAATATTTAAGGTTCATTGCCAATGTATGGTACATTGATGATTTATAGAAATATCTCAAATTTATTGGGCATTGAAAATTATTACAGCTGTTATTTTAAAAAAAAAATACCAGTAGCCAAATCTCTAGCTAACTATCAGGTAGGAGTTAATACTTATTATGTCCCACTCAATAGAGGTCTTTAGGCTAGGTTATCTTCTTGACAGACATATAGTTAATATCTATCACAATGGAATGATTTAATCAACAGAGAACTGGGATATCGGTAAATTAAATGACTTGTTTATTGGCAAAAAATTATACAAAACCTAGCATGCAAAGAATGTGCAGTTTGTATTTCAAAAAGAAAGGTATTCATGTGTTGAAAATTGACAAATCTATGTTTTTTATAGAGATAATACATTTTTATATAAATAATCTTCTTAAAGTAATGACAAAGTAAATACAAAAAAAAGAGAGCAGTCTGTAGACAAATACAGTGTTCAGGGTGGTAACAAAGCAAAACGTTTTTTCGTTCCATACTAGAGAGTGAAGAGAAATTCAATGGAGGGTGCTCCTCCATTGAAATTATGGATATATTACAGGAGTGATTCTGACAGTGCAGAGAAAAAACTGGATTCTAATATGATTATGGCTATGCAGACATAAGTAATTATGAGACATTTTATAAATTAGGTAGGAATTAAATTATCACAAAGATTTGGTGACACTATAGAAGTATGATAATTACTTAAGAAACAAAAGATATATATCTGTAAGATATGTTTAGATTTACTATTCCTCAGGAGATACACTCAGGCATCAGGTCCCAGAAACATTTCTTTTATGGTTCTGATATCATGTAAATACTGTACAGACTTACACAAGACCCAGAATTAAGATCTGTCTAAAGACCAAGAACTTTGTCTAGCTGATCCAACAAGGAAGCTACATTCACAAGCACGCTGTGCCATTTTCCCTTCTTCCCATTCCACCCTAAGTCTTCTGACCTGAGAAGTAATAGAAGGCAACCATTTGCAAACAGTCTGCTGAAAATCAGTGCATTATCTTGCACAAAAATATTAGACAGTATCTAAATTATTCCAAAGCCATTTTCTCATAATTTTCTTGTATCAGTCACAGAGTCAGTGGAAACTACAAAGCTCATATTCTTGTTTTTATTTTCAGAACTAGTTTTATGAAAATATTTATTTTAAGAAGATCTATAAAACAGGTTAATGATCATTGTTGTACAGTTAGGTGTTTAGAGCACTAGTAAGTGACCTGGTAGAGGTCATACTGGCTCATGGAATAAACGAAGAGGAGACTAGAAATAGTATACAAAGTCAGATCATTAGCTAAAACTGGTCAAGTCAGAAGAGAAAATTACATAAAGCAAGAAAGTATTTTATATGTTTACACTGAGTTCAACACAACACATGTTAAAGTGGGGAAGTTACAGAAGAAGTGCAAAGGCAGCAAATCGCGAGACCCCCACACACGAAGCTGTTCATGCCCTCACACACATTTAAGTTTACAAAGTTAGTAAAGTTTTGGTATGTGGGGTTAAATCTAAGGTTTAGAGATAAGAAATCCAGAATGGCACAAACATATCAGAAGTGTAAATTCTTCCTCAGGACATGATGAAAACAAGGACACCTGCAAATTAGATTAGTGTTATTAAGAGGAACTTCAGGTAAACATGTATTTGTACTTAGAATTTTCTTTCATTAACCTAATCTGGTAGGGAATATGACCCTTGGATTGACAGTAGACAAAAATTGCCTTGCTCCACACAATCCTGAGGGGCTTCCATCTAAAATGTTTACAGTCCATAGGAGGAACTGTCTTTGTGAATCTTGGATACCTCAATAATTTCATGGACACCTTGACAAATTGCACAAAAGCTTCAAAATTGCTCCCGTTGACTCCACATAATTTTGCTTCAGAAGGTTGTGCTCCACCACACATCCCCAACCTTGACATAGCAGAAATGCCCCTTCTTAACTTAAGATGACCCTGCCTGCAACTGTGCTTGTTCAGCTCTTTTCAATCTTTACATAGTTGCTCTTTGCATGGTCCATGAAGCTGGAGAGTGACTCCTGTAGTGACCCACTAAATATCTACTGATTCAGACAAATTCAGATTAACCTCTACTAACCCTGTTTATGGCTCTTATGTAAAACTGGTGGTAAGAATTTTTGGTAGAATTGAGAGACATACATATGAAAGGCTGTGATAATTAGATTGCAATCATTGTACAGTAGATCATTATATTTACAGCTGTATAATCATACTATTTCTCTTACTTTGCCAAGTAAAGGTTTTCTGTTTGTTTGGTTATTATGGTTTTCTTTGTTTGTTTGTTTGTTTCTTTCTTTCTTTCTTTTGTTGTTTTTCACAGTTGTTCACTTCAGCTATCCTGTTTACTTGACTTTTTCCTGAAAGGCACCTAGAGCTGTCCACAGTAGCAGCTAGGACTGAAGAATTCCTGATGTAAAGTAACATAGGTATTACTATTGGAGAAGGGAAATAGTTAAGAGCAAACACATAGAATTCTCTAGTGTGTGAGAATTACTTATACTAACAAGTTTCAACACTGTAGTTATAGACTACAAATGAGGGACAAGGAAGAAGCACCTCTGAGTGATGACAGTAGGAAGGCTGCAGCACAGATAGAAAGATAACATGGAAATCAGAAATCATAACAGTGCTTGAATTACTTCAGATTGCATGGGAAATTTGATGGAGACATGGGTTTATTCAACAGGAACATAATCCATAGGAACCTCTACATGCAGCTGTTATGCCATCTGAGTTACCTGGAGAAGCAGTTTCTGAGACCCAGCCTGATCTCTGCTCTTGCCAGATGCTCTTGGGTCTGATAATAACTGTCCTGGTTCGTATCTCAGGTTAGGTTGTGTGAGTAGTGACACATAATTTTAATATTCTTGCTAGTAAATGGTCATTTTAAATCAGTGTAACACAATAACACATTCTATTTCGCACAGTTACTTCACTGTGATAAAAATGTTAATGCTATGCTGATATATCTCCCAAATCCAACATTCTTTACAGAAAATAATTCATTTGATTATCCTGTGTTTCAGCATGGGGGACAAAATGATCATAGAAGAGAGGTCTGGTGAATGGTCATTTGGAAAGGAGACTTGGGGATAGAATCAGATGCAGTGGAAATTCATTCAAAAGAAGATTTTGGCCTATGTGATGGGTTTCGAAGAGAATGATGTTTAGAACTTGAATGAATAAAATATGTAGATAATAAAATATGATACTATCTTGTTTGTTTATGCATTGGAATATGGCAAACCATGCTACAATCTGAAATATATAGTAATGAAGTCTGTAATATCATAATATTCATCATCTGTCCTATATAATTTTCCTAAAATATTTTTAAAATATTTTCTGAATAACAGTCACAGTTATTGGTAGGTAACCATATATTTAATAAAAAAATATGGAAAAATGGAGATAATCTGCCATGGAGAAAAGCCAGGTTCTGGATTTGCCTATTCTATTAAAAATGTGTTTAGCTAGGACTAACTCACGCATTTATTTGGAATATTTTTGTTCTTTAAATTTGAGCAGTGTATTAAATGTTTGATGCTCCCTAACTTTCTGAATTTAAGAACAGGGTGTTGAAGGGAGGGTGACAGTAATTATAAGCCTTTTTTGATTGTAAAAAATACATTTTCTACTATTTCATAGAGTTTAGTGATATTTTGAAATCACCATCATCATTTTAAATACTGATTATTACATCTATCAGTTCGGAACTGGTTTTCAAAATTCTGTTCTGTTCTTTATTTCATAGATACTTGATTAATGGTTTTGATTCATATTACTTTATGTTTATATAAGAAATGTTTAAATATGTAAATATAAGAAATGTTTACTATAAAAATAAATAGTGGAACAATCTTGCAGTCATCAAATTGAAAACGCATTGGATACTTAACAGTATATTAAGACTATAAGCAGAAATAATATTTTTATAGAGTGACAGCTATTTATGAATCAAGGGCAAGATATGAAATGAACTACAGATACTCTAAATACATAGAAATGGCATTGTTGAGCACAAACTGGTGTGGCCAACTATGATTGCAGCTTTCAGATATCATAGTTCTCATGTGTCTACACTATCGATTGGTCCATACATATTTACATAGTTGTGTACCATATATTCTATAATGTCTTCTCTTGGAAATAAATGGTATATATTCAATAGATATAGGAAGATGCCTATGCTTCACATAGATATTAAAATCACGGACAATAATAGAAAACCTGGATCATAATAACTTATAGATTGTTTCCTTTGTTGTTGTCGGTCCTCAATTTCTCCCTAGGGGAGAATATAATTCACTGAACAAAATATATCCTTAAGTATGCATTAGTGAGGACTCTTGACTTCAGTTGCTGTGATAAAGTGGAGATACTGAGTGTACTGTGCAGCTCGGAAAATAAAGGTCATTCAGCAGAAACTGGCAGAGTGAATCAGGTCTACATATCTTAGTATCTTAGGCAAAAGATGAAATATAAGGTTTTTTCTGCTTTCTTTGTACTGTGTCATGAGAGTTGAAGTCTTTACACTTAATTATGAAACACAGAGTATATTTAACTTCCTAGTCATATTGTCTCAATGTGTTCATAAGTTTTTCAAAGCTATTGGGTGGTTGTGTTCTGTTTTGTAACCTCCAAGATCTTGCTGAATATTTCCATTGATATTAAAATTATATTATTGTATTTATATTTGTATTTATTTATATTTATTATATTAATTTTATTTATTTATATTATTTTATATTTATATTATTATATTTATATTATTATTTTACTTTCTCTGTTTTAGCCATCTTAGTAAACTGAGAGCATCCTATGGGTGTAGGTCTTAAAGATTTTAGTACATTGTGTTTTTAACCATTTTATGTGTTTCTCTATTGTTTTTTTCCATGTCATGATTATCACGTGGCTCAGGATAAACATAAATGAATAAAAAATTCCAGGGTGCTGTTTAGTGAAGAACATAATAATGAATTCCCACTGAGCATCTTTTTTCACTATTCACACGTTGGTGCTCCGTTCAGGGAAATTTACTGTTTACCTAGGTGTTCAAGGCTATTTCCCAGTTTCTCTTCATCAGATTCAGTGTATCTGGTTTTATGTGGAGGCCCTTGATCTACTTGGACTTGAATTTTGTACGAGGAGATAAATATGGAGCAATTTGCATTCTTATTTATGCAGACCTCCAGTTAGACCAGCACAAACTGTTAAAGATGCTTTCTTTTTTTCCATTCTATATTTTTGGCTTCTTTGTCAAAGATCAAGTATATAAAGGTGTGTGGGGTTATTTCTGGGACTTCAGTTCTATTACTTTGATTGAACTGTCTGTATCTGTACTAATACCATGTGAGTTTTATCACTATTAATCTGTAGTAAAGCTAGAGTTCAGGGATGGTGATCCCACAGATGTTCTTTTATTGTTGAGAATTGTGTTCAGTATCTTAGATTTTGTTTTTCTAAATAAAGTTGAAAATTGCTCTTGGCATGTCTGTGGAGAATGGAGCTGGAATTTTGATAGCTTTTGAATTGATCTATAGATTGCTTCTTGTTGGATGTCCAATTTCTATGATAATTCTACCAATTTATGAGCAGAGGAGACCTTTCCATCTTCTGATATCTTTGATTTTTTTTCTTTAGAAACTTGACGATTTTGTCATACAGGTCTTTCTCTTGCTTGCTTAGAGTTACACCAAGATATTTTATATTATTGGGATTATTGTAAAGGGTGTTTTTTCCCTAATTTTCATTTTTAAGCCAGTTGATCACTTGTATAAATGAAGACTACTGATATGTATGAGGTAAACTTATATCTAGCTACATTGCTGAAGTTTTAATCAGTTTTAGAAATTCTTTCGTAGATTTTTTTGGAGTTGCTTAACTATACCATCATTTCATCTATGAATTGTGACACCTTGACTTCTTCCTGTCTAATTTGTATTCCGTTGATCTTTTGTTCTCTATTGCTACAGCTAAAATATCATGTACTGTATTGAATAGATAGGGAAAGAGTGAGCAGTTTTGTCTTCTTCCTTGTTGTACTGAGATATCTACAAGTTCCTCTCCACTTAATTTGATCTTAGCTATTGCTTTGCTGAAATTGCTGTCATGATGTATAGGTGTGGTACTTGAATTTCTAATCTCTCCAAGTTTTTTGTAACAAGAAGGGCCATTGGATTTTGTCAAAGCCTTTTCCAGAATCTACTGGGATGATCTTGTGACTTTTTCATTGACTTTCTTTTTATAGTGTATTATGTTGACTGGTTGTTGTATATTGGACCATCCCTACATCCCTGAATAAAGACTACTTGATCATGGTGCATGATGGTTCTGATGTGTTCTTGGATTTTTGTTTGTGAGAATTTTATTGAGTATTTTGTTTCGAAATTCATAAGTTAAATTGGTCTGAAATTCACTTTCATTTTAGGTCTGTGTGGTTTAGGTATCTGAGTAACTAGGACTTCAAAGAAACAATTAGTGTTCCTTCTGTTTCCATTTTATGGAATGGTTTGAGATATATTGATGTTATCTCTTCTTTCAAGGTCTGGGACAATTCTGTACCAAAACCATCTCTCCCTAGACTTTACTTTTTTGGGGAGGGAGGTCGGGAGTAGGAAAGGGTTTATTTCACTCATAGTTCCATACAACAATTCATCAGAAGAAGAAGTGAAAGCAGGAATTTGGAAGGTAGAGCTGATGTAGAGGCCATGGAGGATTGCTGCTTACTGGCTTGCTTCACAGGGCTTGCTCAGCCTGCTTTCTTTTCTTTTTCTTTCTTTCTTTTTCTTTTCTTTTCTTTCTTTCTTTTTATTTTTGATTCACATAGAACCTCTTTCCTCCCTGAAAAACTTTATTTTATTTGAAGGTAAGCAAGGCTTGAAAGTTTTATCACCCCCCCCCCCAAGACTGGCCACTTCATAGCATATAAAATGTAATATTTGGATATTTGGTTGATTTAAAGAGAAATGAATAAGAACTTTATAGGTTCCTTGTATAACATAAACTCCCATGCTTCTAAAGAAAAGAGAAATGTTCTGTTGGGTTAAACACGTCTTCTATTTTACTTTATAAAGAGGTTTTAATGACTGCTTCTATTTCCTTAGGGTTTAAGAAAAAGTTTAGATAGTTTACCTGATTATGTTTTAAGTTTGGAATTTTGTATATATTTAGAAAAATCATCCATTTAGTCCAGATTTTCCAGTTTTGTTGAGTAAAGTCATTTTAAGTAAGATCTCATTTTTTTTTAATTTCCTCAGTTTGTGTTGTTATATCTCACTTTTAATTTCTGATTTTGTTAGATTGAATATTGTCTTTGTGCCCGTTAGGTAGTTTTGCTAAGGATTTATCTATCTTGTTGATTTTCCCATAGAAACACCTCTTAGTTCTGTTGATTTATGTATCTTTCTCTTTGTTTTGAATTTGTTGATTTCTGACCTGAGTTTGATCATTTCCTGCCAACTAATCCTCTTGGCTGTGTTTGCTTCTTGTTTTTTACAAGACCTTTCAGGTTTGCTGTTCAGTTGCCAGTGTAGGATCTTTCAAATTTCTTCATGAGGCACTTAGTGTTATGAATTTTCCTATTAGGACTGCTTTTATTGTGTCCCATAAGTTTAGGTATGCTTTGTCTTTGTTTCATTGGACTCTAGAAAATATATTCTTTTGTTTTAGGTTGAAATGTTCTGTATTTATCTGTTAAAATCATTTGGTTCATAACTTCTATTAATTTCACTGTGTCTCTGTTGAGTTTATGTTTCAATGACCTGTCAATTGCTGAGAGTGATGTATGGAAATCTCCCAAAATTATTGTGTGAGGTGCATTATATGTTTTGAGCTTTAGTAAAATTTCTTTTACAAATGTGGATGCTCTTGAATTTGGGACATAGATGTTCAGAATTGAGATGTCATCCTGGTGGATTTTTCCTTTGATGCATATAAAGTGTCCTTCCCCAACTTTTTTGAAAACGTTTGGTTGGAAGTCTATTTTGTTGGATATTAGACAGGCTACTCTAGCGTTTCTTGGGTCCGTTTGCTGTGGGAAAAATTCTAGCCTTTTCCTCTGAGTTCATTTATATCTTTGTCACTGAGATGCGTTTCTCATATGCAGCACAATGCAGGATCCTGATTGCATTTTCAATCTGTTAGTCTATGTCTTTTTATTGTGGACTTCAATCCATTGATGGAGAGAGATATTAAAGACCAGTGATTGTTGGTTCTTGTTATTTTTGTGGTTAGAGCAGGTATTATGTGTATGAGTGCATCTCTTCTTTTGAATGGTTTTTAAATGATTTATTTATTCTGTTTTTTGGGTGTAGTTACCTGCCTTGTATTAGTGGTTTACATCTAGAATCTTCTGTTTGGGTGGGGTACTAAAAATATATTGTTTAAATTTGGTTTTGTCATGGAATATATTGGTTCCTCCATCAATGGTCATTGAGATTTTTGCTGCGGATAGTAGCCTAGACTGATATTTGTAGTCTCAGGATCTGCAAGACTTCTGTCCAGGATCTTCTGCCTTTTAGAATATCTGTTGAGAACTCTGGTGTAATTCTCATAGGTCTGCCTTACATGTTACTTGGTCTTTTTCCTTATTCTTTCTTTGTTCTGTCCATTTAATATTTTCATTATTATGTCACAGGAGTATATTATTTTCACTTTATATCAAGGGTGAAAAGGCAGTGAGGTATACATAGCAGGTATACATATACAATATGTCAATACATATTGACATCAGTTATAGTATGAACTGCAGGTTATAAAGTCTATGAATTCAAATATTTATTTAGAGAATTTCAAGTATGTCTCGTTAAAAATCAGCCTTAAAAATGGTGCCATCTGTTTTTTTCTGGAGAAGGAAGGACTGGTGTATAAAACAAAAACAAAAAAAAAAATCAAGATTATACTTCAAGATAAGGTACTTTGGACCACTGAACACAAGGACACTTTAGCTACCCTTTCACTAGTATAGAAATCATTTTTGATTCTACCAATCATCTTAATTTAAATGTTAAAAAATGAGCATGATGCCATAGGGGTGTGAATCCAATGACTAAGGCTCTAAGATCAACAACTGACAAATGGGACCTCAAGAATCTGAAAAATTCTGTAAGGCAAAGGACACTGTCAATAGGACAAAATGGCAATATACAGACTGGGAAAAGATCTTCACTAATCTTATGTCTGAGAGAAGGCTAATATACAAATTATAGAAAGAACTCAAGAAGCTAAGTTCCAAAAAAATCAAATAACCAAATTAAAAATTGGGGTACAGAGCTAAACAATGAATTCTCAACAGAAGAATCTTGAATGTCTGACAAGCACTTAAAGAAATATTCAAAATCCTTAATCATCAGGTAAATGCTAATCAAAACAACCCTGAGATTCCAGTGTTAAAACTTTTTAGTTTTAAACCTCTTTTATATGACATTGAATGAAGTGGCTCTCTTGAATAGTATTCAACAAAACAGCTTGTCCACAAACACTTTATTAGGGCTTAACATGACTTTACAAACCTTGGAAACTGGGAAGTGGTTCTTCTTAGAGTAAATTTCCGTGCCTGAAGTTTGAGGTTCTGTGGATACCTCATTTGCCTAGAAAGGCTTACCAAGAAGTTGCTTCTGAAATTATGCCAGAAATTATCGGGCATTCATCAGGTAGAATGTTGGGTTTGGGGATCCCCAGATATGGAACAAAGGAGGAAGGCCTCAGAGAATTGAAGTCCTCCATTCTGTACTAAGCTTATGGCAACTATCCTGGCATGGTACACTTTGACTTTAATTAGCGGGGTTTTTCAACACTAGGTATTGAAAGTCTGACAAAGTGTACTCACATTTCTTGAACAAAAGTCTAACAAGGGTCTTCTCAGGGTCCCAATGCAGGTCAAAAAAAAAAAAAAAAAAAAGAACTTATGCCTATGAAAGAACTGGTAAGGGCTAAGAAATAATCTGATGTGCTTTGATATTTCTACCTGTTGCTATGCAGAATGATGTAGGATCTTGTTAGACCCAAACCCTCATGTCCTTAAGCCAGTATCCTACAAAACATGAAATAGAACAGAAATAGAACCAGGCAACAAAGATCATATGCAAAACAAGTTAGAATGATAAACCAGCCTGCTCTCATCTGTGGCTAAAAGGTTAACTAATTAGTTAAGAAAAATTAATTTCTCAAGACATGATCTATACCCAACCTATAACTCAATTACAGTGTCGCTGTGTGTGGCCTGTTCCAAGAAATGGCAACTATGTCTTTTTCATAACACTTGAAGACCATTGTAGCTGTATGCAGCCCAGGTACATGATTCAAAAAGGTTGTTTTAATTAATTATTTAACTTATTTTGTGTAAAACTACCCAGAGAAGGCTGTATTCAAATAAAATCCAAAGATTTCTTTGTAAAACCCTCACATAAGAAATCATGAATTTCTCTTCTTCTTCACTATGTATCAGCCATCGATGACTATAAAATAATGTGTATAGCTAAAACCTTTTTGACTTTGAATACTCACTAGCAACACTCAATTAACTTTCAAATTAACAACAGGAAAAACCATCTCAAAACTTTTCTGCTTCTCAAAGCAATGCCAATATTTTTTTTCCTCCTTTTTTTATTTTTGATACTTTATGTACATTTCCAATGTTTCCCCTTTTCTGAGTCTCCCAATATTAATGCCAGTGTAGCTGATAAAAAGATTGTCATTCTGAAGGAGACAAGGTCAGAGCTATAAATATCACAATGTTTCCTAAAAATGAAATCAGATATTTGGTGGAATCATCACAGTGGACTCATAAGAGTCATAGAGTATTTGAGTAAAATGTCCTTCTGTGATTTTTAAAATAGGTTGTAATTTTGAGTTTCGGATCAGAGCCTCAGCTGATTCTCAGATAATACTGTGTTCTGAAGCATTGTAAATGAAACACAAAGAAATGTATAACAAACAATTCAAAGAAAATCTAATAGTTCATACATTATCATTGCACTTAAGAAAAGTATAACAGATGAGCAATCCTTTATGGATTAACATAGATATGATTGTATGTCCAAATAATATAACATACAACATTAAAACAGCTATATATTATTTTAGTGATATGATGTATAATAATGAAAAGGACAATTGGAAATTTTACTTTTTTATTTACATTTTGAAGGATTTTATAAAGATCTTCTATTATGGGTTGGTTTGTAATTTTCTATAATTCTATTGCCTCAGGTTCTCAGCTCCTGGGATGCATTCTTACATATTAAATGGAAAAATAATATTTAATTAAAAATTTAATCTAGAACACAAGTTATTTATAAGATATAAAAATGCTTAAGTTGGTGAATTCCTTGTTTTAGACATGAAAATTCTTGAGTTGAATCTCTATAAATCAGTAAAATAGACTAGGTGTCTTAACATACATCTTTCACCCAAGCACTAGTATGGAAAGTAAAGATAGAGCCTCAAGTGGAGAGACTGGGTTACGAAAACATAGTCAAAATATTTGAACCATAATTGTTCCTCTCTAAAAAACTGCAGGGACAAAAAAAGGAGAAGAGACTGAATTAAGAGCAGTTCAATGACAAGACCAATTTGGAATCCATGTCATGAGCAGCAGGGCACCAAGGCCTGTTCCTATCTCTGATGCTATGTTGTGCTTACAGACAGAACCCTGCTTTGGCTGTCCTTTGAGAGGTCATACCAGCAGCTGACTGATATGCAGATACTTACACCCAACCATTGAACTGAATGTGGGGACCCATATGCTTGAAATAGGGGAAGGATTGAAGAAAATGAAGGGGAGAGCTAGCTCATAGGAAGGCCAAGAGTCTCAAATAACCTAGACCCCAGAGAGCTTCCAGAGACTTAGCCATCGGCTAGGAGCATACACATACCAGCATAAGGGCCCTGGCACATATATAGCAAATATCTGCCTTGTTTAGCCTTGGTCAGAGAAGATGTGTGTAATCCATCAGAGACTTGAGACCACAGATGTCCAAGGGGGGGCCTGTTTATGGGTGTACCATCTTAGAGAGGTGCCATCTTATATTTTTAATGGGAACAGATGAGATAGTAAGTAGAAGAGAGACGCTTATATGTGTTTAACTTTCATGAAAATAATGATAATAAAGTCAAATCTTTGCTAGGATAAACATTCGGCTTAAAATTATTAACATGTATTATGTATTTTGTGTGTGTGTGTGTGTGTGTGTGTGTGTTTGTGTGGTGTGTGTGTGTGTGTCTGTTTTAGAGAGAGAGAGAGAGAGGGAGGGAGAGAGAGAGAGAGAGAGATTGATTGATTAGATTACTTAAGTTTTCTGAACCAGTCCTTTCGAGACATGGTCCATATGGTCCATGATCTCCACTTCTATTAGTAGCTGAGAATGACGGCTCAGAGAGAAACTGCTGTCTTTGCCTTCACAGTGATTGCATAAATACATAAGAAGTTAGATGTACATCATCAATTAGTTTTTTGTTACTCCGAATAGATCTTCAACAACTTTAAAATTCCTATCATTGTACCGAAATCCTTACAAATCTAAGATATTTGAGACTTGGTGTTATATTTTTATTCTAAAAGGAGATACAGTAATCCACCCCTATTGTCCCTTACACCCCCCTTTAATTTCACTAAGCCTTGGCAACAGGAAAATAGGAGAGAGGGGAGAAAGAGGAAAAGATTGCTCAATCTATTTTTTCTTTCTTTTACAACCACAAACATCAGCAAACTGCATCAAATCCCTAAATTATTTACAACTGACAACACCCACCTATAGTACCTCTAGAAGGAATGAGGGTATTGTTTTCATTAGATGGCTTCCTCTTCTATAAGTTGGTGTCATTTTCAGAGACCCCAAGAAATAGTGATTATGGTCAAGTGCTGGGATTGCTGGCTGTTTTATTCAATGTACAGGGTTGGTAGAACAATCTCTGTCAAGAAAGAACAGGCAAAAATGAGGCAGTCTGTAGGGCTGAGAATAGCCTCTTTGAAGCTCTACAGAATGCAGATTTTATGGAAACACTTGGATTTGACAAAACACTGGAACAGATGCTAATCTTACCTTCAAGGGTGAATCTTCTCAGTGCCAAGATAACTTCTCTGAAGTCTGGCCATTTTCTCTGAAAACACACAAACTTTTGAAAGTAACTTCATGAGATGATTTTGTCCTAATACATCTGAAATATACATTGTACACAAATCAGCTAATGTTAATTTTCTGTTCTCTATCTAAGTATGTGAAAGGTATTTGTCAATCCCTATTTGTCAGTTAGGTCTACATAACCAAACAGTAATATTGGATTACATATCCACAGACATGCCATATGAAAGAAAAACATCTAACAATAATCAAGAGATTCCAGTATCCAAAATAGTTCACTGGATACTGTAGATACATCAATGTGTCCACAAATTAAACTGCTAGTAGTTGTATGGATTAGGAATAAAAAAAATTAAGCCAAGTTAACTGTAAAATTAAAATAAATACTATAACCTGGAATACATTTTCAGCATTCTAAGATTTTATGTCTGATGAAAAACCACTCTCCTTTTTCAGCCAGCTCCCTGAGCTGTTCCCACATGAGGGAATCAGCTTTCACATCAAGTGCTTTGCTGTCCTTCTTGATCTCTTCCTTTATACTATCTTCCATGTCACCAGCAAAATAGTCTCCCTTGGTGAAATCTAATCTTTGTTAAATTTGTAGAAATCCACAGATAATTTCTTTCCATGGAAATAAAGACACAGCCACTTCTCTAATGCAACACATTTCTTGACTTCTCCTCAGAGGTAAACACATGTTTAATATATATATGTTGAAATAATTTAACACTGTCTTATAAAAAGTCAGTGTTTTTCAGGAGCTGTGCTATATGTGTCACAGACATTCAAAAAACTGAAGTTAATAAAGCATTCTATAGTCTATCTTGGCAGATTTCCTATTACTCATAGGTTTAATGAAAATCTCCTTTAAAGTACAGTAAGACTTTTCCACAAATGTTTGGCCTGTAGGA
Source organism: Uromys caudimaculatus (assembly GCA_028551405.1). Classification (NCBI taxonomy): domain Eukaryota; kingdom Metazoa; phylum Chordata; class Mammalia; order Rodentia; family Muridae; genus Uromys; species Uromys caudimaculatus. The sequence continues at coordinate 10,270,538 of CM052717.1, read as the reverse complement.
TTGTATGGAATACCTAAATATGGTTTATAATATAATATGTATTTTTTCATTTTCCTGTATATATATTCCAGAGCATTATCAGATTTAATTTGTAAATATATCACCATACTAGTCATCAATTCCAATAAATGTGTAATTACAGAAACAGTCTTTTCTGAACTCAAGGCTGAAGCACTTTAGATTCCTAAAAGCTTGTTACCAGGGTGCAAAAACAATGTCTTTATGTTTCTTCTATTAACATGATGTATTTTCATTTTGAGGCTTCTCATATGTGTCCTAACAATAATATAGATATCCACAATATCCACAAATTTCCTAGTGTCAGTAAATCTGGTAAGTCAACATGAGTTTGAATATGTGTTATATATATATTTGTTTCTAATTTTCTGTTGTATAAGTAACAAAGCTATTTCTATATTATCTGGAATAATTTCAGTCATTTCTTTATAAAACAATTCTTTCTGTACATTGGGAGTCAGTAGTTACAGTAAGAGATTCTGGAAAATAAAACCATAATAATTTTATAGAGATTGTATTTTAGAAATAAAGCATATGAACTTTGAATTCCTTTATTTGTATTTCTGACTTATAACCTGTAATTCACAATTTGTTGGCATATACATAAATGATAGGAGATTTATAAATTTGTGATCTTCTTAGTGTACAAATTCAAATCTACCTAGTGCTTTTTATAAATTTAAGTAACTTGCTTTAATGTGTTTCATGGTAATTTCTCTCAAAAAAAAAATAAGGCAAACTCTTTGCCATTCTTCTTTGACTTTCAATATTAAGGCAATTTAATCATTAGTATAAGGCACTATAATGTCTGCTGTGTCTTTTCCTGATCATTGATGTAATCATAATGCTCCTATCAGAATTTAATCAGAAATCTATTTTACGAAGGTTTTTTTAAAAAAAATGTTGATCTGTTAAATTACTCATTCTAAGATTCTATTTTCTCTCTGAAAATGATTTCCTGTGGGACAATTAAGAGAAGTTAAATAAGTAAAATACAATCAAGCTTGGGTCCACATGCGCATCTTGTAATCTTCTTTCTACAAGAGCCAATTTTCTCATAAATATTTTTCCAAATTTCCTTGGATTTTTTTTTCCTATTATAGGGGAAAATTCCTTAAATTATACTATTTATATGATGCCTTTCATGAAATTTTGAAACTCCAATATATTTCTAAATAATAATTTATCTTTTCTTTAGCTGATAAATTTTAGACTATAAATGTCTAAATTCTCTTGTATGATTTGATATAAATTACTTAATTCTTGAGTAATTAATCCAATGTGGGCCCATAGACTACTAATATCTCTCAGCAATTTTTGAAAATCATTAACGCTCTGTAACAGATCTCTTCTTATATGTATTTTCTGTCATTGAATTTTCTTAATACCTATTGATTTTCTTATTTAGTTCCTAGAATCAATTTGTACTTTTTTGGGAGCAATTTTCTAATCCACAACAATGCGAAAATACTTTTGACTTCAACAAATATTTTATCATGAGGTATGTGTATTGGAATCTGCCAGAAGTTTATCATCCATAAAATGATAAGTTATCAATTGGGAAAAGTGATTATGAATTACTTCTAACTGTTGTACAAAAATGGCCACCAGGGAAAAAGGAGAGGACTCTGGGCCTGAGGGTGCTAGTGGCCCCAGTAAAAGGGAATGTCAAGGTGGGAATATGGGAATGGGTGGGCGGGTAGGTGGGAGGAGGAATTCCCTCACAGAGGCGGGGAGGGGGAGGGGACACGGGGTTTCCAAAGAAAAGGGGAATCATCGGAAATGTAAATAAAGTATCAAAAATAAAAATTAAA
>CM052717.1:10239805-10268206 GCA_028551405.1 Uromys caudimaculatus | reverse complement strand
AAGGAGAGGACTCTGGGCCTGAGGGTGCTAGTGGCCCCAGTAAAAGGGAATGTCAAGGTGGGAATATGGGAATGGGTGGGCGGGTAGGTGGGAGGAGGAATTCCCTCACAGAGGCGGGGAGGGGGAGGGGACACGGGGTTTCCAAAGAAAAGGGGAATCATCGGAAATGTAAATAAAGTATCAAAAATAAAAATTAAAAGAAAAAAAAAAAAAAGAAAGAAGGATGGTTTAATAGTCCCTGTGGCAAAACATTCCAGTTATAGGTTTTTTAGGCTGTTTATTTTAAAATGTCATCACAGTGAACCAATATTTTTTTATTCTATTCTAATAGGTGTATGGTAAAAAGCAATGTTTTAAAATAATCACATCAATATGGCATGATTTAGCAAAACAAAACAAAACACAGTTAAGGGTATTCCAGATGCAGAAAATATATCAGTTACCTTACCTTATTTATAGCTCTTACATTTGTTAACAGCCTCTATTTTCCAGATTTCTTTTTAATGATCCTTATAGGAAAATTCCAAGGACTGATGGACTCGTCTGTGTTTTAAGCCTCCAGCTCTGTTCTTGGGCCTGTAACTTTTTCTTAGTTAAGGGCCACTCTTCAACATTTAAGTGGTTTGGTATTTAACAATTTTACTGATAGGGAAATTTTGACTCTAGAAGCAGTGACTCCCTTAATGAATTAGAAGAGCCAACACATGTTCTATCCTGCCAGTGTTCAGCCTGGAAAGTCTGTAATTGTTTTGATAATATTTTCTAATAATTTTATCAGGAACATCTCCCATTATATGGTTTGTCTCTGAAGTAGAAGGAATGTTAAACTCTGTTTCCCACTGTCATGATACATCACTTCTTCAAAATTTTTGGTTATATCTGCCAAATATGGCTTTTATTTTACTATCTGACCTTCTGTTCCTATACATTTAATCCATCTTGGACTCTGTTTAACCTGAGACAATATCCCAATCCCTAGAAGTTGTATAGATTCATTTTGAAGTGGACATGTTGGATTCCACTGATTCTCTGAAATTATTGTTGTATCTGCCCTGGTACCCTCTAGTTCTTAAATATCACTTCCCTCTAATTGTAATTTCAACTTTCTCTCTAATCTTTCATAGCAGTCTGCAAAAATACTAATCTCCTGATAGCTTTAAAATATCTTTCTATATCCATTGCAGTTTCTCCCTGTTAAATGACTTACATGTAGTTACGTTTAGAGCAGCACTATCTGTCATATAAAGCATTCATTTTTCCAATTGCTTTCTTGAAAAGCCTTTTCTTGGTTGATAATGAGCAAGTGACTCGTGTTGTTTTTGTTGAGTCCTCTATAAGGCCATCTAAATCATTTCCTGATAGTAAAATATTGTCTCATGTATTTCTGGATGATGTATATTTATAAGCCCTGTATCTATAATTTCCATATATTTTACATCTCTTAGGAAGCTTTTTCTCTGAATTATCACTAGAGAAAATACTATCTTTACACGTGATGGAAGGTTGAAGCTTGGAGACAACTAAACAAAGAGACTGTCAGACAACAGGTAGTAAATAAGTTTTAACCACAACAATGTCAATATCACCATGAGATTTCATGTTATGTGGACTGTATCTGATAAAATTCTACTCAAAACAAATTTCCTGTAGTTAGTCTTTCTGAATTTGAATTGACAGATGATATAATTGAGCTTTTAAAATCATGAGCACATCCTATCATTACCTGTTTTTATATCATCTGTGATTGAGGAATTCTTTAAAGGCTGAAGACAGTATAAATAGTGTTTTGTTATATGATATTATGCAAAATGTAACTTCTTTGTTCTTAACTCAAGTATATTTTGTGTAAGTTCACATTCCTCATTTACATAGTGTCTGATTACTTATGCTGTTACTCAGAGCTGAGAACCTAATGGCCAGGCAGATGTGAAATATTTATTTTATCTGTTTCCTTTAATGTTTCCATTTCCATTTTTAGATCCTGGTTTTGTTCAATTCCCTCACCTGTTTGATTCTCTTTTCCTATATTTCTTTTAGAGATTTATGTGTTTCCTCTTTAATGGATTTTACTTGTTTACCTGTGTTCTCCTGTATTGCTCTAAGGGAGTTATTTATGGCCTTAATGTCCTCTACCATCTTCACAAGATGGGATTTTATATCTGAATCTTGCTTTTCAGGTGTGTTGGGGTGTCCAGGGCTTGGCATTGTCAGAGAACTGGATTCTGATGTTACCAAGTAGTACTGGTTTCTGTTTCTTAGGTTCTTGTGCTTGCCTCTAGCCATCTGGTTACCTCTGGTGTTAACTGACCTTGCTGTCTTTGGCTGGAGCCTGTTCCTCTTGTGTGCCTGTGATCTTGGATGTGTCAGAACTCCTGGGGATGAAGCTGCATCTGGGTGTGGGCTGAGTCGATGGGGATCCAATGCACAGGCTCCCATCCCAGGTGCAAGTGCAACCAGAAGGAACATGTGTCTTTGCCTGGATAGGGTTCCTGCATCCCCTGGGTCCTGGGTGGTCTCAGGGCAGCCACTGGCCTGGGTATGGGGCCTCACCTGGAATCTTAGATATTTCAGAACTACTGGGGAACAAGTTGCATGTGGGTGTGGGCTAAGTTGATGGGAACCAAAACACAGTCTCTGCTCCAGGGCATAGGCACAAACAAGAAGGCTGTATTAGCATATTGAATCGAATATGCAATGTGCACAGATCACTTAAAGATGATTTTATGCTCATCATTTGAGCAGGTAAAAAAACAACTTTCTTTCTTTATAACATAGTATAATCATATAACCTATAAATCTCCATTCATGACACATGGGAGGATGGCATGATAAAGACTGTGTAGCCAACATGGTCCTTTAGCTATGTATAGGAGAAGTTCTGTCTAGGATATTATTATGTCTCTCAACCACTATTAGGGCTGATCCCATGTAGAAGCATTAACAATTCATGTTACCTGTCTTATTTGGTCTTCTTGATTTCTTTTTTCATGTCTATAGCCAAGATCTTCAGAGGGTCTCTCTCTATCAAATCTGATCTTCCTTGCTGTGGAGGATTCAAAAGCCCTTTCTTCTCTCCTGTTGACACAAAGGCAAAGCCTTTCTCCCGACATAACATACCTTTTGTTCCTCAGTTTGAAGTCCCCATAAATATAGACTGACACAATCTACCAGCCCCTTTCTATGTTTGCTCCATTTTTGCTACTTTCAAAAAGAATTTACATCATCATCACCATTAAATGCATACCTATAGTAATATTTATAAATCCAAATGAGACTGAATTCTAAACATATTCCTCTATATTAAAGTTATTTACTGAGACAGGGCATCACTCTGTAGCCAGAGCCGGCCTTCAACAAATAAGAAACTTACATGTCTTTGTCTTTGTCTCTCAAGGATTGGGATCAAAAGACTTAGTTTATTTATTTGGTATCTATTATACACACACACACACACACACACACACACACACACACACACACACACACACATCTTCTCGCTTCTTTGGATATTGCACTTCATATGGATTTATTTATCCTTATTTTTTCAGTATTTACTTAATGGTCTTCCCAAGAATAACCTCTTTTTAACTTCCTTTTAATCTTAGTGTCCAACCAATTCTCCATTTTACCTCCATTTTCAGCCTAGTTTATGTATCATACGCTACACTGAGACATTATCAGTTCTCCACATGGAAACCCATTATCTAAGGGTACTGAGTGCTCAAAGCAGAACTGACACCATAACTCATTAGGAGTACCATGTCTCCTATCCATGCCATTTTAAGCTAGAACACTATGTGTCAGTGTGTCAAGTTGGATACTATGATGGCCACATTTAGACCAAAATTGACTTTAACCCCTTATCTCTTTAAATTTAAAACAATATCACATTGTCTCTGTGACATGCATGTTTGATTTATTTTCCTCCTCTGACAAAGGATTTTTCATTCTGTGTTTCTAATATCATTATTAATGTGCAATATAGTTAATAAGCTTAACAATATTATTCTTAATTGTCTTGTTCAGTGATTCCTTAGTTGGACACTTTCTTCTCCTTTAAAGATAAATACAAACAACTTTGCACCAACTCTAACTCTGGGTCTTTACAGTGACTCACAGAATATATCTTGTATGTCAAAACCTTTTTGGCAACCTAAAAAATAGCATAATCTTTCAACTTGAAATTATGAATGTACCATATGTAGATAAAAATACCTATATTGCCCTCTTTATATAAATGTAAGATTAATATATATTTATTTTTAAAATTACTAATGGTATTTCTATTTATTATTAAGCAAATACCTTACATAGTACCTTTAAAGAAAATCATAAAGTGTCATTTTTATTTTTATACTATCTTTTGTAAGTGGCTGTATCAATCAGCAGATGGTCTCATCTTGACTTTATTTTGTAGATCAGCCTGGTCTAGAATTCACATGTAACTTTCTGTCTCTAACTCCTGTGTGTGTTGTGTTTCAGCTCAGATGCTGTGCTGTACTTGGCCACACCCCTGTCCCTTGTTTGCAGGGAGAGGCTTTCAGGCCTTTCATCCAATTCTGCCTTCAATAGTCAACTTACAGCTGCATTCCTGAATGCAATGAGCAAAAAACATTAATTCCCATAGTTCAAGGTTGGGCAGTACTGCTGTTCCAAACTTGGGAGAAATGGTTGGGACTTTTTCCTTGTCTGTGGATTCCAGGAAGTGGCCATAGTTTTTACCAACTGCTTCTGCACTGGCTATTTTTAGCTTGTGTGTATGTGAGAGTACAATTTGCCCTATCAGCCACAGGTGTGCTCTGCCATGAGAAAAAGCTCCAACTTCTATGTTCTGCCTTTAAATTCAGAAGGGGCTTATTTTAAAAAGCATCTTCAATACTATTACTCTTCAGGTCCTTCTTCAAAGAAAGAAAACATGTTTCCTAGCCACTCACTTGTCCGTGTTATTCTGGGAAGTTTTGGGTTTGGTCTGTTTTTGTTTTTTCTTTCCATCATTGTTTTTACCAGACCAGGCCCCTTATTCTGTTAGCTTCAGATTTCCCAACTCATTACCCTGACATTTTCTGAATGTAAGTTTGGGTTTTAATTGTCATACTTGGGATCCCATTTGTAGAAGTTAGGCCTGGTTCTTCCTCCCAGCCACATCCTCCCAAAAATTAAGACTCAGACTGAAATTATATCTACAAGTATTTTGGCAATAGAGCTATTCTGGGCAGTGGATGGTGAGAAGAGGCCTGGAAAGGTTGAGCTAATGCTAGAAGCCCTCGAGACCCTTAGTGGATGGTAGGAGCATTGTCTGCTCCATCACAGAACCCACACTACAGAGAAATTTGGGCCCATCAGTCACATAGGGGCAACATCCCAAGTCTTTCCAAATGGAGATTAAGAATCCCTAACCTGTCAGACCAAGTAAGTAGGAAGCACCTACTCTCAGACCCCAAACCACCCCCAAACTATATATAAAGATCCCATTGAGAAACAATAAAAGTGTGTAAGAATTACTATGTCTTCTGAGAGTGTCTGTCATAAGATCTGTGATACCACTTCCAGGGAAGAGAACTGCTCTCTTGAAGTGCCACCAGAAGCTCCCCTGCACACCCACTCTGTCTAGTCAGCCTTCCTGCTGGCTCAGGCAGCTAGGCTCTGTGTAACACAGCCAGTGAGGCATCTTAGAGCAACAGAAGCAACAGCAGCAGGAGCAGTGGAGGAGGCAGCAGCAATGTAGGTGAGGCAATTTTCCCTTCCTGTTCTTGCCCTTTCCCTTTTTTTTGAATCTTCCTACTTGGCCTAGCCAGAGATCTCCTTGGATAGCCTAAGGTACATAGCACACAGCTAGAGCCTAACATGGGACGAGAACTTATGACCCTGAGAATTCTTTTCACCCACTTATTCCTCTACAATATTCAGTCACTACTCCAAAAATCACTCCCCCTTTGCTATCAGCTTAATAGAATCCCTAGGATAAATTAACAACCATTATCCTGATGAAAAAATGGGCCTCCGCCTCCCTCTTTTATGATGGCTGCCCCCAGACTATTCTCAAAAGGGTTCATGGCCAGAGACTCCTCAATATTTATTGATGGGGGGGGGGGGAAGGCGTGAACTATGGCAGTAATATACTACTCCCTTGAGAATGAACCCACTATTTTCTGAGTCAAACAGCTGCCCATCATCCCCCCAATATAAATAATTATATCTAGCTCTAAAAGAAGTGAAGTACCCCCTTAACCTCTTTTCAGACAGTGTATTCACTGTCAGTTTGCTTCCTTGGTTGTCAAGATCCTTTGTCAAATGCCAACCCACTTTCCCCTCTACTCATAAAGGTTTCCACCCTCCTATAGGATAGAGCCTCTCCAAATCTACATCCATCATGTCTGATCCCACAGTCCCCTTCCAGTTCCTAGATCTGAGGGAAATTCACTCGCTGAACAAACCATCTCAATAGGGACACTCATAGCCTCCACTGAGCAAGCAGGTCAATTTCATTTTCTCTCTCTCTCTCTCTCTCTCTCTCTCTCTCTCTCTCTCTCTCTCTCTCTCACACACACACACACACACACACACACACATACACACACACAACTATAAAGGGGTTTCATGCCCACTTCCCCCACAACCCTGTGCTCAACTCCAAAGGATAGTAAAAAAAAATATTCCTCTTGTGCATCCCTCTTTACCTCATTACCTCTTTACCAGCATTACGAATGATGGATCCCAATCCCTGAGGCCTCAAATCCAATGCCTTATGGCAAATTTATGTCATCCATATTACCCAATTTGGTAGAGAGATATACGATTTTTTCATCATAGATACATACTCACATTTTATGTGGGCCAGAGCCCAAGCAGGTGAAAACTCAGAAAGGTTAATTCACCATATACTCTCCACCTTTGCCATGATGGATATTCCTCAACAGATAAAAACTGATAATGGCCCTATCTTCACTAGATCTCAATTTAAAACCTTCTACACACATTGGGAAATTGCCCACTATACAGGAATTCTCCACAACCTTCAGGGCCAAGCAATAATAAAAGTAACACATCAAACTCTAAAAGCCCAACATCTAAAAGAAAAGATGACCACCTACTCCTCTAACATACAATTAATGATTGCTCTAATTACTCTAAACATATTTAACATCTACAAAATCTCTAACCACCCTCCTAACACCCTCCATTGGCACACACCAAAATTAACCCCTCCCATCCTAGTATGATGGCAAGATCCTTTGGATAGAACTTGGAAGTGATCAGACCCTCTCCTTCGAACAGGTAAGGATTTCCCTTGTGTTTTTCCACAGGACCAGTCAAAGTCTAACTCGGTTCCTGCCAGAAATGTCTGACACCACCCCACCAACCAAGAAGATGTCCTGGCTATCACCAGCAGATCAAAGACAGAGGAAGAGGAGGAAGCAGAGGAAATACCACATCTAGAGTGATAGCAAGATCTCCTGGAAGGACATCCATGACCTGGTGACTGCAGCCCAGGCTATGTACTCTCCGCAAGCTCCCCCCTTTCTTCTATTCATATGGCTGTTTTTATCATTCTTCATACTAACTCCACTACTGTACAGCTTCTCTCTATAGCCTTCCCAATACCAACCGCTGAAGATTCTTGCCTTTGGAAATGTACAATAGACACAACAAAGTTATAGGAGCCCAGGACTGCCCACTTGAAGGATTTCTGACCAGGATTGAAATTCCATTGTACCCGGATTCCATCTCCACTATACCCAGCCTTTTTCACTGCTTTCTTTAGTGAAACACTGGTGAATGTCTCCAGGAGGTCTCCACATAAGCAGGTTACAGGTATTGGAGCTACAGAATACAAACCATCAGCCATTATGGCACCATGTTCACCCACCTTAAAACTCATTTTCAGCTTTCCATCAGTGATCCACGGAATGAATGTTGGCAAACCAGAGTCATGGTTAAACTTTAGCCTTCCCACTAAGCCAAATACCCCAGAGCTGGCCTACATGTCTCCTGTAAGTTTATCCGCACCTCCAAATCAGTCTTTATCCATGGTAATATTCTCCAACAAGAAAATCAGTCTCAGAAGAAACTCCAAGCTACCCTTTCATGGCTACAATACATCCAATATGCAGCTGACCTTCCCTTAACCACGCACAGCAAATCTTCCTAAAGTTCTATCTGTGCTTCTCACTCATGACCATTACTAGTAGCTATTCTCATTAATATTTCCCTTCAAGACCTCAATGAACCCTTATCCACAAGGAAAGCACAAGACATACCCAATCTTCTTTGCCTTGTAGCACCCTCCTTGAAATCCCCTCATAATTGTGGCCTCAGTATCACCATCACAAAGTCAGTATGTGTTAACACTCGTGCCCTTCTATGGTACAAAGACACTACAGGTGCGTATATTAACCTGCCTTTCTAAGGTACCTAACCCCCCCCCCATGATAATTGTTTCCCAGATTTATCTCTATGAACCTGAAGAACATGCCTTACAAATGGGAGCGGGCCAAAAAATGAGAGATCTTTATCCCTCTGCTCATTGGACTAGGCCTAGCTGTCTTACTGGGTGAAACAAGAATCCCTGGAGCAAACCTTGTCCAAACACAACATCTGGCCAGCAACTTCCAAGACAAGCTTGACCAGGCAATGGCTTCCATTAGAGATAGCCTAGAGTTTCATCACCACCAGATAACCTTCTTAGCAGGAGTTGTTCTCCAAACCCAGAGAGCCCTGGACTTACTGCTAAACAGGGAGGGACTTGCATTTTGCTGGAGAAGGAAAGTTGCTTCTATGTCAATGAATCTGTGCTGATAGAACAAGTTATACAAATGTTCAAAGAGCTCTAGGGGAAACTCCATGTATGCTATACTCACAACACTCCTAACCCTTGGGACACTAACATCTTAGTAGCTTGGAATCTTCCCCTCCTTGGCCTCATATTCACCATTGGAGCTTTGCTTCATTTGGCACCTTGCCACATTAAGTTTCTAAAGCAACATATAAGTAGCATTACAGAGATCACTAATAATCAGGTCATGGTTCACTATAAAACTGTCCCCAACATAGGAGACAGTTATTCTGATAACACCTCTCCCTTATAAAAAAAAAAAAAGGGGGGAGTGAGTTGTTGATTGGCGGACCATCAGAGGAAGCCTGGTAAGGTCATGCTAAAACTAGAAGTCCTGGTAACTGTGACAGAATGGTATGAGCTTTGCCTGCTCCAAGCACCAGGGCCCTATCATTTAGTCACAGACCTCTGCAGAGATTATTGGCCATCAGTCACATAGGGGCAACACCTTAAACCAACATATAGATGAGCCATCCCTAAACTCTCAGATCTAGCCAATAGGAAGCACCTACTGTTAGACGCCAAACCACCTAAAACTGCATATAAAGTTTCTATGCTGAAGTAATAAAGGTGTATGAGAATTACTCTGTCATCTGAGAGTGTCTGTCATAAGAGCTCTAATACCAGCACAAGGGAAGAGAGCTGCTCTCTTGAAGCATCACCAGAAGCTCCCCTGCATCCCCTCTCTGGCTACTCAGCCTTCTGCTGGTTCAGATTGGTTGGGCTCAGCATAGCAGTCAGTGAGGCATCTTGGAGCAACAGCAGCTACAGCAGCAGTGGAGGCAGCAGCAGCAGAGGAGGCAAAAGCAATTCCCCATTTTTGCTTCCACACTTTCCCCTTCACTTGAACCCTCCCACCTGGCCTGGCCAGAGATCTCTGTATAAAGCTTCAGGTACACAGATCCATAGTTAGTATGTTCTCTGACTACCTCTTATCTTAAAATAACCCATTTATTCTACATTCTGCTACATGGCTGGTTACCTTTGCTCAGGTACCATGTGACTGAACCATTACATCTTCTTAGGTGAGTAGCTCCAGCTGGCACTCTCCCAGAATTTTCTCTGCTTCCTGGATGACCCACCTTCTATTTTACCTTTCCAATAGACCATTTTTTTTTTTAAATCGACAGGTGATGTATCTATATAATACCCAAATTTTTCTTTCTACACATTTCTTTGAGATTTTCCAATTTTGTGGAGAACAGATTTTTGAAGTAATATATATTTATATATTACTCTATTTCCTCATTGTCTCTTGATGTGTCATAAGTTTCATTTTGTATTTTATTAATTTTGGTATCTATTTCTTTTAGTTAGTTTGCATAAGTTTGTGTCTATCTTGGTGATTTTCTCAAAGAACCAACCTTTTGTTTCCTTGATTCTTTGTTTTATTCCTGTTTCGATTTGTTTATGGCTTTCCTTATTTTAATTATTTTGTGCCATCTACTCTTTTGGGGTGTATTCATCTATTTTAGTTGTAGAGCTTTCAGGTGTAATGTTGACTTTTTAATATGAGATATCACTAATTTTTTATGAATGCAATTATTGATGTAACATTTCCTCTTTACACTGATTTCATTGTGTCCTATAACACAGGATACATTGAGCATTCATTTTCATTGAATTCTAGGGAGTCTTAGATTTCTTCATTTCTTTCTTGACACAGTTGTCACTGATGAGAAAGCTTTCTCAGTTTCCATATGTTTGTCGCCTTTTTATCTTTCTGTTGTTGTTGAAGTCCAGCATTAATTCATGATGATCTGATAAGATATGGGATTTTTAAAATTTTTCTTGTATGTAGTGAAGCTTACTTTGAGACCACCTATATTGCTTACTTAGGAGAGTGTTCTGAAAGGTGCTGAGAAGAAGATACATTCATTTGATTTTAGGTGAAATATTCTGTAGATAACTTATTGGTCCTTTAGAGTCATAACATTTTTAGTTCAGTTATTTCTCCTTTAATTTGTCTGGATAACCTGCTCATTGGTGAGTGTGATGTGTTCAATTTTCCCATTATTACTGGGGGGTGGGAGACAATGTGTGATTTAAATCCTAAATAGTATTTCTTTTATGAGTGTGTTTTCCCTAGAATTTGGTGCATAAATATTCGGAATTCAGAACTTATCTTAGTGGATTATTCATTAGATAAGTATGATATGTCCTCATTATTTTTGGTTAAGCATCTATATTTTTATATGAGAATGGCTACACAGGCTTGCTTCTTGAATCCATTTGTTAGGAAAATTATTTTCAGCACTTTACTCAGAGATAATGTCTCTCTTTGTTGAGGTATTTTTCTTGTATACAGAAGAATGATGGATCTGGTTTTTCTATCAACTCTTTCGTCTTGTGTCCATTTCTGTTGAGAAATATTGGTATTCAATGATTGTAGTTTCACTTACATGGTTGTTAGAAGTTTGTGTGTGTGTGTGTTTCTGTGTGAGTGTATTTGTGTCTGTGAGCATGTGCACTATTTCCCATCTTTTGATTTTTTGTAGTTTGGATTTATTTCCTGTGTATTTGTTACTATAGTTAACATCCATGGTTTGCAATTTTCCTTATAGTATAGCATCTGCTGTAAGGTTGAACATGTGTATAGATATTGCTTAAAGTTAGTTTTGTCATGGAATAGATTGATTTCTACATGAATGGTCACTGAAAGGTTTTCTGGGTATAGAGTCTGGCCTGGCATATGTGGTCTCTTTCAATTTAAAAGACAATTGCTCAGGCACTTCTGAGTTTTAGAATCTCTCTTGAGAATTCAGTAGTAATTCTAATAGGTCTGCTTTATGTTATCTGTCTCTTTTTTCTTTGCATCTTTTAATATTTTTGTAATTTGTACATATTTATTGTGATTCTTTACTTGTGGGCAGATATTTTTCCTGGTGCAATATACTTGGTGCTTGGTAATATTATTTCATATTTATAGTCATCTATTTCTTTAGGGTATAGAAATTTTCTGCTATGATTCTGTTGAAAATATTTTATGTTGCCTAGAATTAGGAATCTTCCTTCCTTCTATTCCTATTTTTCAAAGTTTTGTCTTTTCATGCTATCACTGAACTCCTTGATAGTTTGATAGTTTGTGTCAGGAAGTTTTTTTAGATTTTTCATTTCCTTTGAGCAACATTTCAATTTCTTGTATCTTCTACATGAGAGATTATCTTGCCTTTTCTTGTATTTATTTGGTGATATTTCATCAAAAGTTTCTGTTCACGTACATATTCTGCTTATAGTATTCTCCTACTTTAGACTATTTTATTGCTTCTATTTAAACATTCAGTTCTTTAACAGTATTATTTCATCCCTTCATATGTTTGACTGTATTCATGCTGATGATTTCATTAAGAGATTTGGATATTTACTTCTTCAATGTCTCTCTCACCTTCATATGATTGGACTTAAGGCCATTTTGGGGGTGCTTTAGGTGTGCTGGAACATCTAGGACTTTCTATAGTAGATAGCTAGGCTATTTTCCACTAGTTATTGCTAATTGTTTTCTTGAACTGCACTTTAACCATGTCAGTTCAGGGTTATTGGAGGCTTATAGGTTGCTTTCTCATTTTATTTTGATAAATCAGTGGCTGTTTGCATGGTGTACTCTTATTTTCTGTTTCTTCTTTTGTGTTATAGCTTGAGTGTCCTGTTGTTTTGGTAACCAGGGAGCCTTTAGCTTCAGTAAAGTGTATATACTCGGTTTTTTAAAGCCTGAATGATCATTGATTTTATTTTGTTTGTTTGGGTTTTTTGTTTGTTTGCTTTTTGTGATTATATTGCCACTGGGATTCTTAGATAAATGTTTGCCTCCTGGAATGCTGAGATCTTCTGCAAATTGTGTGTGTCAAAATATGGGACTCAAGAGACTGAGTGCAATTTAGGTTAATTGAGTGGAATTTGTTGGAGATTTGGTTAAAGAGAAGAATAGTGTATGTGCTCTGTTGTGCAGGCATGTCCTCCAGTAGACCAACCTGAGATTTGGGTTGGCATATGCAGTACTGAGGATAGTATAAATGAATTCATTTTTAACACTTTCACAAAATTTCCAGCATGTAAATATACTAGATATTTTTTATCTACTCTTTTTTTTGTTGTTGATATTGGCTCTTTACTTTATTCCTAGCTTGGTGAATAGAAACACTTTAACAATGAACATGGATAACAATGAACATGGATAAACAAGTATGTCTGTAGTTGGGTAAGGGATATTTTGTTGGTGTGCTCATGAATTATAAAGCTGATAATACTGTTTTAAATATTTATATGAACTTCTACACAGTATTCCATACTAATTATCTTATTAATAAGAGTATTGGGAGTGAATCAGTGTTCTTCTTTTCCAGCAACCTAATCTCAATGTGTTGTCATTCATTTATTTGATTTAGTCTTTCCTTCTGGGATGGAAAAGTAGCTGTAATTCTGTTTCCTCTGATAGGCAAGAAGAGTGACTATTACAGAACAATATTCATTAGACTAAGTGTTTCTACTTTTTAGAACTGTCTTTTCATTTAATTAGAAATTTTCTTAACTGGTAAGTTTGTGTTTGGGGTATTTATTGGGCTTATACGTTTCCTTAAGTAATCTAGATAACCAACACTCTCTGTGGTACACTTTAAAATGTTTTTCTCAACATTATTTTGGCTGCTTAGACTTTGTTGGAACAGTTTCCATTGCCGCAGAGAAATGAACTTCATGTAGTCTCATTTGCTCATGATTTAAAGATTTTTCACCTCTTTTTCAGTTTTTGTTCATGGAGCTTTTACATATGTAACTTCAAGTGTATTTACTGTTTTCTTCTGAAAATTTCATTGTTTCAGGGATAGGAGTGAATACCATTAATCTGATTTAAATTGGTGATTCTATTGTGTGAAAGGTAAACAGATGATTTTTTCTCTGTAGGTGAATAGAAAGTCTTTTCACCAGTACATGTTACTGACTTTTTAAAAATATTTTTCGTGGCTCATATGAATTTTGAAACAACACCTCTGTCTGAATATTGGGCTAGGTAGCAATTTCCTGGTATACAAGGCGTACAACTTTGAGGGTTGTGGAATTATGAAGGTTTTGAGAAGAGGTGCAGATTCCCAAAAGCCCACTATGATGTACTTTTTATAAAAAATATATCAGAATATGCTGATAGCAGGAGGAACTGTAAAGACTCTTCTTTGGAAGAGGTCAGAGAAGAAGGAAGCATTGAAGAGGAGTTAAAAGACTCTGGTACTCTGGAACACATGACACTTTAGAAGTTCTCTTCCAGGATGCAGTTATAGTATTCTCGAATCACAAAAATGGTAAAGATAAATGGTCCTTCATCTCTGACAGGAAGGAGTTTTCTTTTCCAAAATACATAGTCTTTAAAAAAAAAAAAAAGAAAGAAAGAAAACAGAATCTAAATATTTTGTACAGAATCCAAAATAGAGATGAACTGGAAGAAATTTGGCAAAGCAAAGAAAGTTGTAAGATGAGGCTTTGAATAGTGTCTGGGAGAGAAGTCCTTGGAGACAACATGATGTTGGCTTGTTACATAAGCTTTGTGTCCATGTCAGATGTCTGATGGGTCCCTAAGAAGCAGTGAACAGATCTTTGAGGAAAGAATGCAATAAATCCTGGAAAGTTTACTGTATCTCTGGCTTGTATTGCATAGTATTTGTGGTCTTGATGAGTGAAAATGATCGAAGTGGTGGTACAGAGTCTATGACTGAATTGCACTTAAATTTTATTCTTTGTAAGTGTTCAGAATATGTTTGTGTGGGTTTATGCACAAGTCTTCAAGTATCTTATCCCGCTAATCAGTCCATCTGTGCTAATTGTACATCTTCCATATATACACATGGTGACTGAAACTTGTGATCAAAACTTAAACTATTTGCAACCTCTATACACACTTTGGAAACAGAAATCTACAGTACCTTCAAATCTCATTCTACCTACAAGTGATGGTTATTTTAAGGTACACAGTGTGTTTCTCGGCAACTTTATATAATATATCCAAGTACTTAGAATAACATACTGTAATTTTGTAAAACAGAAAATGATGTTTACAGAACACAGAGAATATTGTATATTGGGGAGTAATAGCCTTCTAAATTAAAACTTTTTCACCCTGGAGACATAGATATTATGACTCAGGCAATTCCAACAGGAAATATCCTATTACAAATGGAGACTCCTTTACAATCAGAGGTAAAGAACTCATGAGTCTGAAAGTTCCTGAAGATAGTAAGAATATCAAAACCTCTTTACTTCTAAGGTAGTAAAAAGTGTGAACTTACTGTAAGAGAGGGGACTGATGAGGCATTTTGAGTTGTTTGATGGTTTTAGAGTGACTTCCAGTGTTACAATGTTCATAAGTAGTCATACTAATGAACTAGGCTTTTATGTTAATCAGGTGTTTTAGAGCTGTCCATGCTCCTGTAAGTAAATTCTCACCCATATTCCTGTAGCTAACCCCAAAGAAATCATTAGTTTTACCAAAAAAGGAAAAAGAACATTCATGTTCTGTATCGGATCAATAGCAAAGGTCTATTGATACTTGGCTACAATGCATAGAACACTAATGAAAAAAGCAGAAATACAGCTTTCTTGAAAAGACAGAGGATTAAATAATTGATGACCAAGGGTTATATGCTATTAAACAACTAATATGAAAATATAACAGCCTTTTTTTATGATAGCCAGAAGCTGGAAAGAACCCAGATGTCCTTCAACAGAGGAATGGATACAGAAAATGTGGTACATTTACACAATGGAGTACTACTCAGCTATTTAAAACAATGAATTTATGAAATTCTTAGGCAAATGGACAAAATACCATCCTGAGTGAGATAACCCAATCACAAAAGAACACACATGGTATGCACTCACTGATAAGTGGATATTAGCCCAAAAGCTCATAATAGCCAAGACACAATGCACAGACTACATGAAGCTCAAGAATAACGAAGACCAAAATATGCTTTCTTTGGTCCTTCTTGGAAAGGGGAATAAAATACTCATGGAAGCAAATATGGAGAAAAGGTATAGAGCAGAGACTGAAGGAAAGGCCATCCAGAGACTGTGCCACCTGGGTATACCTCCTGTATACAGCCACCAAACCTACACACTCTTGTGAATGCCAAGAATTGCTTGCTGAAAGTAGCCTGATATAGCTGTCTCCTGAGAGGCTTTGCCAGAGCCTGACAAATACAGCGGCAGATGCTCACAGCTAACCATTGGACTGAGCATGCGGTCCCCACTGGAGAAGTTAGAGAAAGATCTGAAGGAGCTGAAGGGGAACACCATAGGAAGAACAACAATATCAATCAACTAGACACCCAGAGCTCCCAGAAACTAAGCCACCAACCAAGGAGTACACATGCAGGGACCCATGGCTCCAGCTGCATATGTAGCAGAGGATGGCTTTGTCAGACATCAGTGAGAGGAGAGGTCCTTGGTTCTATGAAGGCTCCAAAGATGCCCCAGTATAGGGGAATTTAGAGGGTGGGGAAGCAAGAGAGGTGGGTGAGTTGAGGAAAACCTTCATAGAAGCAGGGGAGGGGGGATGGGATAGGGTGTTTCCAGGAGGGGGGAAACCTCAAAAGGGGATAACATTTGAAATGAAAATAAAGAAAATATCCAATAAAAAAAGAAAAAGAAAATATTTGTATGGGTCATCACAGAGAAGTCACTGATATACAGTATATGTAATAAGGATGTTATTTGAGTTGCTAGCAGATTGAGGCAGCATATCCCACAAGGTAATATTTAACAGGCATAAATTAAATATTGGAGACAAACACATGGAGGTTTGTACCAAGACTTCACAGAGCCACTCTACTAGGCAGTATATCATATGCCTTTTATAGAATCATAATCTGAACAAAGTAGCATGCAAGAATGTATATTGACCAAAATAGAGGTAGTGTGTTATGTAGTAATAAGTGGAGTGGTGGGATTGCCAATGGAGCCGAGTTGATCCACAAATACATCTTATATCCTACTTCAGTATTTGCATTGATGCATGCTGTTTATTTTGCACTCCAGTCATCATTGTTCCCTCCAAGTTTCTATTTTGAATATTGTAGAAAATTTGGGATATTGAAATGTTTCATGGACAGAAATCATCAGTCACAAACTTTTCACACTTTCATCTACATTTTATTTACAGCCTACTTAATCTGCTCCCTCATTCTCCTGGATATGAAGTATTGACAATATTCTTTTTAGCCTGATACTTCTTTTATTCCTTCTTTAACATGACAGACTCAAATCCATTTATAATCTTTGAAGAAAATAATATGTCGTGCCCTTAGTGTTTCATCTAAGGTAATTTGTCACAACCAAGAGAAAAATAATTAATGCAGATATAGAATATTTATTTAACTCCAGGGCAACTTACATAACTCTGTACTAATATAGTCATTAAATTTTGTTGCAAAGATATAGTACTGACCTGATTACATATGTATAAATGTTTAAACCTTCCTCTTAATTTCTAAGCTAAGATTAAAATAATATTTATATTACCAAAAAATAATTTTTTGTGTCTGCAGTATCTGTGGTACATCCACCAATATTTGGATAGGTGTGTAAAGAGAGCAAACACGGGTAGTGCTGAATGATAGAAATATAGACTATAGAAAATAGAAAAAGAGATATAGATGGATATATATGATAGAATAGACAATTATATAGATAATAAAAATAGAAGATGAAAGATATGTAAAAGATAATATAGCTAGCTAACTAGGTAGAGAAAATGGTAGATGAATGATAAATATGTGAGAGATGATATAGCTAGTTAGCTAGCTAAGTAGGTACATAGATTGATAGATGAATTGATGATAGAGAGAAAGATATACATTGGGTACAAAAATGATAGACCATACATACCTATATTTATAATCTATATCTATTTACATACAGAAAAAGAGCAAGATTAAGATTCAGAGAGAAACAGAGTCCATGATGAAAATAAAATCATAAAAGAAGAAGTGGAGGAGCCAATAGAGTCAACTGCTTAGACCACACATTTTAGATATGCAGTTACTCAACATTGCTACAAGAATAAGCATGCCAACATGAAAGAACATATAGTGGTTTAAACACATTCAATTGTAGTAAAGTATCAAAATCAAATGGGTAGCACACGTGGATATATGAGCAGTAGTCATTAGCATAGCCCATTTTCATCAATTTCTGCTTTAAAAAATATTTTTTCCAAAGTAGATTAGATATCCTAATATAATAATTTATCTCTTTCAGTGCAATTCTTTTTCTTTTGTTTTAATTTATTTTATTTTTATGAGTACACTATAGTTGTCTTCAAATTCCATTACAGATGATTGTGCGCCACCGTGTGGTTACTGAGAACTGAACTCAGGACCTCTGGAAGTGCAGCCCTTCAGTGAATTTCTGAGTAGTCTGTAGTTTTTTGTGTTAATGCCTCATGAGCTGTACCACTGACCTCAGCCTGTGAAATTTTATATAAACGTATGTATGTGTGTGTGTGTCTGTGTGTGTGTGTCTGTGTGTCTAGAGAGTTTCTTTGTAACAATTAGAAAACTATCGTGAACACAATGCCAAACTTACTTCTTCCTTTATATTGCTTAACTTCTCTGGAACTTATTAGCTATGGATTCTGTGTCCAGCCACAATATAGTTCCTAAACTTTATGAATAGTTATTCACATAGTGAAACATAACTCTTGTCCTCTGCATTCATCAAAAACATTTCTCATTATAACAGAAACAGATCATTGAAGAAAGCCACAGTGAACAAAATACAAAATATGGAGGATACCTAAAAGTGATATATGCACAACACAGTACCAAACAAAGGCTGACTGTTCATTAGTAAAGAGAGCACAGAAGGTTTTAAGAACCATCAAAGCAAGAAATTTGCTGAGAGTCTGTCTCTGGACTGGAAATAGTTACCTATAAAGATATATAAAGTCTTACAAAGATGACTTCCTAAAAATGACCTGAACACAAGAAGCAATATATCTATATACATATCTGTATCTATATCTGTATCTGTATCTGGACCTGTACCTATAGCTAAATCTATTCATTTTAATTATTTTCATTGCTTATTTTATTTATTTACATTTCAAATGTTATACCACTTCCCAGTTTCCCCTCTACAAACCCCCAATGCTATACCCCTGCCTCCCACTCACCTGTGCCATGTTCTTGGGTTTCATCAAACCATCTGACTGTTCAAGTCCTTCTTTACCACCTGCCACGCAACATCTAATGTTTGGCTATGGGTCTTTGCATCTTCTTGCATCAGTTGTTGAATGAAGTATCTTTGATGCCAATAATGTTTTGACAGTCTTCTAATTTAGCAATGGTCATAGGCCTCACTTTACTGCCCATCTTTCTACACAGTAAGGTCCTTTGTATTCCAGGATAAGTTGTTCTTCTGTTTCCTGGATCATCGAGCCTCCACAGGACCAAAGCACTCCCCTTCCAGTGATGCCCAAAACAGCAACCCTCTGCTACACATCCACCTGGAGCCATGGGTCCCCAACATATGTACACTTTGATTGAGGGTTCAGTCCCTGGGAAATTTGGTGGTCTGGTTGGTTGATATTGTTGTTCTTCCTATGGTGTTGCAAACCCCTTCAGCTCAGGCAACCTTTGCCCTAACTTCTCCAGTGAGATAGCCACAATCAGTATGACATTTGTCTGTGTGCATCCAAATATATATTGGTCAGACTCTGGCAGGGCCTCTCAGCTGACAGCTATACCATGCTCCTGTCAGCAAGCACTTTTTGGCTTCAGCGATAATGACTTAGTTTGGTGTCTGCAGATGGGATTGATTCCTAGGTGAGCCCAGGCTCTGAATGGCCTTTCCTTCAGTCTCTTCCCCACTTTTTGTCACTGCATTTCCTTTTGAGAGGAGGAATTCTTGATTAATATGAAAATAATTCTTAACAATAAAAGAACTGCTGGGAGAATCACCATTCCTGACCTCAAGCTATATTGCAGAGCAATAGTGATAAAAACAGCATTATATTGGTACAGAGGTGGATATGTTGATCAATTAAAGAGAATTGAAGACCCAGAAATAAAACAACACACTTAGGACACTTGATCTTTGACAAAGAAGTCAAAAATATACAATGAAAAAAAGAAAGCTCATTCAATAAATGGTGCTGGTCTAACTGGCAGTCTATATGTAGAAAAATAAAAATAGACCCATATATGTCACCTTGCACAAAACTCAAGTCCAAGTGGATCAAGGACCTCAACATAAAACCAGATACACTGATACTAATAAAAAAAAAAGCGAGAAAGATCTTTGAATTCATTAGCAAAGGGGAAAAAATTTTAAACAGAACTCCAGCGCCTCACACTCAAAGATCAAGAATTGATGAATGAAACCTATTGCAAGTAGAAAACTTCTATATAACAAATAATATATTCAGTAGGACAAATCATCAACCAAAGGGTTGGGAAAAATCTTTACTAACCTAACATCCAATAGAGGGCTAATATCCAAAATATATAAAGAACACAAGAAGCTAACCTCCAAAACACCAAACAAAGGTAGGAGGTGGGGAGACCCTCTAGAATGCACCTGATACCTGGGGGGTGAGAGAATCTCAGGACTCAGTGGGAAGGACCTTAGATGAAATGCACTACAGTAGCGAGAGGGAACTTGTAGAGCCTACCTCCAGCAGAAAAACAGGGAATCAACTGAGAGGAGAGTTGCCATATCACAGTCAAAAACTCTGACCCATAATTGTTCCTGTCTTATAAAGCTGCAAGGACAAATGGAGAAGAGCCTTAAGAAAATGTGGTCCATTGACCAGCCCAAAGTAGAATCCAGATCAAGGGGAGGCCCCAAGATCTGACACTATTACTGAAGCTATGGAGTGCTCACAAAATAGGAACTTATCATGACTGCCCTCTGAATGACCCAAAAAACAAATCAAAAGAGTCAGATGCAGATACGTATACCCAACCAATGCGGTATACCTATGGACAGAAGGTGCTGACCCTGTAGGAAAAGCTGGAACAAGCTTCGGAGTAAGGAGTCCCTGTAGGAGGACCACCAGTCTCAATTAACCTGGACCCCTGAGATCTCTCAGATACTGGACTACTGTGGCATCATATACTATCTGATATGAGGGCTCTATCACATTTACAGCAGAGGACTGCTGGGTCTGGTTCAATCAAGAGAAGATGCACCTCAAGAGACTGGAGGCCCCAGGGAGTCGGGAATTCTGGTGGCAGAGGGGGTGTGATGTGGTGGGGACATCTCTGCACCAGCAGGAGGAGATATGGGATGTGGAACACTCAGAGGGTCAACCTGGAGGGGAATAAAATCTGGAGTGTGAAAAAAGAAAAGATTAAATAAAATTCAGAGAAAGCAAATAGCTACATAGTACCTCTAAAGAAAAAAAAATGTGTCATTTTTTATTTTTATACTGTCATTTGTAAGCAGTTTTATCAATCAGCAGATGGTCTGGCCCTGACTTTATTTTGTAGAACATGCTTATCTAGAATTCACATGTAGCTTTCTATCTGTGACTGTTGTGTCTCTTGTGATTTAGCTCAGATGCTGTGCTGAACTTGTCCACACCCCTGACTCATACTAAGCCTATTTCCTTGTCCAATATGATGGTCATGGTATAAATTAGTGATGATTAATGATGTATTATGTGAGTAGTTTATGCAAAAGTGAGTTAGTCCTTTTCACTTTTGCTTTGGAGTATCTTGATTATTTTGATAAGGTGGTATCCTAGTTGTTGATAGTGCGACAAAATATCCTAACAAAGCAGCTTAAGGGAGAAATTGCCTATTTAGTTTAGAGTTCCAAGTTATAGTAGACACCATGACAAGGAAAGTAAGGAAGAAGTACCTTAAACATAGATTCAAGAGTCATGAGCACAGGTAAGGCACCATCCAACAATTGTCCTCTGGTCTCTGGCTTCAGGCAGTATTCATACCAGTTACAGTCTAATGTTATCCATTACTCATCACTCAGTGACCTACCCATGCTTGTTACCATGGACTCTGGAGCCATGAGAGTTGACTTCAGCAATGGTCAAATACTCCCTTCTCTCCTCTTCTATGCAACTCTTTGTAATAGCATTTCTTGACTCAGACAGCCCCCTTATATAAGCATATCTCCCAGTATTCTCACAGAACTACCTCTCAAATGTCAGAGATGCCAGAAGATGCCATTGGTGAAAATACAGCCTCAGTAGCATTTGAAGTCCCAGGATTGAAGGGGTCATGCAGAGATGTTGAGGCTTGGCACCAGAAAAAGAGCCTATTGGAGGCTATCTTTGAAAGTGCAGTCCTGGTGCAGGGGAAGACAGCCATGTTTTGGAGATGCCAGTAGATGAGATGACCACCAAGAACAGAAGCAGCAGTGCAGTACATGCATCTGGAGCCTAGAAGACAAGGTATGTGCTACAAAGGGCAGAGCTAGAGAAGTTTCCCAAGCCTTTGGAGGATCCCAGAATATTCCAGACATTGGATGATTGAAGTTTGATTTTGCTTTTGATTGTGACTCTGCCCTAATAATTTTCACTCTTGAAGTAAGAAAGTATTTTAGTGGAGCCCAGAGTTAAGAGACTTTGAGTTGTAAAAGGACTTTGAATTTCAAAAGAGATTGAATATATTAAACAGATTGAAATATTTAGTAAGTAAGAATTTATAAAGCCTGTGGGTCTTTTAAAGTTACTTAGACCTTGGAGACGAATAAAAAATTAAAGATTGAGGCTTAACAGTGATGTGTTTGTCTGCCAAATTGACAAGGCTTCGGTTGTTTTGGCTTGTTTTGTATGTCACTTTGACACAAGATAGCAATATCACAGGGAAAGCAGGCTTCTTTGAGGAAATGCCTCCATGAGATCCAGCTGTAAGTTATTTTCTCAAGTAGTGATCAAAGGTGGGAGGGCACATTGTAGGAGATGTCATCCTTTGGGCTGGTAGTCCTGGGTTCTATTAGAAAGCGAGCTGAGAAAGCCAGGGGAAGCAAGCCAGTAAATAACATCTCTGAATGGCCTCTGCAGCAGCTCCTACCTCCCCAGTTCCTGCCCTGTGTGAGTTCCTGACCTGACTTCCTTTGGTGAAATACAGGAAGGTGGAAGTGTAAGATGGATAAACTCTTTCCTTCCCAACTTACTTCTTGGTCATGATGTTTGTGCAGGAATAAAAACCCTGACTAAGACTGACCTACATTTCAATTTCTTGTATCTTCTACATGAGAGATAATCTCTGCTTTTACTTGTATTCAGTTGCTGTTTCATCAAAAGTTTATGTTCACATACATAGATAGCCTATCTTCAGTATTCTCTTTGGACTTTTTATTGCTTCAATTTCAATATTCAGGTACTTAATGGTATTATTTGGGTCCTTCATATGGTTTTTTAAATTTTTTTTATTTTAATTTTTTTGATACGTTATTTAAATTTCCTATGTTTTGCCCTTTCCAGGTCTCCACTTTGGAAACCCCCTATACCCTCCCCCCTCCCCTGCCTCTATTAGGGTACTTCTCCACCCACCCACCCGCCCACCCACTCCTGTCTTCCCACCTTGACATTCCCATTTACTGGGGCCTCTAACACCCTCAGGCCCAAGGGCCTCTCCTCCCCCTGATGGCCAGCAGGTCCTCCTCTGCCACATATGTGATCCGAACCATGGGTCCCTCGATGTGTATTTTTTGGTTGGTGGTCCAAACTCCAGGAGCACCATGGGGTTCAGGCCAGTTGACACTGTTGCTCCCTCCATGGGGCTGCAGACTCCCTCAGCTCCTTCAGTCCCTTCTCCAACTCCTCCATCTGGGACCTCACTCTCAGTCCAGTGTTACTGTAAAGTGAACCTTGGGTATTCTGAGGTTTGGGGCTAATATCCACTTATCAGTGAGTACATACCATGTTCGTTCTTTTGTGACAGAATTACCTTGCTCAGGATAATATTTTCAAGTTCCATCCGTTTTCCTGTGAATTTCTTGAAGTTATTGTTTTTAATAGCTGAGTAGTATTCCATTGTGTAAATGTACCACATTTTCTGTATCAATTCCTCTGATGAGGGACATCTGGGTTGTTTCCAGCTTCTGGCTATTATAAATATGGCTGCTATGAACGTAGTGGAGCATGCGTCTTTATTACATGTTGGAGCATCTTCTAGATATATTCCCAGGAGAGGTATAGCTGGGTCCTCAGGTAGGTAGTATTATGTCCATTTTTCTAAAGGTCCGCCAAACTGATTTCCAGAGTGGTTGTACCAGCTTGCAATCCCACCAACAATGGAGGAGTGTTCCTCTTTCTCCACATCCTCGCCAGCATCTGCTGTCACCTGAGTTTTTGATTTTGGCCATTCTGACTGGTGTGTGGTGGAATCTCAGACTTGTTTTGATTTGCATTTCTCTGATGACTAAGGATGTTGAACACAAAGGGACACATCCTTAGAAAACCTAGGAAAGAGATCAGGAGTCATTGATGAAAGCATCACCAACAGAATACAAGAGATAGAAGTGAGAATCTCAGGTGCAGAAGAAAATGCAAAACGCAAAAATCTCCTAACCCAAAACATCCATGAAATCCAGGACACAATGAGAAGACAGAACCTAAGGTTAATAGGTATAGAAGAGAGTGAAGATTCCCAACTTAAAGGACCAGTAAATATATTCAGCAAAATTATAGAAGAAAACTTCCCTAACCTAAAGAAAGAGATGAACATAAATATACAAGAAGCCTACAGAACTCCAAATAGATTGGACCAGAAAAGAAATTCATCCTGTCACATTATAGTGAAAACACCAAATACACAAAACAAGGAAAGGATATTAAAAAGCAGTAAGGTAAAGGTCAAGTAACATATAAGGGCAGACCTATCAGAATTACACCAGACTTCTCACCAGAGACTATGAAAGCTAGAAGATCCAGGGCAGAACTCATACAGACCCTAAGAGAACACAACTGCCAGCCCAGGCTGCTCTACCCAGCAAAACTCTCAATTACCATAGATGGTGAAACCAAAATATTCTATGACAAATCCGAATTTACACAATATGTTTCTACAAAGGATAATAGATGGAAAACGTCAACTCAAGGAGGGAAACTACACCCTTCATTTGTTTCACTGTATTGTTGTGGATGATTTCATGAAGAGATTTGGTCATTTACTCCTTAAATGCCTCTATCATGTTCATATGATGGGATTTAAGGGCAGTTTTTTTTGTGTACTTCAGCTGTGTTGGAACATCAAGTGGTTTCTGTTGTAGGATACCTAGCCTATTTTCCACTGGATATTGCTAATAGTTTTCTTAAATTGGTTTTTAACCATGTCATTTTGGGGTTATTTTAGGCTTAGAGGATGTTTTCTGATTTTATTTTGAAAAAAAAATAGTGGGTTTTTTCAAGGTGTTCCTTTGGTTTATGTTTCTTATTTTTGTGGGATAGCCTAAGTGTCCTGTTGTGTCCTTTGGTGACCAGGGAATCTTCAGGTCTAGTAGTGTGTATCTACTAGGTTTTTTAAAGCCTACATTATTGCTCTTTTTCTGTTTTTATTTATTTATTTATTTATTTATTTATGTATGTATGTATGTATGTATGTATGTATTTATTTATTTATTTGTATATACGTACGTACATACATACATACATACATACATACATACATACATACATACATTCTTTTATTTGTATTTGGGACAATGTTGCCACTGGGATTCTTAGATAAATTTTTGTTTCCTGGAAAGCAGATATCTTCTGCCAAAGTTGTGTGCCAATCTATGGGGCACACGTGAAAGGGTGCAATTTAAGTCATTTGAGTGGAATTTAGGGGAGATTTTGTTAAAGAGTAGAGCCTTACATGGTCTCTGTTTTGTCAGCATGACCTCCAGTAGAGAATTTGAGATTTGGTTGCCATATAGATTGCAGAGAATGGGGTAAATGAATTCATTTTTAACACCATCACATAATTTTCACTGTATAAATATACTAGAGATTCATTATCTCCTCAGTTTTTATGGATATTGGCTCTTTACTCCTAGTTTGGTGAATTGAAACATTGTAACAATGAATATAGATAAACAAACATGTCTGTAGTTGGGTATTGAGTATTTTGTTTGTATGCCCAGAAATGAAAAAGCTGCTAATACTGTTTTATATATTTTTATGAACTTCTACAGAGAATTCCATAGTAACACTCTTGTCATGAATGTGTTATCAATGTGTTGCCATTTTTTTATTTAGTCATTACATCTGGGATAAAAAGGTAGTTGCAATTCAGTTTCCTCTGATAAGCAATAATGCTGACTATTACAGAACAAACAATTCTTTGGGAGAAGTCAGAGAAGAAAGAGGCATTAAGAAAAAGTTAAAAGGCTCAGGTTGGGACTCTGGGACACATTACCTTTTAGACCATCTCTTCTAGGAAGTAGTTCTCTATTCTCGAATAACAAATATGGTTAGGCCCCCATCTCTGAAAGGAAATTATTTTTAATCCATAGTCTTTTCTTATAGAACTCAAATATTTTATACAGAATCCAAAATATAGATTAGCTGTAAGAAAATTGGCAGAGCAAACAAAGTTGTAAACTGAGGCTTTAAGTAGTGTCTGGGAGAAGTCCTTGTAGAAAAAAATGATGCTGACTTGTCATGTAAACCTCGTGTCCATGTAAAATACCTGGAGGGTCCATAAGAAGCAGTGACCAGATCTTTAAGGAAAGAGTCCAAGACAGAACAGAAGCTGTACTGTATCTCTCACTTGTAGTCTTGCTGAGTCAAAAGGATCCAAATGGTCATACAGAGTCTATGACTGAATTATATTTAAATTTTTATCTGTGTAAGTCTTCAGAATATGGTTGTATGGTTGTGTGCACAAGGGTTCAAGTTACCTTATCCTCCTCAAAATGTTATCTGGAGCTGGTAGTGTAACTTCCTCCACATATTCGTGTGTTGATTGAAATTAGTGATAAAATCTTAAAATATTTGACACGTCTGTAAACACTTTGGAAACAGAAATCTATAATAACTTCAATCTTTTATTTTAAGATAAGGAAATTCTACTTGCAGGTCTTGGTTATTTTAACTCCTACAGTGTGTTTCTAGGCAATTTTACATAATATATTCAACAAATTGGAATAACAGACTATGTAATTTCATAACAGTAAATAATGTTTACAGAACACAAAGAATACTGTATATTGAGTAGTAATAGCCTTCTATATTAAAATTTTTCCATCCTGGAGACATGGTTATTAACTCTAACTGGAAATATTCTTTTACAAATGGAGACTCCTTTAGACTCAGAGGTAAAGCACTACTGAGTCTGGAAGTCCCTGAAGATACTAAGAGTATAAAACCTCTTTACTCGTAAGGTCATAAAAGGAATATGAACTTCTGTGGAGAGAGGAGATGGATGAGGCATTTTGAGTTGTATGATTCTTGTAGAGTGAGCTTCAGTGGTAGAATATTCATGATTAGTCATACTACTGAAGTAGGATTTAAACTAATCCTGTGTTTTAGAGCTGTCCCTACTCCTATAAGTAAAATTTCACTCACACTCCTGTAGTTAACCCCAAAGAAATTATTAGATTTTTCCAATAATGGAAAAAGAAAATTCACATTCTTTATCAGGTCAATAGCAAAAGTCTATTGATATTTGGATACAATGTTTAGAAGACTAATGAAAGAAGCAGAAATACAACTATCATTGAGGAGAGAGAACAAGAACTGAATGATGACTAAGGAATACATGCTATGAAACAACTAAGTAAGAAAATATTTGTATTGTTCATCACAGAGAAGGTACGACATGTACAGTATTTGAAAAAAGGATATGATTTGAGTTGCTTGCCCATTGAGACAGCATATCCAACAAGGTAATATTTAACAGGCATAAATTAAACCTTGTTGAGAAACACACATTGAAGTTTGTACCAACACTTCAAAGAGCCACTCTGCTAGAACATCAGTCACAAACCTTTAACAGTTTTGTCTACTTTTTTTTTTATAGCCTATTTAATCTACTCCCTCATTCTTGAAGATGTGAATGGTTGAGGATATTCTCTTTAGACTGATACTTCTTTTATTACCTCTCTACCATGATAGACTCAAATCTATTTAAAATCTTTGAACAAAATAATATGGCTTCCCCATAAGTGTTTCATCTAAGGTAACTTCTCAAAACCAAGATAAAATTAACTAATGCAACTATGAAATATTTATTTAAATCCAGGGCAACACACATAAGTACGCACAGACATCTTCTTTAGATTTTGTTACAAATATGAATTAGTGACTTTATTACATATGTATAAATATTTATTCTTTCCTCTTAAGATTGAGGCTAAGAGTTAAAATAATATTTTAGTGCCAACAAATAATTAATTGTGTCTACACAATCTGTGGTATACACACCAATATTTTGGTAGAAGTATAAACAGAGCAAGACATAGGTGATGCTGAATGATAGACAAAAATATTGATTATAGAAAGTAGTAAAAGAGATATAGATGGAAATATATATAATAGTCTAGACAATTCTATAGATGATACAAAAATAAAAGATGAAATATAGGTTGGTGATAAATGAAATAGATAGGTAGGTAATAGACAGAGA
>CM052717.1:10174805-10237305 GCA_028551405.1 Uromys caudimaculatus | reverse complement strand
GAAGTTCAGGACCAAAAGAGCAGATGTGATTGGTTTTCATAAATGAAAAATTAATTTTCTCTCATACTATAACTTTGTAATATAATTTTTAAGGAAATAAAATTGAGTAGACCTGAATCTATTTTATAACTGTATGACATATGTTTAGAATGGAATAGGAATTGAATTCGAAGTTCTTAAAACTCATTAATATAGAAGCAAAATTTATTTTTTCATCTAAATTTTAAGAGACTTATTCCTTCGAGGATGGGTTTTGTCCCTGATATGATGAAATGAATTCTGGTCTGGTCTTAACAAGATAATGTAACACTTAGGAGCAAATATGAAGCCAAGGAGAGATGCACTGGAAGCTAAGATAGAGAACACTTCCATAGCTACCATGACTTTCCCCTTAGTGCTGTGGTAGACAGGAAGAAAAGTGACCCAGACACAGAAGAACACTAGCATGCTGAATGAGAGAAACTTTGATTCATTGAATGTATCCGGCAGATTTCTAGATAAGAAGGCCATGGTGTAAGCCCCAAGTGCCAAGGAGCAGTGATATCCCAGAACACAGTGGAAGGCAACAAATGATCCCTTGTTACACAAAAGTAGGATGTGTCCATGTTCAGCATGAACATCTTGGTCAATGAATGGAGGAGACATTGCCATCCATAGTCCACAAAGTATAAGTTGGATCAGGGTACAGATAGGGATTATATAGTTTGGGGCCCTTGATGTCATTAACCACCTCACCATTTTTCCTGGAAAGGTGGCCTTGAAGGCAATGACCACAGTAATAGCTTTGGCCAAAACAGTAGCTAGAGCCACCGTGAATGCCACTCCAAATATGGTCTGCTGAAGGATGCAGGTGGCTGCATTTGGTTGGCCAATGAAGTACAAAGAACAGAGGAAACAGAAGGTGAGTGAGATGAGCAAAGTGTAAGTGAGACTTCGATTATTGGCTTTCACAATGGGAGTGTCTCTGTGTTTCAAAAAAAACCCCAGTACAAAGGCTGTGAGTGCAGATAAGCAGAGAGCTATACTGGAGAGTGCCATCCCCAAAGGATCTTCATAGGCCAGAAAGCTCACAGTTTTCTGGAGGCAGTGGTTCTTCTCTGTATTTGCATAATGACTCTCAGGACACTCCACACACTGATCCACATCTGGTCAGAAATGTAGATTATCATGAGATCATGAGTTCAGGCTTAATTGATTCCCTATTTTCTTCTCATACATTTCTAAGTACAACGACTCTCACAAATTTCACCTTAATTTGTTTTCTACGTGACAAAGTAATAAGCACACTCTTGTGAATACTTATATATTTATCAAGCATTCTTACACTCTTATGTATTTCTTATGAATTTCTTTTAGTATTTGTGTTCACATCTAATAGGTTTTCATCCACTCATTCTTTCTTTCCTACCATCACATTCTTTCCCTTACATAAGTTATCTACATTTCTATAGGCAATGATGTCTCTCTTCAGATAAACATCAACTTCCAGTAGCTTCTCTTAAAATTCGTCTTCATTATAGTGACTTGAACTAGCCTAGTATCTTTCCTCATTGACATACAATTGTTTCTGCCTTTTATGACATTGGTATATCTCTTTTGGAAATAACTAATATATGGAGTTACATTGCATTAAAGGATATAGGGTCTGATATCACCTCACAATTTATATATGCTTTGTGAATTACACATGCAAAGGAGGGAGTATTTTTTGCAATGCTTTTCAGACAATGCTTTTTTTCACATGGCAGTCCTAAATTTACTTTGCTCTTTAAAATTCCATGTTTTTTTTTTTTTTTCTTTTTTAATTCTGTTCATTGTCTGCTGGAGTTTAGTGAAAAGAACATGTTACATTGGTAAAGGAACAAAAACAGCCAGTAACTATTTTCATATCATTTTGGGCAAGTATCAATTCTGAGATAGAAAATTACTGTGAGAGTTGACAGACTTTAGAGAACTCTTTTATGTTACTGTTCCCTTGAAAATTTGTAAATTTTATGATTAAACTAAAATATATTCACCCAGATTTCTATCTTACATTATCAATATACCCAAATATTTGTATATTGATTAATATGTGATTTAACCACCAGACATTAAATTTTACTTCATTAATAATAATAAATTAATATCTCAGCTTAAAATCATATTACATTATTACTCTTGTTTCAATCAGCAATATTTTCAAATTTGTAGTATTTAACATTTATTAATACAATAGAGTTAATAAACTTAATCCATTGCAGATTTGGTCTTAGTGAGTGATCAGTTGTGATTATGCAAAGGATACATTCACTAACTCAGCTTGTGACATGCATATGATATGAATGAATGCATACATACATACATACTTATATACAGGCACACATATAGAATACATATGTATATACTTATAAATATTCAACACATACACACAAAACATACAAACATATATGTGTGTATATATATATACACACACACCACACACACACACACACACACACACACACACACACACACACATGTATGTTTGTTTTTGATAGAAAGTAAAATGTTAGGTAAGGAGAGATGTGCAGGTGGTCCTGGTATGCTTTGAAGGCAGAAATATCAAAATAATATAGGATTTTGAAAGAAATTGATAAATACTATTTTTTAAATTTCTGAATTAATCCAACCCTTGATTCAATTTTAATAGATACAGAAATATCTTTGTTGAAGACACCATAATTGTGCATATTACCTGTTCTTCAAAGTGGCGATAGAATATTCCAAAAACCTCTTAGATTTGTTTCATCTCTACAGTACAGGTGGTATACCCTGTATGCTGTATCTACACTGTAAACTGAGTTTATAATTGCATATATTGTTTCTACTACATGGAGATAAACAATAGTAATAATCCTACATATTTAGAAAATTTAAATATTTAATTATAGTAGACAGTAAATATGCTGGGGAAAACAAAGGCAAATTTCCTATCTCCAGCCTTGTATGAAAAGTAAGAATTTGATATAAGTTATAAGTGCTAGGACATGAACTTATTAATTATTTATAAAAAAATTTTTACTATTAGCATGTGAATGCTGAAACGAGAAACTTCTACCGAGGGGAATTAGAAGAGAGTAGGGCTGACAGCTGCTACCCTAATCACTCAAATCATGTTATACTGCAAATCAGTTCAGATTCTGTGTATTTCCATAATACATTACTCTTTACCACATTAAGATTGACAGTAAAACTTCATAAACTCTCATTTAATTCACTTTACCTGTTCATTAAATAAAATTGTGCTACTTTTTATAATGTACAATATAAAATAGTAAAATTCACTGTAAATGTTATGATTCCATGCCAATATAATTAAGCTTATTTAAAATAACGCATAATTGAGATTCAATGAGTGTATTAAATGATATAAAATATGTTTTCAATTTGTTGGTGAGCTCAATATTATTATTCTGTATTTAATGTTCTGTTTCTGTCTTTCTGTCCCTCTGTCTCTCTATATCTCTCATATATATATATATATATGTGATATATTCATACATATCTATGTACATATACAAAAACACATATTTTACATGGATGTACATGCACATCTATAACTTTAATTCATGTGCTAGATACTCATTCCTAAAATCAATAATAAAAAAATTGTTCTGAATGCAGAGTATTGTCTCATGATAGCAAACTCCTCATCAATTTATGCAACAATACAGGAAGTGAGTCTTTAGTTACAAAAGTCATATTCAAAGTGCCAGAAAATAGTCCTTCTCTCACACATACTTAATAGGTTCTTAAAGAGAACAACGGCTCACTCCACAGATCCTAGCAAAATGTTACTCTCATATTTCAAATAGAGATACAAATTTATCTGTTGTAATTAAAATTCAAATTTATGATATCCACATACAGCAAATATATATACAGAAAATAGTAAAGGATATCTAACTAACAGTAATGAAAATGTGTGTGATAATTGCCATAACTATCAATTTCCTCTCAATTAATTTCAGCTAGATATTTTTTAAGTAAAATTTTCAAAAACACTTAATGAGTTGTATTGTTAAACTGTCTTAGTTATTGTTCTATACCTGTGAACAGACAAAGGCTCATAAAAATCATTTAAGTGTTATAGTGAGATGTTATAGGTTTACATTGTTAGTCCATTTCTGCCATATCAGTAATCATGACAGCATCCAGGCAGAAATGACACTGGAGCACTTGATACATACTTATACCCTGATTTGAAAGCAGGATTCAGAGAAAAAGGAGAGCCCAGATGTCACATAGCATTTTAAAATCCCAAACTTGGCCTCTCATAACACATCTCCCCCTAAAAAGATCTCAAATGATAATCTTCCACAAAAGGCCCAATAGCAAAATAAAATGTTGTGTTAAAATTTTATCCAAGAGAAGTCAGGGAGCTAGCTATCCCTGTAATGTACATATACCTACTAGAAATTAGTGTTTTCCGAACATATAGGGCAGTTGGACTTATGAATTTATAGGCTTCAGACTTAAGCCAGACCAAAATCCCATATACAGAGTGGAGGTAGGCATAACCCTCCCCCCCAGAAAAATAATATATTGGCAATTGATAGCTCTTGGGAGGAGAGTCAGTTTTTATCATGTACCACTTGGTTGACAACCATCAGCTGAGATATACAAACACAGAAGTAGATGAGAATCACAGCATGTATTAGCTAGGTTAATTACAAAATTTTGTAGTCAGGAAAGATGGGAATAGATATGGGATGATTGGGAGGGGTGTGATGATTTGTATTTGTTTGGCCCAGGCAGTGAAACTATTAAGAGGTGTAGCCTTGTTGGAGTAGGTGTGTCATTGTGGGCATAGGCTTTAAGATCCTAGTCATAGCTGTCTGGAAGGCAGATTTAGATTAATTGCTTTGAAAAAGGAAGTCTCAAAAACAACTTGCTATAAATTCTGCTGTGTGGTTCACTTTTGTGAAGAGTGTTTTAAGGAAAAGGAGTAAGCTGAAAAATGAAAAATGCAAAAATAAATGGTTCAAGTATTAAATGGGACACCAGGAAGTAGAAAGGAGCTGAATCCTATGTTCAAGAAAAGAAGGCAATAAAGGGAATAAGGCTTTGGGGGAAGATCCCACCCAGCTAGGTTTGGGTCCAGGCATAGTGGTACATATCTTTAATCCCAGGAAGCAGGCAAGAAGATTTCTCAGTTCAAGTCTAGCCTAGTAAAGAGCAATTTGTAAGTAGAGAAAAGCTTAACTAAGTCCAGGCTTGGGGGACCACACTTTTAATCCTAGCACTTAGGAGATAGGCATGCAGATCTCTGAGTTCAAGGTAAATCTATAGAGCACGTTCTGGGATAGCCAAGTTTAGGCCATGAAGGAGATGGAAAATGGAAAGCTGGTCATAATATAATAGAAAAAGGGAAACAACGTTTCAGTCCAGCAAACAGCAGAACTCATTAGCATCACTATGTAGCTCTAGTTTTAGAGTCAAAAATAGAAGGGGCTACTGGAACAATTTATGCTGGTTAGATGGAGCTAAGTAATTAGCAGTTATTAAGAAGGGACTAGCTTCACCGTGATGAACTCTGGGAAGTGTTTTCTGAGAGAACAAAGAAAATATGGAGATAGCCAAAGTTGGACCTACAGCTAGAGCTTCACTTAGTAATGAGTAAGAATTGCCCCAGTCATACTGGATTTTGTGGTATGAAGGGGTCATGGAGAACAGCTGGGGCTTGGCACTGTGAAAGGCCATGAAAGGACATTGGTGAAGGTGCAACCTCAGCTGCAGGAGATGACCTAGGACTAAAGGGTCATGCAAAGACGCTGAGGCATGGCACCATGAAAAGATCCTATGAGAGGCTATTGGTGATGCCTAGTTGCAGCAGAAGATCCTAGTATATTGGAGAAGCCAGTACCATGGGATTATCACCCACAATACCAGTAGAATTGGAGTGGAGTCAACAAGAGCCTAGAGGGCTACAGAGAGCAGAGCTAGAGAAGGCATATAAGCCCGTTGTATGAGCCCAGAAGATCATGTGTGAATCCTCGACACTGAGAAATGAATCTGTGAGGTTGAAGTTGGCCTGGAGACCATAAGGTATTATAGATGCAAGAGCTGTGGGATACTTGCCAAGGAAAGCTGCTAACAGGAAGTGGTACCTACCCAGGAGATAAAAGTTTGTTACACTCAACAAAGATGAAAAAGTAGTTGGGGAACTGAAGTGCACTTTGTCATCAGTGTGGAGATGCAGCATTGACTTTGCCCAACTGGTTTCCTGTCTTTCTTTGGGGATTGAATTTAAGTGATTGGAGGAATCTCAGAAGAGACTGTGAACTTTGAACATTGAACATTGAACTTTGAACATTGTTGAGACTGCTATAGACTACGGGGACATTAGAAGTAAGAAAACATGTATTTATTCTTAAGATATGGCTAGGTA
Organism: Uromys caudimaculatus; assembly: GCA_028551405.1. Classification (NCBI taxonomy): domain Eukaryota; kingdom Metazoa; phylum Chordata; class Mammalia; order Rodentia; family Muridae; genus Uromys; species Uromys caudimaculatus. Next base: position 10,230,893 of record CM052717.1, on the reverse strand, counting down.
TGGCCCCAATAGACCCAGGTTTGAATAAGCCTGTTCGGCCAGGGAGTGGAATGTGGTGGTTTGTATATGCTTTGTCCAAGGAGTGGCACTATTAAGAGGTGTGGTCCTGTTGGAGTAGGTGTGTCACTGTAGGTATGGGCTTTAAGATCCTGTTCCTAGCTGTCTGGATGGTATTCTTCTCCTGTTTGCCTTCAGAACAAGATGTAGAACTCCCAGCTAGCTCTTCCTACACCATGCCTGCCTGGCTGCTGCCTTGATGATAATGAACTAAACCTCTGACCATGTAAGCTAGTCACAATCAAATATTGTCCTTTTAAAAGTTGGTGTAGTCATGGTCTTTGCTCATAGCAATAAAATCCTCACTAAGACAAGGAGTGAATATGATCAAAATACGTTGTACAAAATTATTGACCAAATAAAAATTGAAAGGATATATATTTTGAAAATGTTTTGGAGATAATCACTACTATGAAGATGTAAATGATCTGAGTATTAAAAGTTATTGAAATATATCTGGAAAAGCTATATTGATGCTTTATCAATATAAGCTAAGTGGCACCATGAAATGAAACATACTGTAAAGTACACTGAAAATATTTTTTTTTCCTCTCCACAATTCTAGCCCAGTTGTTTATGGGATAGAATTGTCAAGCAAGATTGAAAATGGACCTATTGAGAATATATGTACAATTAAGTGATGCTAACAGAGTTATTATATGTTATTTCGAATACCATATAGGCTAAAATGGCATTGAAACACAGATATAATTCAAGTATGATTTTTAATGACTATGATGGTCCACTTCAAAGAGATGCTGAAGAATTATAACATCTAAATTCCTAAACAGAGAAATTAAATATTTACTTCTGGTTTGAATTCAGATTAATTTCATTGGCTAGTTTATTATAGAATCCTGTGAAAAAAATGGGAAAGATTTCTGTAAAACCTGCATTTACCTGTCTCATTAGAAATCTCATTGTCTGCACAAGGAGTGCACTTGAAGCAGCAGATGGCCCTGCCCTCCTGGGTTACTTTCCTGAATCCAGGCCCACAACTCTGACTGCACACAGACTGAGGGATCTGAGAAAAATGAAAAGAATGTTATCTACATCTTACTGTTTTATGAAAAATATAAATACAATTTTTGAATGTTATGTAATGAATTCCCAAGTATTCTTGTAAATAAAGAGGATTATTTAGAAAGATTATGCCCTGGAGAAACAAATGTGCTTAAGGATTTATCTGAGAATTATCAGAGTGTTAGAGAATTTGTATCCACAATGAGGTATGGGCAAGTTTGAGAAAGGAAGGTGATAGGGAATATAATATAGATGTCCATAGAATCACTCCAGAGTGATACTATCTTTTTACTTTATGACTAATGCATTGATCACCTTTACTTCTACCATGATTGTGAATCAGGTCTGTCAGTTTGATAGGATTTGGATTTAGGAAGAAATATGTAGATAAATTGACTAAGCAGAAAAGGGTCACTTAAATTCTGATGATATCTCAGAACAAATATATAGAAGATAGAAGACAGCAGAATTATTGATGCCTTTCTGTATTCAGTACACACATACACACACACGCACACACACACACACACACACACACACACACACACACACACATACATATGCAACCTCATAATTTGGAAATCATATATTTCCAAATAAAATGTACTGCATGCTCAAATTGTTTCTTAAGTTATTTCTTTTCAGTATTTATTTATAGGACATAGGCAAGCCAGTAGATTCTCCATATGCATAACATATAGGTCTTCTTTTCCAGATGCTGAAAAAGCTAGGCCAATTGATCACGGGATAGATTTGTTAAGCAAGATTGACAAAGGAATTATTGAGAATATATGCACAGTTAAGGGATGCTAACAGATTTACTATATGGTATTTTAATACAGTATAGGCTAAAGTATTTGCATGCTTATTTCCATATTGGTGGCACCATTTGGGAAGTAATTCAAACTTTTGGAGATACAGACTTGCTGGAGAAATTTTTTCAATGAGGTTGGAATTAAAACATTTTAATCCTCTCTTCAGGTCAAGTTTAACATTGTTCTAACTGTAAATATGGATGTACAGAAGCATTATCTTTCTGGGTTTTTAGTCTGTCTTCATGAGAAATTAATCCCTGCTGTCATGCTCTATTCATAGTGGACTTTCTTTTTTTTTTTTTTTTTTTTTTTTGGTTTTTTGAGACAGGGTTTCTCTGTGTAGCCCTGACTGTCCTGGAACTCACTCTGTAGACCAGACTGGCCTTGAACTCAGAAATCCACCTGTCTCTACCTCCCAAGTTAAAGAGTAAATTTTATATTGTTTCATGTTATTAATCCTAAATGACAAAATTTCCAAAACACTTTTACCCAAGATACATTTTAGAGCTGGAAATTTCCTTTTCCAGTGTTCCTAATTTTTGATAAGAGGAAAATAAATAATATTCAAATGAATGAATACTGTGGACCTTATTTAACACTAAATACTTCCACTAATCTGAATGAAGGAACAAGAAAACACAATACTCTAGTAGTAATGCTGTGCTATTTTATCCTGGTATTCAAAGAGTCATCAGCCTTAAGTCAGAAAGCAAGTGTTGTTTCATTTGAAATTAAAATTTTGTTAACATAAGCTTAAAACACTGTTTTGATACATAACCCACCTCTGAAAATCCTCCTGCCCATTGTATCATCTGCTCAGATAAAAACAACTGTTGGCCCTTAGGAGCATTTGCAGAAAAGGATCCTATTTTCACCTTTCGTCCAAGACCCTTTGGTAAATTCCAAAGGTTAAGAATGTCATATTCTGCATTTAATTTCTGTCTCCCACCTAAGCACATTTTGTCTCTCTCATCAATGTCCTTCAGGAAAATGTTAAGCTAAAAGAGAATCATGAATTTATATTACACTGTGCCCAAGCATCAGAATTGAATATATAGTTTTGAATGTGCCTTAATTAACTTAAGATGTGAAAGTCAAGTTGTTGAATCTTCCATCAATGTTAAATAAATGTAAGGCTGAATGTATGATAATATTCTGCATCTGAATGACAATTCTACTTCAAAAGAAAAACTATGAACAACCTCAGGCAATGAATGAATGATTTCTGATTCATGAAAAGTTAACTTTTTTGAAGCATACCCAGACCCATTTGCTTTCAGAATATCTTCAGAGATTGGTGATCTAAAATGAGGGTACTGATGTTTAAAGGATAATGAAAGAGAATTATTTAAGTGTAAAACCACAATCATTGTTTCACTTCAGTGTCTACACATTTATTCCTATTATAAGAAATGTACGGAAAAATTATTTATTTTTATTGCAACTATTATCATGAGAATATTGAATATTTAGATATTGATGACATGACATTTTTATTGAATAATAACAAATCCTCTGTAATCCTTTATTCTATTTATCAGCAACACACATTTGAAATTGTCTTTAGAGTGTAGAAAAAACAAAAATTCCTATGATTGGGGGAATCATGAACATAATTTTGCAGTACCTAACTTCCTTTCATTGTAAATCTCATATATCAGTGTACTGATAATGCAAAATAGTTGAATAGTTATTACCTGCCAGGGGAAGAAGGCCATCACTTCCCCATTGTCATGTGGTTGTATTTGAACTTGATGAAGACTCATCTGATGCAGACTCTGAGCCACAGCATACACAGCATTGTAGATATTGTTGCTTTCTTCACTGATTGCCATGTCCAATATATGACTAGGTAACACATCCAGAGAAGCATTGGATTGACAGTTAGCCAATAGGTGACAGTCAATATCAGAAAATGAGCACTTGAATAACAAATGCCATAACTTAGGAAGGTAAATGTCTTCTGGGTATTTGTAAGGATTAACTGTTTGAATAAACTTAGTAAGCTCAAAACTCTCTCTATAATGGTGTGTAAAAATTAGGCTACCATGGAATGAGTCAAGCATGAAATAATCTGCATAGTCAGTAATATGAGGTTCAATGTTCATGACCCAGACTTTTCCTGTCAACAATCTTTGCCCAATATTTCGCATTAGACCGGCAAGTGAATCAATGTCACCATAAATAATTATGACATTTGTTTCATCTATATTTTCCCAGAACTTGTTAAAATGTGAAGTCCATGTGACTGGGATCATTTTCACAAAGGCTATGCAGACTCCATTTCTCTCCGTATCTTCTCTGAACTCTGGTAAAATTATATTCCCTTTGTGGTCATCTGGGAGGATGAGACCAACCCAGGACCACCTAAAATGAACCATCAAAGATACAATGCCAAGTGAAATTGATGTGTACTTAGGAGCCATCTGGTAGAGAGAAGAATATTGACCACGGTCACTCAAGATGGGATCATAAGGTCCAAAAGAAAGCTGAACCAAGAAAGAGAAAGAAAATTAACATTGAGCAAAATTTCATTCCTGATACAACAAATGGCAAAAGAAAACAAAGGTAGTTTTATCTCAATTTTAAAGGAAAATTCAGTTTACAGAATTTTACAGAAATTCTTCCTAAGCCCATTAGTTCCAGGGACATACCTGGTCTTATTTGTGTAATAATCCTATTTCTTGCATGCAAGAGAAATTTGGATTGATATCCAAGTGTTTGTGCACTTGTCCTGATGTTGAATAATTTGAATAACCCTCTTGTAGTTTTAAAACTACCTGTAATATGAACAAAGAGTCCGGATTCCCAGGTCCCATACTCCAAATTTTCTTACCTGGGGAAATTTAAAGAGTTGAAGTAATGTTCCAATTTGGGCAGATGTTGTCCACGATGTTCCTGTGAGGGCAGCAGCAAAATTATGTTTGTTACAATTGTAATTTGGTAAACCCTTTTTCTGCCCTTGAGCTGTGAGCCAAAAACAGGCATTCATAAGAGTTTCCTTCTCAGTGAATCTGACATTGTAGAAATCAAATCCAAGAGATATATTAGGCAAAAGATTGGGGTTCCCGTTGATCTCCTCAATAGCAAATACCAAAGCCAGAATATACTGGTAGTTCTTAAAATTATACCTGTATATAAGAGAAAATACACACAAGTGAAATACAACATGGTTGACATATTGTGTACAGTAAACATTGTAGTTCATCTTTGTTTCTGTAAAATATGCAATTTATCTTTCTCACTATCAATAGGCAGAACTAGGTGGGTAAATATATTAAGATTTGACAAGATCATTTAATATTACTACTCATTAATTATAGTTTTAATGCATACCTTATTTATTATTTATTAGAATATACAAAAAAGATCAGTCTACATATCATGAATCACTTTCTCCAAAAATTACAGATCTTTAGATATCTTGATCTTTGCCTTCTGGCATGTTTAGTTATGAAGATCCACCATTTTATTCTCAGACCAAACAGATTTTAGAGACAATATGTTTATTAAGTAATATTCTAAGTTAAATACATTTCATATGGGTAACAGTTGCCACATTTCTGATATTATTTTTCTCAGTATGACACTCTGGAATTGCTAGTGGGTAGTATACAGGCTTAGAACTTGCTCCATATGATCACTGGATTACAGGCATGCACTCACTTGCACTCATATTCTTTTGGGAAATATTACCTTTGGTCATGACTCTTTTACTTGGAATGTTTTACTCTCTGAGCCTTCTTTGCATTTGTATAGTAATAACTTATGTGAAATGAAAAATATACTTTTTTTTCTAAAAGGACCCAAATCCACACAGACACAAAATTATATTTCAGTGTCAGGCTGTTGATCATAGAAAATGGTTCATTAAGTTTCCATTGTGTAATGCTTATGTAACTTAGTTCAGGAGCAGTGGAAAGATTCTAAAAGCTCTTGTTCTTAGAATCACTGGTAGGGAATAATCTCAAGGGTACAGTGATTTCTCAATACTGCAGGGAGGATATATTTATGATTTCATAGTATGTATAACTACACACAATAATCCATGAATGCTCACATGAATCGAAACGCTAGCAAGGAGAATGGAAGTATGCACACAAAGTAACCACAAGCTGAAAGGCCCTTTTGTTTGGTTGTTTGTTTTTGTTCGTTTTTTCAGTAGTTTATTACTGAGAGTAGACACAATGACCACAGCAACTCTTATAAGAGAAAACATTAACTGGGACTAATTTACAGTTTCAAAGCTTTAGTCTAGTATGGTCATGGTGGAAAGTACAGCAGTATACAGTCAGAAAAGCCATTTTATAATTTTATATCTTAATCCACATGCAGCAAAAGTGGAAACTAAGACAAACTGGTAATTCTTAGGCTTCTTAGTCAAATGAGCCTGTCCCTACAGTGGTACACTTAATCTGGCAAGTCTACACCTTACTCCAACAAGGCCACACCTCCTAATAGTACCACTCATTATAAGCAAAAGATTTAAAAATAATAGAATATGGGAGACCTTACTGTTCAAACCTCTGCTTTCCAATCCTTCACATTCTTAGACTTGTACACATAACATAATGCAAAATGCATTGAGTCCGTCTTCAAAAGTGCCCATAATTTAAAACATCCTCCAATTTGTTTAAAGTCCAAAGTTCATATTCTCTTCTGAGAATCCTGCATTCTCTCATCAAGTAATTTCCAGTAAAAGTAAAATAAAAGAGCAGATCACGTACTTGTAACATAGAGTGACATACATTACCATCTCAAACTTTAGGACAGGGGGCATAGTGAGGAAATGCTGGAGAAAAGCAAGACAAAGTGCAAGCCGAACAAACTCAAAACTTTGCATCCGCATATTTGGTGTTAAAATGTTCTTCGGATCTGGAATTGCTTTCAGCTTTCTTGGCTGTAACACACATCTTTTTCTTGCTTTTCCATTTCCCCATTGCAGTGCTTTTTGTTTGGCATCCCTGGGCTCAGGCATCTTCGACCTAATTTGATCTTCGTGCCAATCCATGTTCTCCCTTTGAGCTTCACATAACGGCTCCTCTAGGATGCAAAGACATCCCTGATAAACTCTTGGCCTTGTCATCTTTCCTTCTTTACAGAGAAAGATTCAGTAACACCTTTCTTCTATTGTCAACTCTTAGTGCCACTACTAGTGACTGTAGCTGTCACGTTCTCCTGCTTATTAAGTCTGAATCATGCCCCTTCCACCCAATATAATTAAGTCTTCACCAGCTTTATCTTCTTGTTAATTCCCTTCACTCTCTATTTTTGAGTGTCCTAAATCTCAGTCTGTAGTCCAGTCTTGGCTCAAACTCAGAGCTCCACTGACTGGAATTACAGGTGTGGCATACCCAGTAGAAATTTCTTGAACTCTTTCTCACTTAGCTGGATGCAATCTTGCCCTGATATCTCACTGCCTCCATTCCATTTACCACCAAGCATTCAGTTTGTCTATTTATCTATTTAAACACAGAATTTAGCACTATCCTAACTCTTATTCTTTTTTCTCTCCAATCTCTATACTTTGTACATTCTATACAAAAATGTACAATCTGTAATATTTCTCCCACAGCTTCTTTCTTTTCATTATAGATCTTCATAAGAGTGGACAGTAATAGCCGCACATCAGAGACAATACTAGACTGTTGAGATTTTCTCTGCCAAATGATTTAATATATATCTCTTCACTTTAGCTTCAGGGAGACGTTTTTGACATGTGAAAAAGCCGCAATAGTAGGAAACATCCTAACATCCATCTCCTCTACAACCACTTTACCTCGAACACAGAGTAGAAATAACACCCAGAAACACTTTTTCCAAATTCCTGCTAGAATGGCTCATTTAGCAGCACTTACCATACTTCACAGATCTCCTCAGCCAAATTCACACTCATTATTCCTGCAAACAGAAAACCTTGCCTATAACAACAAAACTCCTGTCTCAAGTTTAAATTTCTGTGTTCATTGGGTTTTATTGCTGTGTAGAGACACAAAATCCCTTGCAAGTCTTATAAGAGAAAACATTTGATTGGTGGCTTATAGTTTCATAGGTTTTATCCATTTTTATCATGGTGGGAAGCTTGGCAATGTGCAGGCTGACCTGGTCTTAGAGACGGAGATGAAAGTACTAAATTTTCTTCTGCAGGCAGCAGAATGTACTCATCTTTGTGGTATATATGCCTATTTATGGTCAATTCTATATGAAAAATTACTATTAGTGAATGAATTTTATGAGATAATATTGTTTATTTTTTATAACAAAAGTCAATACATTTCTGTTAGGAATTCATTTTTTCTTACATAATGACAAGTTAAATATTTCTGACAGGGAAAATACTTTTATTTATAATGAACAAACCAGACACTAATGTTCTCAGAGCACAAACTATAATCTTGTGCAGGGCTTGATGCTGTACAATATAATGGAAGCACGTGTCAATGCATATTGCTGCCAGAATTTCTGAGAGTAAATGACACAGGAAAAGTGAATTTACAAAGAACATTAATTATGATGAAATAGAAGAGACTCTACAACATCCAAAATATCCCTATCGGCTAAGCGTGAGGAAATTTTATGATATTATTTGAGACAATTTTGATTCTCTAAAATAAATAGACTTATAATGAAGCACTTTATCTAAAAATCAAACTATCCATGGCTGTATTTGCTATATTTTAAATTTTCAAAATAAATCCCTCAGGGTCACATAATGTTCAGTATGCATTCATGAGTAAACTTTCTTTCTCCTACACTATGTTTGATGTAATTCTTAATATCTTATTATGATTTAACAAACACATAGTATTATCACACTTAGCACACTTTACCTTCACAGCTGTATTTTTTTTTTTTGGTTATTTTTTCACTTGTTTACTCACAACAGGTTTCCTATGTGTTTAAAGGGATTTCTAATTGTTAATGCTTTACTTTAGTGCCTTACTTTTTGGATAAGTGCAGATATAAAATGGTCTTCATGGAACTGAAAGGATTGATTGGGACAAATATATTTTATCTCCTGTACTAGGAAACATGCAAGAACATTTCTCTCTAACTCATGAAGACCTGTCTGATGCTATTCATCCCTCTGGAATATCTCACACAGGCTAAGAAAGAGTGAAAAGATGATCCCCTCATAGTCATGATGTTTTGGTAAGTACAGCCATAAAAATGAAAAAAAAAAAAAACAATTCAAAGAGATAGTGTAACTAGATAAACATTGGAAAGCAAAGAATAAAAATTAAATCAGCAAACAAATACTTATAATAAAACATGAGATAGATGAAATATTTGTGCAGTACAAAAGTATTCACAAATTCTAATTGTGACTCACTAAATTTGGAATCAGTTGCACATACCAAAACATAGCCTATTCAATCATGTGGCACAACAGACACTCGGGACTTACTGTATTTAGTGAAATAATCACAAAAACACACCCAGAATATGAGCAACAAGGTCAGGCTGAGATTGAATTACTCATTCTTGAGACCATAATATTGAAAGCTATTCTGATTTTGTGGCTTAAAAGCAAGAGCAAAGAAGAAATATACTTTATTAATCTAATGAGGACACTAAAATGAATAAAACTCAAAGTTATCACTTAATTCCCCCTGATTGAGGAAAAGAGTCAAAAATGATAATAAATTTAAAGAATAGATTTTCGAAAATCTAAAAGAGAAGGTGATACATTAAAAGAAAACCAAAGTATTAGTACATTTTAGTGACCACACCCACTATGTTATAAGAATTCTAAAATTAAAAATGAATAATTGTACTTACTGTAAATAATTGTCCATATATTGGTATGGGAGTAATGGATGTGGCATTTTGTACCTAGTGTAGTAAGTATGAATAGGAAAAAATGCACCAATCATCACATCTCCTTCATGGTGAAAATCTTCAGAGGTTTTGTAAAAGCATAGACTGATATTTGCAATAATAATGGCAGAGAAACTTTTGGGACTCTGTAAGAACCAGCAAATAAAACTCCAGTACATTTTATTGATACATTTATTTTCTTGATGCAGATCACACTATGTCTAATACATATATGCTGAGGTCATGTTTTTGTGACCATGGTTGTTTTGAAATTTGTTCATAAGTGAGGCTGTCACACTAATAATTTCAGAATTTTTCTGTTGCCTACTTTTCTTCTATGGGAAATGTTTAACCTATTTCTCTTGAGATCTACATCTGAGGTCCGCTATTCATATTAAAAACAAGCTAGAATATATTTGCTCCTATTCTTTACTAGCCAAAGGCACTATGATTTCAGCTAATGGTATATATAGCCAGAGATAAGGGTTGACCTCCTCTTGGGATGAATTGGCTAAAAATACAAAACAAGAAACTTTTTATATGAAAAACAATTTAGGCTGTTCCCCACATGTTACATCACAGTAGCCCAAGGACATGGAAAAGGAAAGAACTACAATGCAAATATGTCAAGTGTGTCCACACAAAAATAATATATTGCAGGGCTTTTGAGAGGTTGCATATGTAACTCAATAGTAAAGACAGAGATATCTGTATAATCTTGTTGATATTCTTGCTGGGGCAGTTTCTCAGCTAACATTCTAGTCCTGACTCTCGTGTCACTGTTTTTCTACCAAGTGGATCTCTCTCTCTCTGCTTTCCTCAGTGCTCTGTTGCTCTCCTCCCATCAGTCAGCACCTTTATCTGCATCCCTACCTTCTTACCATCTTTCTGCATGCCATGACACAAATACAGCTTTCAACCTTTTCATTATCAAATGACATCCTTTTTTCATATACAAAAGAACAAGGACAACAACAACAACAACAACAAAAAACCAAAGCAAACAACAACAACAAAAAACCCCAAAAATAAAAAACTAGTGCAAGATATTCCACAGCTTAATCGCCATAAACAAATCAGGGGCAGGACTCTTGCCCACCAGTGTTGTCTTTTGGGGAATTCCGCAGAAGTTTTCATTTTAACATTTTAACGTGGAAATCTCAGAAAAACATGTCTTTATGGCAGACAAGGAAGTCACAAACATTTATATAGAGAAATCAGTAATTGTGAGTTACAGAAATGACAACACTTTATACATTGCCAGCAACTAAAATGCCAGTACAACAATTTACAATTTTATTTTATTTTATTTTATTTATTATTTTTTTTAATTTTTAATTTTTATTTTTGGTACTTTATTTACATTTCCGATGTTTCCCCTTTTCTGGGTCTCCTCTTCGGAAACCCTGAATCCCCTCCCCCTCCCCGACTCTGTGAGGGAATTCCTCCCCCCTATCCGCCCACACATTCCCATATTCCCACCTTGACATTCCCCTTTACTGGGGCCTCTAGCATCCTCAGGCCCAAAACAATTTACAATTTTAAATGCAGGGACATACATTCATATTCAGTTGACATCATATGAATTTGTTTGATGACCCTTTGAGTTGGTAATCTTGACTCTCTTCTATACCTAATATTCTTAGGTTTTCCACTGTTATGATACATTACTTTTACAAAATTTCTTGGTTGTATTTACCAAATATTGCTTTTTTTCTCATTATCTGACCTTCTGATCCTATGCATTGAATCTATCTTAGAATTTGTTTAACCTGACACAATGTTCCAATCCTTAAAAGTTGTACAGAATAATTTTGAAATGGCATATTGGGCTCCAAGAATTATCTGCCCTGGTGTCCACTAGACTTTCAATATCACTTCCATCCAACTGGAATTTCAACTTCGTTCTCTAATAAATTATAACAGTCTGCCAAAATATTTTTCTCATTGTACCTTAAAATCTCTTTCTATATCCAATAAAGTTTCATTGTCCCTGTTAAATGATTTACATGTAGTTTAGAGCAGCACTATCTGCCCTATCAGTCATTAATTCTTCTAGTTGCTTTCTAAAATATCCTTATTTTGGCTGATAAGGATCATTTGACACATGTTGCCTTTTGTGAGGTCTTGCACAAAGCCTTCTAAGTCATTTCCCAACTGTAAAATATTGCCTCATGTACCTCTGGACGATCTACACTCAGAAGCTGAATATCTACGCTTTCCATGTCTTTTACATATCTCAGAAAGTTTTTTTTTTGTGTGAACTATCACTACAGAAAATATGATTCTTCCATATGATGGAATGTTGCAGTTGGAGACATCTAAATAGAGTGACTGTTGGACAGGAGGTAGTAAATAATTTTTAACCACAACAATGTAAATATCATCAAGAGATTTCAATTGGTATGATCTGTATCTGACAAAATTGTACTCAAAACAAATTTCCTGTAGTTAGTCTTTCTGAATTTGAATTGACAGATGATATAATTGAGGTTTTAAAACCATGAGCACATCCTATCATTACCTGTTTTTATATCATCTGTGATTGAGGAATTCTTTAAAGGCTGAAGACAATATAATAGTGTTTTGCTATATGATATTATGCAAAATGTAACTTCTTTGTTCTTAACTCAAGTATATTTTGTGTAAGTTCACACTCCTCATTCACATAGTGTCTGAATACTTACGCTATTAGTCAGAGCTAAGCACCTAATAGCCAGGCAGATGTGAAATATTTCTTATATTTGTTTTGATAGAATATGCTCAGGCACAGTAAGATACGTAGTCCAGTTAACCAAAAGATGACTAAGTAATTCACATTAAGTTCTAAGTAAGAGCTTTCAGTTTGCTTTTAGGCTTTGAGCAGGTGTCTTATCTATAAATAGCTGGAGAACTGGGTGTTACAGAAAGAGATTCCAGTTCTATCATAGTACAATGGCATATCTATTGCCTTTCCCAAGATTGTACAAAATATGTGTAGAGAGAAGATGGCAGTTTCATGGTTTTACTTCTTTACTTCATGTTATACTTAATCTGCACTTACTTTTCTCTGAAATTTGACAGGAAGTTCTGTGGCAATACTGGGAGATATGCTAATATAAGGGGACTGTCTGAGGCAAGAAATGTGATTCAAAGAACTGCATAGAAGACAAGAGTAGGAAATATTCTACTGTTACCCAAGTCAACTCTCATGGCTCCAGAGTACATAGTAGCAAGCACGGGTAGGACGATGAGTGATGAGTAATGAAGAAGGGAGACCATACACCATATGGATACTGCCTGAAGACAGAGACCAGAGGACAATGGTTGGATGATGATCTATCTGTGCTCATGACTCATGAATCGATGTTTAAGTTGCTCCTTCCTTACTATTCTTTTCATGGTGTCTTCTAAAGCTTGCAACTCTAAACCAAATAAGCACTTTCTCCCTTAAGCTGCTTTGCTGGATATTTTGTAAAATTATCAACTACTAGGACACTACCTTATCAAAATAATCAAGTTGATCTGAGATATGTGTGGAAAGGGCTGACTCACATTTGCACAAAATTCTCACATAATACAACATCAGGCATCACTAATTTATACTGTAGTCATCATATTAGACAAGGAAATAGGCCTAGAATGAGTCAGTACAGGAGAAATATGGGAGAAGACTGATCTTAAGGAAGTTATGTTATTTCTGAGAGGGAGTTTATGAATGATCAGTGGATCAATGAAGTTTGCTCCAACAAATTTTCTGATATTTACATACCAGTTTTAATCATTTTGGCAGAGTATAAAACATGCAATTTAACCATTTTCATTTCATTTTTGATTTGTGTTTGTAAAAGTTTTGAATACTGTGCTTGCAAGTGTGTAAAGGCCAAACATGACTGTTGGATAACTCACTTAATTTGCTCTCTAGTTTTTGTTTGCGGGTATACTTATTGTTTGTTTTTTGGGATTCCATTTTTGGTATTTGACTATGTGATTTTATGGTTTTATATAGAAGTGTAAATTATATGAATAGTTTCATTTTTACATAACTTTATTTTATAGTGATTGTGTTTTAATTTATTTGTGTGTGTGTGTGTGTGTGTGTGTGTGTGTGTGTGTGTGTGTGGTGTCTGTGTCTGCTTTTTTCTATAGAAATAATAGAACAAGTGGTAGGAGTCACATCTCTTTGTGAGAGTCTTGCTGGTCAACTTCATGTGCTCAAGCTTAGCTCCAAATGATTTTACCTGAGTAGCCACATTATCATCCTCAGATTTTTTTCCTTTGAAGAGTTATTTCTTCATTTTTATTTCCTGTCCATGAGTGATTTACAAGATGATGGTATAATATGGATGTACTATGTGAATATAAGCTGGCTGTACCATGTGGATGCAGTAGGAGTTCAGGTAGAAAGAAAGCTTCTGGTCTTGGAACTGGTGTTATGAGTTTGTTGGACACGACCGTGTGGTTGCTGGAATCAGTGTAAAAGTAGCAAGTACTCTAACTCAACAGAGGCAACTTCTCCCACATGGTTTCCATTTTAGACAAGTTTTAGTAGCTTTAAAAGAATAAGGTTGCTTTATGGTATTTTTAAACAAATTCAGTTTTGACATCTCCATTGCCTTTTCTTTCAACATCTTCCAGTCTTTGCTTCATTCACCATTAGAAATTTCTGTGTAAAGAATTGCTTGTTAAGATATATATCCACTTTTAATTGGTTTCTTTTCTTTCTTTCTTTTTTTCTTTCTTTCTTTGTTTTTTTTACTGTATTGTTTCTTGACTTCCTTATATATTTTGGATATCAGCCTTCTGTCAGATATGGAGTTGGTGAAAATATATTTGCATACTGTAGACCACTTTGTTCTTTAGATAGTGTCCTTTAGCTTTCAGAAGATTTTCAGTTACATGGTGTCCCATTTATTAATTTTTGTTCTCCTTGTCTGACCTTTTGGTGTCCTGTTCAGGAAGTTGTTTCAACTGCCCATGAATACCTATATATTCCCTATTTAACTTCTATCATATTTAGTATATTGAGTTTAATCTTGAGGTCTTTGATACATGTCTACCTCATTTTGTACAGGGTGAAAGATATGGATCTATTTATCTTCTTCTGCATGCAGACATCCAGTTACAACAGTAAGAAATGTAGATACTTTCTTTATTTTTCCACTTTATTATTTGGCTTTTTTATCAAAATCAAGGTCCATCAGCATGTGGATTTCCTTATTAGGCTTCAGTTTGATTCCACTGATCAACTTGTCTGTTTTCATGAAGAGGACATGCAGGTTGTGTAACTATTGCACTGTAGTACAGCTTAAAATTTGGGATGGGGAAAGATTCAGAAGTTGATTTATTATTCAGGGTTGTTTTACATAGCCTGAGTTATATGATTTTCCAAATGAACTTGAGTAGTATTTTCAAGTTCTGTAAATAACTAACTGTCTTGTAAATTTCATGGGAATTGTGTTGAATTTGTATATTACTTGTGGTAAAATACCTATTTTACTATGTCTTTCCTACTGATCTATGAGCAACAGAGATCTCATCACATTCTGATTTCTTATTTAATTTATTTCTTTAAGTATTTGAGGTTCTTGCCATATATGTCTTTTATGAGCATGAGTACATTTACATCAATATATTTAATATTATTTGTGGCTACTGGTATTGTTTCCCCAATTTAGTTCACAGGCTATTCGTCATTTGAATAGTAGAGGGCTATTCAAATTCTTGAGATAAGTTTTTATCTATTCTCTGTACTGGAGGTGTTTATCATGTAGGAGCTCCCTGGTAGATTTTCTTGGCTTGCTTATGTACACTATCATATGATCAATGAATGTACATACTGTCACTTCTTTTTTTTTTCAAATTTGTGCACCCCTTGTCTTTATCTAGCTAAAATATTAAGTACTGTATTGAATAGACATAGAACAAAAAGCCTTGTCTTTGCCCTAATTTTGATTCAATTGCTTTAGCTGTCTCTCCATTTAAATTGATTATGGCTATTGCCTTGTTGCATCTTCCTTTTAGAGTGATTAGAAATATGCTTGTGTCTCTAATATCTCCAAAAATATTATCATGATTTTTGTATGTTGAACCACTCCTACATTTCGTGTATGGAGAAATCTATTTGATCATGGTGAATGATTTTCTGATACGTTTTTTGATTCAATTTTCTGGTATTTTATTAAGAACTTTTACATCAAATTTCAAAAAGAAAGTTGGTCTGAAATTCTTATTTTTTCTGGAGTCTTTGGGTAGTTTGGATGTCAGAGTAACTGTGGAATCATAAAAAGAATTTGGCAATGTTCCTTCTGTTTCCATTTCTTAGTATTATTTGAGGAGTATAGGAATTAGGCCTTATTTAAAAAAAAAAATTATGTGAAAACCTGTCCCAGGTCTTTCTTGATTGGGTAACATTTAATGGTTATTTCAATTTTCTTAAGAGTAACAAATCTATTTAGATTTTTATGTAATAATGATTTAAATTTAATAAATGATATCTATCAAGAAAAATGTCCATTTCTGTACAAGTTATACCTGGTTCTTCTGACAGCCATTTGTTCTCAGAAATAAGACTCAGGATCAAAATATAAATATCTTGGACATATAGATAGGCTATTGTCTCAGCAACTCATAACTAAATTAACCCATTTATTTTCACTTATATTCTGGCCAGCCTCCAACAGAGCAAGTTCTAGGTGCAGAAAAACTTAAATCCAGGTGTGGTAGTACACAACTTTAATCCCAGCAGAAAGGCATGCAGATCTCTGAGTTCAAGGTCAATAATAAAGAGCAAGATCTAGGACAGTCAAGCTTAGGCAGTGAACGATCTAAAACATAAAGCTAATGATAATGTAGTAGAACAGGTGGGGGGTTATGTTCTAGCTCCTGCAAGCAGAAGAATTTGTAAGCTTTAGCCATGTGGCCCTGGATTTAGAGTCAAGAATAGAAGGAACTACTGGGACAATTGATGCTCGTTAGCTGACACTAAGAAATTATAGGTCATTAAGTAGAGACCAGCATCACTAATGTGAAATCTTCTGGGAAGTGGTTTTTGATAGCCTAAAGAAGCTGTGTTTCAGAGATAGCCAAGGCTGTACCTCCTGCTGCAACTGTACTTGGTCATGTGTAAAAGTCACTCAGGTAGTACTGGTTTTGAAGGTATGAAGGGGTCGTGAAGAGCAGCTGAGTTTCGGCACTGTAAGAAGCCATGGAAGGACCTTGATGAAGGTGCAGCCTCAGTTATAGTTTAAGGCCCAGGGATGAGGGGGTCATGCAAAAGTTGAGGCTTGGCTCAATGAGAAGGGCCTATGAGAGGCTATTAGTAAATCCTAGTTGCAGTGGAAGACCCCAGTGTATTGGAGATGCCAGTACCATAGGATGATCACTAAGAACAGTAGCAGCAGTGAAGTGGCTCAACCTGATCTTAGAATGCTACAGAGGAAAGAGCTGGAAAAGTGATGCTAGCCCATTGGAGGAGCAGAGAAGGTCAAATGTGGATCTCAGGCATTGAAACAAAAAGCTGTAACATTGAAGTTGGCTTGGAGACCCCAAGATGTTTGAGATGCCGGGGCCATGGGCTATCTCCTGAGGAATGCTTCTAACAGGGAGTAGAACCAGCTCAGGAAAAGAAGTTTGTTCCAGTGAACATAGATGAAAAAGAAGTTGTAGATCTGAAGACTGCTTTGACATCAGACATGGAGATGCAGTGTTTGGAGTTTGCCTAGTTGGTTTCTTATCTCGATTCAGGGATTATAGTTAAATGATTGGATGGATCTCAGAACAGACTTTGAACTTTGACTTTTAACATTGTTGAGACTGCTGTATACTATGGGAACTTTGGAAGCTGGAGTAAATGTACGTTTTTATTGTGCTGTGGCTAGACATGGTCCCTATAAACTCATGCCTATGGGGCCCAGGAAGTGGAATGTGATTGTATATTCTTGGCCCAGGGAGTGGCACTATTAGGAGCTGTGGCCTTGGAGTGGTTGTGTCACTGTAGTCATGGGCTTGAAGACCCACATCCTAGCTGCCTGGAAGTAAGTATTCTGCTAGCAGCCTTCAGATGAAGATGTAAAACTTTCAGATCTTCCTGCACCATGCCTGCCTACATGTTACCATATTCCCACCTTGATGATAATGGAATGAACCTCTGAACTTGTTAAGCCCACCCTAATTGAATGTTGTCTTTTATAAGACTTGTCTTGGTCATGGTATCTTCTCACAGCAACAAAAGCCTAACTAAGGGGAGTTCTGTCTAGAGATCTTTTTATTTCTCTCAACCAATATTAGGGCTGTTCCCATATGTGAATCATCAACAAATCATGTTACCTGACCTGTTTGATCTTCTTGATTTTTTTTTTCTGTCTTTAACCAAGATCTTCAGATGTTCTCTCTCCATCAAATCTGATCCTTCTTTCTTTGGATGAAATTCAAAAGCCTTTTCTTCTCTTCTGTTGACACAAAAGCAAAGCCTTTCTCCCAGCATATCATTTGTTCCTCAGTTTTAAGTCATCATAAGTATAGGCTGACCCAATCTAGCAGCTCTCTTTCTATCTAAGTCTGTTCCATTTTGACCACTCTCAAATGGAATTTATAATATCATCATTACCGTTAAATGCATACCTATAATAATATTGATAAAGCTATATGAGACTGAATTAATTCCAAATATATTCCTCTATTGTAATGTGTATTCATTATTATTAATTGAGACAGTGTTTTACTCTGTAGCCAGGGCTAGCCTTCAACAAATGAGGTATGTATGTGTCTTTGTTTCCCATGTATGAGGATCAAAGGACTCAGTTTATTTATTTGGTTTCTATTTATTCATGAAAAATAATATATGTCAATTTTAATCTCTTTCTCCCATTTTTGGAAATTGCAGTTCATTTGGATTTATTTATCCTTCGTTTTTTTAGTATTAATTTAGTGGTTTTCCCCATATTAAACTCTATTTAGTTTCTTCTCTTCTAAGTGTCCAAGCAACCCACCATTTTTCCTGACCAGAGAGTTCTGCCTGGCTTATGTTATGTTGAGACATTATCTGTTCTCCCCATGGAAATCCAATGTCTAAGGATACTGGGTGCTCAGAGCAGAGTTGATACCCTAACTCACTAGGGCTACTATGTCTCCCATCCATGCCATTTTAAACTAGAATACTGTCTTTCAGTGTATCTAGTTGTATCCTATGATGGCCATATTTAGACAAATATTGATATTAACAACTTATTCATCTAAATATAAAATAATATAATATTGTCTCTATGATACATAGGTGTATTTGATTTATTTATCTCCTATGACAAAGGATTTTCCATTCTCCATTGCCAAGATTATTATTAATGTATAATACAATTAATAAACTTAAGAGTATTGATCTTAATTCTCTTGTCCAATGGCTACTGGATTCCTTATTTGAACCCTTTCTCCTCCTGAAAAGATAAAGACAAACAACTTTGCTACCACTCTAACTCTGGTACTTTACAGTGACTTACAGAATAGGTCAAAAGACTTGTAGACAACAACAAACACATTATCTTTCAAACTGAAATTATAAACATCTCTTATGTAGCTAATTATACCTATATTTCCCTTTCTCTTTATAGAAATGTAAGATTGATATGTATTTACTTTTTAAATTAAGGATATTTCTTTTTATTATTAAGCAAATACTGCCCCTTCTGGCTGGCACCTTTTGCCAGGACAGACTGCCAGCTAGTCCACTCCCTTGAAGAAACCACAGCCTACAGACATCCCAAGAAATCCAATGCACACAGGGCAAGTAGTAAGAACACTCCTAAAGTCCCATAGATCCTGAAGGACATACGACCTATAACCCCAAACACCCCCTTTCCTGTAATTTCACTCCCCTTCCTGTTAAAGCATTCTCCCATAGCAGACTGCCAGCTAGTCGGCTCCACTGAAGACACCATAGCCTGAGGCATCCAAGGATATCTGCTTCATACAGGGAAACTGGCACACCAGCTTGAAGGCATCCCAGAAGTTCCTCTGCACACAAGGCAACTGCCAACCAACACCACAATCTGAATAACTCCAAGGGGCTTCTGTGCATACAGGACAAATGACCCAACAGACTGAAAGCTTCCCTGGAGTTCTCTTGCACCCAGGGAAACAGAAACCATAATCCATAGGTATCCCTGGAGGACAGCTTACACAGGACAAAAGCTTGACTGTACTTCTGAAGACCCAACAGTCTCAAGGCTTCCCAGGAGATCTCATGCAGGTAGAGAAACAGATCAGCAGCTTTTCTGCCTGTCTGAAGACCAGGGTTGCAGGCCTACCATGAGACCTGAAGCAATCCAGGGACAAAAGAGGCATGTTCCAGACAGAGACACCCAGAACAGCAGACAACAGGAATAACCAGATGGCAAGAGGCAAACACAAGACCACATGCAACAGAAGCAAATGTACTTGGGCATCATCAGAACCCAGTTATCCCAACACAGAAAGCACTGAATACACCAACACACCTGAATTATCAGGAAGGTGACCAAAAATTCTATCTCATGAAGATAATAGAGTCTTTTAAGGGGAATATAAATAACTCACTGAAAGAAATACAAGAAAACAGAGATAAAAAGGCAGAAACCCTTAAAGAAATACAGGAAAACAATCAAACAGGTGAAGGAATTGAATAAAGTGGTCCAGGACCTAAAAGTGGAAGTAGAAACAAAGAAATCACAATTGGAGGCAAACCTGGAGATGGAAAAGCTAGGAAAGAGGTCAGGTATTACAGATGTAAGTATCACCAACAGAATACAAGACTTAGAAGAGAGAATCTCAGGTGTAGTAGATACCTTAGAACACACTGACATGACTTTCAAAATTCAAAACGTAAAAAACCTCCTAACCAAAAACATCCAGGAGATCCAGGACAAAATGAAAAGACCAAATCTAAGAATAATTGGAATAGAGGAGAACAAGGATTCTCAGGTCAATGGATCTGAAACACCTTCAACCAAGTCATAGAATTAATCTTCTCCAACCTAAAGAAATAGATGGCCATAAAGGTATGAGAAACCTATAGAACAGCAAATAAATGGGACCAGAAAAGAAAAACCTGTCACCACATAATAATCCAAACACTAAAAGCACATAACTAAAAAAGAATATTAAAAGCTGCAAGAGAAAATGGCTAAGCAACATATAAAGGCAGCCCTATCAAGATTACACAAGACTTCTCAACAGAGACACTAAAAGCCAGAAGAGCCTAGTCGAAGGTCATGCAGACTCTCAGAGAACACAAATGACAGCCCAAGCTATGATACCCAGCAAAAATCTCAATCAACATAGATGGAGAAAACAAAATATTCAAGGACAAAATCAAATTCAAACAGTATCTATCAACCAGTCCAGCCCTACAGATGATCCTAGAAGGAAAACTCCAACATAAGGAAGATACCTACACCAAAGCAAAGACAAGATATTAATCATCTCGGAAGAAAGCCAAACGGAGAGAACCACATGCATGTAATGCCACCTACAGAAACAACAAAACAGGAACTAGCAATCATCTGTCTTTAATATCTCTCAATATTAATGGTCTCAACTCACCTAAAAAAAGACATAAGCTAGCAGAATGGATATGCAAATAGGATGCAGCATTTTGTCACATACAAGAAGCATACTCAATAACAAAGACAGCCACTGCCTCAGAGTAAAAGACTGGAAAAACCTCTACAAAGCAAATGGTCCCAAGAAAAAGGCTGGAGTTTCCATTCTAATATCCAATAAAATAGACTTTCAACCAAAACTTATCAGGTGAGATGAGAAAGGACACTTCATATTCATTAAAGGAATAATCCACCGAGTCTCAAATTTGAACATCTATACCCCAAATGCAAGGGCACCCACATTTATAAAAGAAACTGTAATAAACCTCAAAACCCACATTGAAACCCACACAATAATTGGGTGAGATTTCAACACCCCATTCTCACTAATGGAGAGGTCATTGAAACAGCCACTCAACAGAGACACAATGAAATGAATAGATGTTGTCAACCAAATGTATTTAACAGAGATCTACAGAACATTTCACCCTAAAACAAAAGAATACACCTTTTTCTCAGCACCTCATGTTACCTTCTCCAAAATTGACCATATAATTGGGCACAAAACAAGCATCAGCAAATAGAAGAAGGTTGAAATAATCCTATGCATCCTATCAGTTCACCATGGCTTATGGCTAGTCTTCAATAAAACAAACAAACAAACAAACACACAAGTGGAAAACAGAAAGAACACATACACATGGAAACTGAAAAACTGTCTACTCAATGATAACTTGGTCAGTAAAGAAATAAAGAAAGAAATTAAAAACTTCCTGGAATTCAATGAAAATGATGAAGTGACTTACCTAAACTTATGGGAAACAATGAAAGCAGTGCTAAGAGAAAAATTTATAGCACTAAGTGTCCTGGTAAAGAAAGTGGAAAGATTTTACACTAGCAACTTAACAGCATACCTAGAATGAAGAGAAGCAAACACCCAAGAGGAGAAGGCAGGAAATAATTAAACTCAGGGCCTAAGGAAACAAAATAAAAACAAAGAGAATGATATAAAGAATCAACAAAACCAAAAGGGTGATTCTTTGAGAGAATCAACAAGATAGAGAAACTCTAGTCAAACAAATCAGTATACAAATTAACAAAATCGGAAAGGAAAAGAGAAATAACAATGGAGGAAATTAAAAAAAAAAAAAAAACAAAACATGAGATCCTACTAGAAAAGTGTATACTCACTAAAACTGGAAAATCTAGATGAAATGGATGGGTTTCTAGACAGATACCACATACCAAAGTTAAATCAAGAGCAGGTAAGTTATCAAAACTGACTAACATCCCCTAAGGAAATAGAAGAAGTCATTAAAACCTCCAAACCAAAAAAATCCCGGTGCCAGATGGCTTTAGTGCAGAATTCTACCAGACCTTCAAAGAAGACCTAATACCAATATTCCTCAAATTATTCTATAAAGTAGAAACAGAAGGAATGCTACCTAATTCAATCTATGAAGCCACAATTACACTAATAACTAAAACTCCCAGGGATGCAACAACAACAACAAAAAGAAAGAGATCTTCAGACCAATTACATGTCTGAATATCGATGCAAAATTACTGAATAAAATTCCTGCAAACCAAATCCAAGAACACCTCAAATCTATCATTTATTATGATCAAGTAGGCTTCATCCCAGGGATGCAATGTTGGATCAATATATAAAATTCCATTAACATAATCCACTATAAAATTTAAATCAAAGAAATAAATAACATGATCATCTCCTGAGATGCAGAAAAAGCATTTGAAAAAAAAATAACACCCCTTTGTGTTAAAAGTATTGGAGAGATCAAGAATTCAAGGCCCATACCTAAGCATAAACAATTTGCTACAAACCAACAGTCAACATCAAATTAAATGGAGAGTTACTTGAAGCAATCCTACTAAATCTGGGACAAGACAAGGATTCCCACTCTCCCCATAGCTATTCAATATAGTACTTGAAGTTCTAGCTAGAACAATAAGACAACAAAAAGAGATCAAGGTGTCCTTCATGGGTCTTGTCTCACCATGTGTCCTGGCTCAACATGTATGTCTGTGTCAGCTGACATTTGGAGGGAAAAAGCCACAACACACCACCAGAATTTATTTGGTGCCTTTCTCTATATAGAGTCCTGAGAAATGGAGTTCAACCACACGATATAAGACAGACCAATACATGTGTGTTATTAATGAAGAATCCTTCATCACTTATCCTTTTGCAGGTTTGTTTTACCAGAACATCCTTTAACCTGTGCCTGCTTCAGCCAAACATTCCGTCACAAATCTGCCATAGTCTTTGACATGTGTTTGCTTTAACCAAATGCTACTTCATATGTTTACCCCAACAAAACATCATCCAACCCAACCCACTTTCCAAAGAAAATGTAAATTTCCACTTCAGGCATTGGGTGGTCTTTTGTTTGTATGTTTGTTATGTTTTTGGGTTTGTCAATAGTGGTATTTCTTATTCAAACCAACACATAATCCATAATCTGTCCAGAAAATATTAACCTGACCAGAACAATTTTCTATAGCTGTAATTTATTGAATTGAATTCTTGAAATTCAGAGAGTTCTGGGAATTGAATGTACAGTTGAATCAAAAGTCTGGATATCTGATGTGGACTATACTGCTTCAGTGTCTCTGATGTCTTTAAATACTAAAATAAATATTCTTCTTGGATAGAATGTAAATATTAATTTGCTACATTTTCTTTTACTTTACTAATGGTAAATAATTAATCTTCAAAATATTTTTCATCACAATTAATTGTGACTACCCTAGAACTACTAAAGGAATTTATATTAAAAATGTAGCCATGGCATATCTACTATTTAAAGAAGACACTTGATCTCTTTTGTGAAAGATTGATATTTGATGTAAATTTTTTGTTGAATAGGGCTGTGTTCAGAGATTTTGTCAATACCCTTGTGATGTTATTAACTTTTGGAAGCATATTTCCTTATCATTATTCAAGATAATTTGTAAGCTGTTTTAAGAGGATAACAATGATTTTGGTGCAAATCATTAACACAGACACTTCATATAGTTATTCTTTAATTTCTCATTGACTATAATTGGCCTATGTGATAACAGTGGGTGTTGCTGGAATCTAATAATTAATAATAGACTGAACTACCTATGGAAGAATTAAGAGAAGGATGTAGTAGAGCAAGTCACAGAAACTTAAGTATATTCAGTGTGCTCAGTATACTCTGAAATGATTATCCTTATGGGATCATGAAAATATAAGTGATTTTAACTTCTTAAAACACTCTTTGAATTGTGTCTTTGGAGAAACTCACATGAATTTAATGATGAGCTTGACTAGTTATCTATCAAAAGAAGTACCTGAAAAGTTATTGGCTCCCATAGCAAGTAGTGTCATTGCCACAGCAATAATGAAAACTGTGGTCCATAAGGGATATGAGGTCACAGACATTGACCCTTATCTCACAGTTCAGATGCCTCCCTCTTATTAATGCTGGAGTTTAGAAATTTCAGGAAATTATTAAGTGTACACTGAGCCGAAGTCTTGGCCCAGAGAAAGAGTCAGATGAGCAGTTTATGTTTGGTGTGGGAAGCAATCCATCTAAGAAGTTAAGTCTGGAGTAAGAATTTTCAAATGGAAAATTGATTCAGAATTTGAAAAACCATACAGTGCAAAAATTGACTTCAGATTCTATGAAAACCTTGCACTTTATTGTTTTTCCAAAATTCTGATTTATTATATGTTTAATTTCATCAAGGAATTTAGTAAATGTAAGCATGTAAATATCAATTAATAATAATTTGATTTTCATCATGTATTTGTGTATGTCTATGTGCCTGTGTATGGTCAGATACAAAAGTGATCATGAACATTGTGTGTGCGGGGGGGGGGGCAATATTCCTTCTGATTCTATCTCATAGAATTATTTGTGGAGTTTTGTTATTATACCTTCATACAAACAGCAATAGAATTCAATGCTAAAACCATATGTCATATGTCTTTTCTTGGTTGGGTGATATTTAATGATTATTTCTATTTTCTTTCTTTTATTTTATTTTTTACTTCTTTAATGCCTATTTACAGTCCAATTTTCAACCCCCTCCCACTCTGCCCCCTGGCCATTCCCCATCCCATAACTCCCCCCCCTGCCCATCTCCAATAGGATGTCCCTACTCCCTACTCCCTACTCCCACCCAACCAGACCTCCCGACTCCCTGGGGCCTCAAACACCTTGAGGGTTAGGTGCATCTTCATTCATTGAGGCCAGACCAGGGAGTTCTCAGCTGTATATGTGTCAGGGGACTCATATCAGCTGGTGTATGCTGCCTGGTGGTGGCTCAGTGTCTGAGAGAACTCAGGGGTCCAGGTCAGGTGAGACTGATAGTCTTTCCATGGGGACACCCTCTTCCTCAGCTTCTTCTGGTTTTCCCCCAATTCAACTTCAATGTTCCCCAGTCCATGTGTTGGGTGCTTGTGTTTGCATCTGACTCTTTCAGCAGCTTGTTGGGCTTCTCAGAGAGCAGCCATGATAGGATCCTGTAGACAATCATACCACATCATCAGAAACAGTGTCAGGACCCAGACCCATCCCTTGAACTGGATCCCAATTTGGGCTTGTACCTGGAAATCTTTTCTCTCATGACCTTTTCTGTTTTTATCCTTGCAGTTCTTTCAGACAGGATGCAGAGATTTTGACTGTGGGATGCCAACCCCATTCTTTCACTTGATACCCTGTCCCTCCACTTGAGGTGGACTATACAAGTTCCCCCTCGTGCCTATAGAGCACTTCATCCAAGGTCTCTGCCTTTGATTCCTGGGAGATTATAACTTCACAGATCTCCAGGACATTCTGGAGTGTTCGCCCACATCTGCCGCCCTAAGTTTGCCTATTTCTATTCTTTCTCAAGGACCTCAGAACTTCAGTCCTCTCCCCCAATACCTGATTATATTCCCTGCTTCCCCTTATATTCCCCTCTTCCATCAAGGTCCTTCCCTGCCTCTACCCCTTGTGATTACTTCGTGTACCTCCCAAGTGGCATTTAAGCATCCTCATTTGGGCCCTTATGCTTGATAACCTTCTTGAGTTGTGTGGTTTGAATCCTTGGTATTCTGTAATTTTTTGCCTAATATCCAGTTATAGGTGATTACATACCATACATGTCATTTAGGTCTGAGTTTCAATTAAAATGATATTTTCAAGTTCCATCCATTTGAATGTAAAACTAATGAAGCTAACAACCATAAAACCAAACAACCCAATTAAAAAATGGGGTATAGTTCTAAACAGAGAATTCACAACAGAGGAATCTTGAAAGGCTGAGAAGCACAGGGAATAAAGAAAGAAAGAAATTAAAGACTTCCTGGAATTCAATGAAAATGTTTACACAACATACCCAAACTTATAAGGCACAATGAAAGCAGTGCTCGAAGAACATTTCATAGCACTAAGTGCCCTGGTAAAGAAACTGGAGAGATCTTATACTAGAAACATAACAGCACACCTGAGAACTCTAGAATCAAAAGAAACATATACAACCAAGAGGAGTAGACTGCAGGAAATAGTCAAACTCAGGTACAAAATCAACAAAATAGAAACAAAGAGAACTATACAATCAACAAAATCAAAAGCTGGTTCATTGAGGGAATCAAGGGGATACCATAGCCAAACTTACTAAAGGGCCCAGAGGCACTATCCAAATTAACAAAATCAGAAATGAAAAAGGAGACCTAACAATAGAAATGGAGGAAATTCAAAATATCATCTCATCCTACTAAAAAAACCTATACTCAACAAAACTGGAAAATATAGATGAACAAAACTGGAAAATATAGATGAAATGGATGGTTTTCTAGATATGTAACACATACAAAAGTTAAATCAAGAGCAGTTAAACTATGAAAACAAGCCCATATCCCATAAGGTAATAGAAGTCATTAAAAACCTCCAACCAAAAAAAAGCCCAGTGCCAGATGGCTTTCGTACAGAATTCTACTACACCTTCAAAGAAACCCAAATACCAATATGCCTCAAAGTATTCCATAAAATAGAAACAGAGGGAACACTAACAAATTCATTCTATGAATCCATAATTACTCTAATATCTAAATGACACAAGGGCACAACCAAAAAGAAAAAAAGAAAACTTCATAACAGTTTTGCTTGTGAATATCAATGTAAATATACTCAAGAAAATTCTTGCAAACCAAATCCAAGAACACATCAAAACTATCATTCACCATGATCAAGTAGGCTTCATCCCATGGATGCAGGGATGGTTTAATATACGGAAATCCATCAAAATAATCCACTACATAAAAAACTCAAAGAATAAAAACACATGATTATTCCATTAGATTATGAAAAAGCATTTGACAATATTCAACACCCCTTCATGGTAAAAGTCTTGGAAATTTCAGGAATTCAAGGCCAGTACTAAACATAATAAAAACAATTTACTGCAAACCAACAGCCATAATCAAATTAAATGGAGAGATACTTCAAGTAATCCCACTAAAATCAAGAACAAGACAAAGATTCCTACTCTTCCTGTATTTACATAATACTGTACTCCAACTGCTAGCTAGAACAATAAGATAATAAAAAGATATCAAGAGAAAATAAATGGGCAAAGAACAAATAAGTGTATCACTATTTGTAGATGCTATGATAGCATACCAAAAATTCTACCAAAGAAATTCTTCAGCTGATAAACAACTTCAGCAAAGTGGCTGGATATAAAATTAACTCAAATAAATCAGCATCCCTTCTTTATACAAAAATTAAACAGACTGAGAAAGAAATTAGGGAAACAACTCCCTTCACAATAGTCATAAATAACATAAAATATCTTGGGGCAACTGGAACCAAACATGTGAAAGATCTGTATGACTATAACTTCGTATCTTTCAAGAAAGATATCCAGGAAGATCTCAGAAAATGGAGGGATCTCCCATGATCATGGATTTACAAAATTAACATAGTAAAAATGGCCATCCTCCCAAAGACAATTCACATATTAAATGTAATCCCTATCAAAATCCCAATAAAATTTTTCAGATACATGGAAAGAGCAATTCTCAAATTCATCTGGAAAGGCAAAATATCCAGAATAGGGAAAACATTTTTTATTTTCTAATTAAAATTTTATTTTGGAATTAACTGGTTTTATATAGTCTAAAACATAGACAATAACAATGATCCTATACACTTAAGATGCTATTACTCTATTAAAGGTTCAGTTTATCCACATTTTAATAATGTTTGCTGATTTAATCATCATTGATAACAAGTAAGACCTACGTACCCACTAACTTATTTGAAAGTATTTACTGCATTGGCTAACTCAAGAAGCTAAACTCCAAAACATCAAACAACCCAATTAAAAAATGGGATATATAACTAAACAGAATTTACAACAGAGGAATGTGGAATGACTGAAAAGCACATAAAGAAATGATAAAAGGGCTGTGTGATCAGGGAAATGCAAATCAAAATGACCCTGAAACTACACTTTACAACAATCAGAATGGATAAGGTCAAAATGTCAGGTAACAGCACATTTTGGCAAGGATGTGGACCATGAGGATACACTCCTCCATTTTTGGTGGGATTGCAAACTGATAAACCCACTGTGGAAATCAAAATGGAGATTTCTTAGAAAATTAGAAATAGGTCTACCTGAAGATACAACTATACTGCTCTTGGGAATATACTCCAAAGATGCTCCACTATGATTCAGGGATACATGTTCCACAATGTACTTAGTGGCCTTGTTTTTGATAGCCAGCAGCTCAAAACAACTCAAATAACCCACAATAAAAGAATTGATACAGATTATGTGATTCATTTACACAATGGAATATTACTCAGTTATTAAGAATAAGACATCCTGAGCTTTTCAGGCAAGTGGATGGAACTAGAAGATACAATTGTGAGTGAGGTAACTCAGAACCAGAAGGAAATGAATGGTATGTACTCACTAATAAGTGGAGATTAGCCCCCCCAAAAGAGCAGAATATCCAAGATACAGTCCATCAAACTCAAAAAGTTAACCATCCAAATGGCCCAAATGAGGATGCCACAATCCCACTTGGGTCGGGGGAAGAAAGCAATCACAGGAGGGAGTGGGAGAGCAACGTGGGTGGGAAAACAGACAAAGAGCAGAAGAGGGGAACACAATCAGATGTTGGGTGGTGAAAAAGGACTGAAGACCTGAAGGGCAGAAAGAAGAATGGAAACAGGGAATCTCTGGAGGTAAGAGGTTGGGTGGATCCTCCAGAATGTAGCAGAGACCTGGAAGTTAAGAGATTCTCAAGCCTCAAAGGGAGGTATCTTAGATGAAATGCCCTACAGTGGGAAGAGGGAACTTGTACCACCAATCTCCAGCATAAAGTCAGGGCATCAAATGAGAGAGGAGGTTGCCATCCCACAGTCAAAATGTCTGACCCATAATTGTTCCTGTCTAGAAGAACTGCAGGGATGGAAATTGAGAAGAGCCTGAGGAAAGGGAGGTCCAGTGACAAACTCAAATTGGGATCCAGTTCAAGGGGTGCCCCCAAAGACTGATATTATTTCTGAGGCTATGGAGTGCTCACAAAAAGGGACCTAGAATGACTCCTGTCCAAAAGACTCAACATGCAGGTAAAAGAGTAAGTTCTAGATATGTATATTCAAAATGGACAGAAACTGCTGGCCCCTGTGGTTGAATTAGGGAAAAGCTGGAAGAAGCAGAAGAAGATGGCGACCCTGTAGGAGAACCAGCAGTCTCACTTCACCAAGACTCCTGAGATCTCTCAGACACTAGACCACCAACCAGGCAGCATACACCACCTGATATGAAGCCCCAACACATATACAGCAGAGGGATTCCTGGTCTCGGTTCAGTCACGAAGGGGCACCTAACCCTCAAAGGATTGGAAGCCCTAGGGATTAGAGAGGGCTAGTTTGATGGGGGTTGAGGGGATGAAACATCCTGGTGGAGACAGGGTTCTGGGGAGGAGGTATAGGATGGAGAACAATCAGAAGGTGGACTTGGAGAATGATAAAATCTAAAGTGTGAAAACAAAAGATTAAATAATTTTAAAAAAGAAATGTTTAAATTCCTCAGTGATCAGGGAATATTTAAGGAAAACATATGTACTTAAATTTTTATGTGATAATGGTTTAAATTTTATAAATGTTATCTATCAAGAAAATTGTTTCTGTACAAGTTAGCCCTGGTTCTTTTTCACAACCCATTTTTCTCAGAAATACGACTTAGAATCAAAATACACTTATGCATACCTTGGCCATATAACTAGGCTATTCTATCAGCAACTCCTAACTTAAAATAACCCATTTATTTTAACTTATATTCTGCCACATACATCTGCACATGTACTGTGCAACCATCTTGTCAAATCTTCCTGGGTAAATATCCATGCCTAGTGCTAGTACTGTACCAGAATTCTTTCTGCCTCTCAAATGTCCAACCTTTAATTCTACCCCTTTCTCAAAGCCAAAGGTTTTTTCTTATTTTTTCAAGTGAAGGCATTGCAATGGACAAGATTTTTTCTTTTCAGTACAAATTGAATAAAATTATAAAAATTTTAAACAATAATGAAAAATATAAGATATGATTACATTTTAAATGTCCAGTCCATAGTATTTGGCAATTAAAAAATACTTCTATTATCTATCCTCTCATGGTAATTTAGTTTTATATCTAAAGCATTTTTGAATAACTTATATTACTGTCTTAAAAACTTCTTAGCCCTAAAATATCTTCTTAAGTAACACAACTTAAAATCAATGTTGAGTCTATAAATATCTAGTCTTCAACTCTATTAGAGATTTGGGAAGGAATAAATATTACCTGACTATGCAGGAAATACAGGAATGCAGCTTCCAAAAATTATAGAAATGACAGAGATAGCTGCCTGCACAGTACCTAATACTCTCTAATATGTTGTATCCTCTTCAACATTATAGCTCAGAATATCTGACAGATCTTTTTGAAACAGGAATTATGAAGGAATTGTTTACCCTCATTTATTATTGCCCTCATTATCTCAGCTGACTTCCCTATATGTGTTTGTCAGTTTTAGACAGAATTTTTATCTACAGTTGGAGGATGAGCATTTTCATTACAGAGTAGTTTGCTTTCTACTATTGAAGCAAATCCATATTGAAATTATTTGATGCTCATCATTTTCTTTCAAGTTGGTTGGTGTGATATGAGCTGACTTATCTCTACAATAAAGATATATATATATATTATATATATATATATGTGTGTGTGTGTGTGTGTGTGTGTGTGTGTGTGTGCATGTGATATTTTGTTAAGACTCTCTGATGTTTTCAAAGACCAATTTTCTATTTATAGAATAACTGTCATTTCAAACATTGTTTATTCTTACCTAATTACTATCTGCATAAACTTGAGTAACATCTTGTTGCAATTAACTAAGCTAGTATCTAATATAACCATGAGCTTGACTATTTGACTCTTAATTTGTATTTCTTATTTCTAACAGTTCATACTAGCTCTTTTCAGAAAGATTATATCTTTCCACTGAATCTTTACAACTTATTTAAACAAAATGCTTCCCATAAAGATTTAAGACATGTTTATGATATGTGTATCCAAATTACCTTAAATCTGTATCAATATACCATGACCTCTACCAATATAATAAATATAATATTATTTGAGTAAAAGTATACAAAAATCTGTACCAATGTAATAAAACATAACCTCAGTTTTGCATCAAAATACAAACATATCTATGAATGCAAGATTATGGGTATAATATGGTTTTGGTTAAATTGAAATTTCAGTAATCTACCTCCCCCTCTTCTTACTATTGCTGTAATATTCATATATTCTTCCCTATACCTTTTCAAACTTCTTTCCCTTAACTAGGAAAGAAAAAGGAATAAAGGAAAGAAAAAGTAGGAAATTCCTGTGTCTAAGTTTCTAAACTTTGCATTATCCATGTCCAAGTTCATAACTATTTGTAATACCACTTATTAAAAGAAAACAAACATCCAACACCCATTGAAAGAAAGTGGATCAGCCACCCCACCTCTTGAGAATGGGGTATAGTTTTCTTATTATTACTACATGGTCATTTTGAATATTGAAATTCTTTTTGAGAGTCCAACAAATTTTGAAAAAAATTATGCTTTAGAAAGCAAGCTGTAGCATTTGTTGCCCACTCTCTATGTGCTGAGAAAATTCAGGGCTTAATGGAGTCCTGACTGGAACAGTCTGTTATACTGGACCAAGTCAGGTAGGTGTCTTGAAATTGTTCTTGAATCGTGTCTTCTGAAGAAAGTTAAGAGAGAAATCTCAGGCAGTATCTGGCTTCTGAGGATCCTCAATGGTGGATCTTGTAAGGACTGCCTTTTTGTTTGTTTGTTTTTCTATGAACATAAAGCTTTTATATGCAATATATATTTATGTGTTAGCAAATTGTCTTCTTTGCTATCTTCTATACCTGAGACGTCTCTTCTATCTCTTGTATTCTGTCAGTGATGCTTGTATCTGTGACTCCTGCTCTCTCTCCCAGGTTTTCCATCTGTAGGGTTGTCTGCCTTTGTGTTTTCTTTAATGTTTCTATTTCCATTTTGAGATTCTGGACAGTTTTGTTCAGTTCTCTCACTTTTTTGATTGTGTTTTCCTGTATTTCTTAAAGAGATTTATGTGTTTCCTCTTGAAGCGTTTCTGCTTGTATACCTGTGTTTTCCTGTATTTCTTTAAGGGAGTTATTTATGTCCTACTTAACGTCCTCTATCATGTTCATGAAATGGGATTTTATATCTGAATCTTGCTTGTCAGGTGTGTTGGGATATGCAGGGCTTGCTGTGGTGGGAGAAATGGGTCCAACCTTGTCAAATAATTTTCGTTTCTGTTGCTTATATTCTTGGGCTTTCCACTACCCATCTGGTTAACTCTGGTATTAACTGGCATTGCTGTCTCTCTGACTGCAGCCTGTTCCTCCTGGTAGCCTGTGATCCAGGATGTGTCAGAACTCCTGGAGGTCAAGCTGCATCTGGGTGTGGGCTGAGTTGTTGGGATCTACTGTACAGGCTTCTATCTTAGGTGCAGTTGCAAACCGGAAGGAATGTGTGTGTCTAGCTGGGAAGGTTTCCTGTGTTCCTTGGTTCCTGGTGAGTCCCAGTTAGACCATTTGGAGTTTGGGTTAGGGCCTTACCTGAGATCCTGAATGTCTCTGAACTCTTGGTGATCAAACTGCATCTGGTGGTGGGCTGAGTGGGTGGGAAACAGAGTGCAGATTCTGCTCCAGGGTACAGGTGTATATCGGAAGTCTATATTAGCTAATTGTATGGAATGTGCAATGTGCCCAGATCAACGGTGATTTTATGCTCACCATGAGAGCAGGTAAAAACAACTTTCTTTATGATGTAGTATGACCATATAACCTACAAATCTCCATTCACAACACATGGTAGGATGGCATGGTGAACACTGTGCAGCCAACAAAATACTTTAGCTATGTGTAGGGAGAGTTCTGTCTAGAGACAATTATATGTCTATCAACCTATATTAGGGCTGATCCCACGTAGACGCATCAACAAATCATGGTACCTTTCTTATTGGTCTTCTTGATTCCTTTTTTCATATCTTTAGCCATGATTTTCAGAGGATCTCCCTCTATCAAATCTGATCATTCTTGCTTTGGAGGAATTCAAAAGTCAGTCTTCTCTACTGTTGACACAAACACAAATCCTGTCTCCCAACATAACCTACCTTTCTTCCCTCTGTTTGAAGTCCCCATAAGTATAGACTGACCCAAACTATCAGCCCTTTCTTATCTAAGTCTGTTCCATTTTGACCACTTTCAAAAGGAACTTGCAACATTATTAACATTAAATGCATACCTATAATAATATTGGTAAATTCAAATGACACTGAAGTCCAAATATATTCCTCTATAGTAACATTGTTTATTGAGACAGGGTTTCACTCTACAGCCAGAGATGGAATTCAACAAATAAGGAACTTATGTGTCTTTGTCTTTGTCTCTCAAGTATTGGGATCAAAGGACATGGTTTATTTTGTATCTATTATATATATATGTGTTTGTGTGTGTGTGTGTGTGTGTGTGTGTGTGTGTGAATTTTAATCTCTTTCTCCCATCTTGCATTATTACCATTCAGATGGATTTATTTATCCTTCATTTCTCCATATTTATTTAATGATGTTGACCATATTAAACTCTATTTAAGTCCCATTTCGTATTAGTGTCCAAGGAATTGTCCATTGTACATGATCAGAAGTTTCAGCCTGACTTCTGTATCATATACTAGGCTGAGACATTATCAGTTCTCATTGTGGAAAGCCAAAGTCTAAGGATACTGTGTGCTCAGAGCAGAATTGACACCCTCATTCATTAGGGGTACCATGTCTTCCATTCATGCCATTTTAAACTAGAACACTGTCATTATCCAGTTGGATACTATGATGACCACATTTAGACAAAAATTGCCCTTAAACTCTTATCACTTTAAATACAAAACAATCACACATTGTCTCTATGATATGTGTGTTTATTTGATTTATTTCCCTCCCTAGATGAAGGATTTTCCATTCTCCATTTTCAATATCATTATTAATGTGTAATATTGTTATTAAACTTAACAGTATTATTCTTAATTATCTTGTTCAATGATCTCTGTATTTCTTTTGCTGGACACTTTCTTTTCCTGAAAAGATAAAGCAAAACAACTTTGCAAACACTGTGAGTCTTTACATTGACTCACCGAATATATCTTTCCTAGGTCAAAAGGCTTTTTGATAACAAAAAATGATTATATTTCTATTGAAAATGCAAACATAGAGTTACATCTGATGTTACAATGTTCATGAGTAGTCATATTAATTAAGTAGACTTTTATGTTAATCAGGTGATTTAGAGCTGTGCATGCTCCTATAAGTAAATTCTCATCCATACTACTGTAGCTAGCCCCAAAGCAATCATTAGTTTTCCCAAGAAAAGAAAAAGAAAATTCATGTTGTATATCGGGTCAATAGCAAAGGTCTAGTGATATTT
Organism: Uromys caudimaculatus; assembly: GCA_028551405.1. NCBI lineage: Eukaryota > Metazoa > Chordata > Mammalia > Rodentia > Muridae > Uromys > Uromys caudimaculatus. The sequence continues at coordinate 10,195,584 of CM052717.1, read as the reverse complement.
GGCTACAATGCATAGAACACTAACAAAAAAAGCCGAAGTAGAGTTTTATTTGAAAAGACAGAGCAATAACTAAATGATGATCAAGGGTGACATGCTATGAAACAACTAAATAAGAAAATATTTGTATGGGTCATCACAAACTAGTCACTGCATATACAGTGTATAAAATAAGGATGTGATTTGAGTTGCTAGCAGATTGAGGCAGCATATCCCACAAGGTAACATTTAACATTAATAAATTAAACATTGAGGAGAAACACATGGAGGTTTATTCCATGACTTCACAGATCCACTCTACTAGGCAGTGTATAATATGTCTTGTATAGAATCTTTATCTGAAGAGAGTGGCATGTATGAATGTATAATTGACCAAAATAGAGATAATGAGTCATGTAGTAATAAGTGGAGTGGAGGGATTGAAATGGAGCAGAGTTGATCCACAAATATATCCTATGTGCTAGTTCAGTATTTGCTTTGATACATGCTGAATATTTTGCTCTCCAGCCATCTTTGTCCCCAACAAGTTGCTATGTTGAATATTGTAGAAAATTTGAGATATTGAAATGTTTTATGGATAGAAATCTTCAGTCACAAACCTTTAACAGTATTGTTAACTGATTTTTTTTACAGCGTACTGAATCTGCTCTCTCATTGATGGAGATGTGAAGGTTGAAGATATTCTCTTTAGCATGATACAACTTTTACTACTTCTTTAACATGATAGACTCAATCAACTCCATATAAAATCTTTGTACAAAATAATATGACCTGCTCTTAGTGTTTCATCTATACAAATTTGTCACAACCAATATAAAATTAAGTAATGCAAATATAGAGTACTTATTTAACTAGGTAGAGAAAAATGGTAGATGAAAGATAGGTATGTGAGAGATGGTATAGCTAGTTATCTAGCTATCTAGGTAGATAGATTGATAGATTGATGATAGACAGAGAGATAGACATTAGGTGCAAGGAAGATAGACCATACATACATATATAAATACATATATGCATCCATCCATACATATTTATATACAGAAAAAGAGAATTAAGAATCAGAGAGAAACACAGTCCATGCTGAAAATAAAATCTTCAAACATGAAAGTGGAGGAGCCAATAGAGTCAACTGCTTAGACCACACATTTTAGATATGCAGTTACTCAACATTGCTACAAGAGTAAACAAGCCAACATGAAAGAATGTATAGTACTTTAAACATATTCAATTGTAGTAAAGTATCAAAATCAAATGAATGGTTATATGAAGAGTAGTCTTTAGCATAGCCCATGTTCATCCATTTCTGTTTAAAAGACTGTGTTTTTCCCAAGGTAGATTAGATATCCTAACATAATCCTTTATCGTTTTCAGTACTCTTCCTTGTAGCCTGTAGGTCTTTATGTTAATGTCTCATGCACATACCCATTGACCACAGAATATGTGTGTGTGTATATATATGTGTGTGTTCGTATGTGTGTGTGTTTGTGTATGTGTGTGTTTGTGTATGTGTGTGTTTGTGTACAGAGTTTCTATGTAAATATTAGAAAAGTTTTATGAACAGTATGCAATATGCAAGTTTCACTTTTTCCTTGATACTCCTTACAACTTCTTTGGAACCTATTAACTATGGATGCTGTGTCCTGGTAGAGAATAGTCCCTAAAATTTTTAATAGTTATTCACATAGTGAAACATAACTCTTGTCTTCTACATTTATCAAGGACATTTTTCATGTTTCAACAGAAACAGATCATTGAAGAAAGCCACAAGCAATCAAAATAAAAAATGTGGAGGACACCCAATAGTGATATATGAACAGCACAGTACCTAAAAAAGGCTCACAGTTCATTAGTTAAGAGGAGACGAGATTTTAAGAACCAGCAAAGCAGGAAAGTACTGAAAGTTTGTCTCTGGACTGAAAGTAGCTATCCATAAAGATATTTAAAGGCTTACAATTATGATAGCCTATAAATAACCTGAACAAAAGCAGCATCTATATCTGTATCTGAGTTTGTACCAGTACCTGTACCTATACATAAATCTATTTTTATGCCTTTACTAATATTGATATAACTATGTTTATTTCCTATATATACAGATAGATATCAGTATAGATAATATAAATATAGACAGATAAACAGATATATCGGGGTACCCTTTTGTACAAAATTTACTAAGCAGGAACAGATTTTTTTTCTAAAAATGACAGTATGTCATTTTTCTCCTTGTATATGTGTTCTAATATACTCTTGATCATAAGTACATAAGTAGATTGTCACAGTTTATAAACCACAACCCAAATTTTATCTGTTAAAATCATGACTAGATGCATAATTTTAGTCATCATTGGTAAGCCATGAAAAAACAGAATTATCCTTTGCAATCACTTGCTCTTATCAAACCTACACCCAACATTTAAAAAGCTAGAGGCATATTTTTGATAAGGCATGGCAGTTCATTATCAGGCTCACATCTCCTATGGAAGTGAGATAGTCCGCTAGATTTCAAATAGCATGTAATATAATTTGGCACACTATGAATGTGGAATGAATGTAGTTCACTATAATTTGATTATTATGGATTGACTCATATTTCATTTTTAATAATAAAATACATTTCTATATAATTATACATTTAAAGTTATTATTTAACATATAATGGAATAAACTAGAATGTTATTATTTCCAAAAGTGATTATATTTAAATAATGATAACCATTGTTTTTAATATAACCCCATAAAGGCAAACTAAACATTAAAAAGTAACAAAATGATCTTAGCCATTCTGACAGGTGTGAGGTAGAATCTCAGGGTTGTTTTGAAATGCATTTCCCTGATGACTAAGGATGTTTTACATTTCTTTAGGTGCTTCTCAGCCCTTTGATTTTCCTCAGTTGAGAATTCTCTGTTTAGCTCTATTTCCCATTTTTTGATAGAATTATTTGTTTCTCTGGAGTCTAACTTGTTGAGTTCTTCTATATATTGGATATTAGCCCTCTATCAGACATAGAAGTGGTAAAGATCTTTTCCCAATCTGTTGGTTACCCTTTTGTCCTATTGACTGTTTCCTTTGCCTTAGAGAAGCTTTGCAACTTTATGAGGTCCTATTTGTCAATTTTTAATCATAGAGCATAAGACGTCGGTGTTCTATTCAGGAACTTTCCCCCTGTGCCCATGTGTTCGAGATTTTCCCCACTTTCTCTTCTTTCAGATTCAGTGTATCTGGTTTTATGTGGAGGTCCTTGATCCACTTGGACTTGAGCTTTGTACAGGGAGATAGGAATGGATCATTTTGCATTCTTCTACATGTTGACCACCAGTTGAACCAGCACCATTTGTTCAAAATGCTGTCTTTTTTCCACTGGATGGTTTTAGCTCCTTCGTCAAAGATCAAGTGGCAGTAGATGTGTGGGTTCATTTCTGGGTCTTCAATTCTATTCCAGTGATCTACCTGCCTGTCACTGTACAGATTTTATCACTACTACTCTGTAGTACAGCTTGAGGTCAGGGATGCTCATTCCCCCATAAGTTCTTTTATTTTTTGAAAATAGTTTTTGCTATCCTGGGTTTTTTGTAATTCCAAATGAATTTGAGGATTGCTCTTTCTAAGTCTATGAACAGGTGAGTTGGAATTTTACCTGGGGATTGCATTGAATCTGTAGATTGCTTTCGGCAGGATGGCTACTTTTACTCTATTAATCCTGCCAATCCACAAACATGGGAGATCTTTCCATCTTCTGAGATCTTCTTTGATTTCTTTCTTCAGAGACTTGAAGTTCTTGACATACAGATCTTTTACTTGTTTGGTTACAGTCACACCAAGATACTTTATGCTGTTTGTGACTATTGTGATGGGTGTCATTTCCCTAATATCTTTCTCAGCCTGCTTGTCCTTTGAGTATAGAAAGTCTGATTTGCTTGAATTAATTTTATATCTGACTACTTTGCTGAAGTTTTTAATCAGCTGTAGCAGTTCTCTGGTGGAGTTTTTCAGGTCACTTAAGTATACAATCATACCATCTGCGAATAGTGATATTTTGATTTCTTCCTTTCCAATTTGTATCCCTTTGACCTCCTTTTGTTGTCTATTTGAACTAGCTAAAACTTCAAGTACTATTTGGAATAGATAGGAAGAGAGAGGGCAGCCATGTCTAGTCCCTGATTTTTGTGGGATTGCTTCAAGTTTCTCTCCATTTAGTTTGATGTTAGCTACTGGTTTGTTGTTTATTGCTTTTACTATGTTTAGGTAGAGGCCTTGAATTCCTGATCTTTCCAAGACTTTTATCATTAAGGAATGTTGAATTTTGTCAAATGCTTTTTCAGCATCTAATGAAATTACCTGTCGTTTTTTTTTTTTTTTCTTTGAGTTTGTTTATGCAGTGGATTACATTGATGGATTTCCGGGTATTGAACCATCCCTGCATCCCAGGGATAAAGCCTACTTGATAGTGGTGAATGATCGTTTTGATGTGACAGCAGATGCTGGCAAAGATGTGGAGAAAGAGGAGCACTCTTCCATTGCTGGTGGGATTGCAAGCAGGTACAATCACTCTGGAAATCAGTTTGGTGGACCCTCAGAAAATTGGAAATAATACTACGTGAGGACCCAGCTATGCCACTCCTGGGAACATACCCAGAAGATGCTCTAACATATAATAAGGACACATCCTCCATCCTCCAATATGTTCATAGCAGCCATATTTATAATAGCCAGAATCCGGGAACAACCCAGATGTCCCTCAACAGAGAAATGGATACTGAAAATTTGGTACATTTACACATTGGAAAACTACTCAGTTATTAAAATCCATGACTTCATGAAATTTGCATGAATTTGGATGAACTTGAAAATATCATCCTGAATGAGGTATCTCAGTCACAAAAGACCAAACCCTGTATGTACTCACTGACAAGTGGATATTAGCCAAAAGTTCAGAATACCCAAGATTCAATTCACAGCAACTATTGGACTGAGTGTGGGGTCCCGGATGGAGGAGTTGGAGAAGGGCATAAAGGAGCTGAGGGAGTTTGCAGCTCCATGGATTGAGCAACAGTGTCAACTGGACAGACCCCCGATATTCCCAGAGACTGGACCACCAACCAAAGAATACACATGGAAGAACCCATGGTGCTGGCCACATATGTGGCAAGTGAGTGCCTTGTTGGCCATCAGTGGGAGGAGAGGCCCTTGGGCCTCAGGATAGTAGATGCCCCAGTATAGGGGAATGCCTGGGAGGGAAGATGGGAGTGGGTGGGTGGGTGAGGGGAAAACCCTCATAGAGGCAGGGATGGGGGGATGTGATAAGGGGGTTTCAAAAGGGAGATCTGGAAAGGAGAAAACATTTGAAATGTAAATAAAGTATCAAAAAACAATAAAAAAGAAAAATATTAACAAAATGTCTTGATATATTCATAAATATAATTTTATTCATTTTGAAACCTGGTATATTAAAAATTGAATATATAATAAAATTACAAAGTTCCTATGTAACAATAAAATTTTCAGTATGATTTATTAATGGACATTAAAAAGATGTATTTGTATGGACACTTCATATTAAATATTTTACTACTTCAGACAAAGAGAAAAATATGTAAAGACTAGTTAATATGCAGATAAAAAGAAGAAAATGACAAAGCAATTTTTATATCAACAAAAGACATATATTTCCACATTATCCATATATGATGCCACCAATTCCTTGACTCAGAGCAGATGAGAAGCAAGAGATCATATGTGGCTTTCATAAATGAAAGAAAGGAGTAGTATAGCTGGGTCCTCAGGTAGTACTATGTCCAGTGTTCTGAGGAACGTCCAGACAGATTTCCAGAGTGGTTGAACTAGCTTGCGATCCCACCAGCAATGGAGGAGTGTTCCTTTTTCCTTCACATCCTTGCCAACATCTGCTGTCACATGAGTTTGTTATCTTAGCAACTCTCACTGATGTGATTTGGAATCTCAGGATTATTTTGACTTGTATTTCCCTGATAACTAAGAATGTTAAACATTTCTTTAAGTGTTTCTCAGCTATGCGGGATTCCTTTGTTGAGAAATCTCTGTTTAGCTCACCCCATTTTTTAAGACGGTTCTCCGGAGTTAGATTTCTTGAGTTGTTTGTATATTTTGGATATTACCCTTCTATCCTGTGTAGGATTGGTAAAGATCTTTTCCCAACCTGTGAGTTTGCCATTTTGTCCTAGTGACAGTGTTCATTGTCTGACAGAAGCTTTTCAATTTTATGAAATTCCATTTATCAATTGTTGATCTTAGGGCATAATCCATTTGTGTTGTGTTCAAGAAATTTCCTCCTGTGCCCATGTATTTGAGGCTCTCCCCCACTTTCTTTTCTATTGGATTCAGAGTATCTGGTTTGATGTGGCGGTCCTTGATCCACTTGGACTTGAGATTTGTAAAAATAGATAAGCATGGGTGAATTTGCATTCTTCTACATGCTGACCCCTACTTAAATCAGCACCATTTGTTGAATATGCTCTCTTTTTTCCACTGGATGGTTGTAGATACCTTTTTTCTCAAAGACCAAGTGACTGTAGGTGTGTGAGTTCATTTCTGGGTCTTCAATTCTATTCCTGTCTCTCTACCAATACCATGTGGTGTTTATCACTGTAGTAGAGGTAGAGGTCAGAGATGATGATTTCTCTAGAAGTTCTCTTATTGTTGTGAAAAGTTTTCACTGTACTGTATTTTTTTGTTGTTCCAAATGAATTTAAGAATTGCCCTTTCTTTTTCTGTTTTTTTAAAAAATTGGATATTTTCTTTAATTATAAATGTTATCCCCTTTCACTCCTATTTCTGTGAACAATTAAGTTAGAATTTTGATGGGGATTGAATTAAATCTATAGATTGATTTTGGTAAGATATCCATTTTAACTATGTTACGCTCCAATATTTAACAAAGACACATGGTCCACTATGTTCATAACAGCCTTATTTATAATAGCCAGAAGTTGGAAACAACTCAGATGTGCCTCAGCAGAGGAATAGATACAGAAAATGTGATACATTTATACAGTGGAGTACTACTCAGCTGTTAAAAACAATGGCTTCATGAAATTTGCAGGCAAATGGATAGAACTAGAAAATATCATCTTTAGTGAGGTAACATAGTCACAAAAGAACACACATGGTATATGCTCACTGATAAGTTGATATTAGGAAAAATGCTCACAATACCCATGATACAACTTACAGACTATATAAATATCAAGAAGAAGGAAGACCAATGTGTGGATGCCTCATTCCTACTTAGAAGAGGGAACAATATAATCATGGGGGATAGAGGGTGGGAGGTGTAGGGAGCGGTTAGAGTATTCGCCATTACAAGATGGCGCTGACTCCTGCTGTCGCTCTAAGGAAACTTGTGGATAGCGCGGGGTGGCTCGCCCGAAGCGCTTGCGCATTAAGGGTGTACATGACTAATCACCGCCACTCCCGGGGCGCGCCAATCAGTGGAGGACACGCTGCCTCAGGGCTATATAAGCAGCACCATTCTGCGGCCCGGGGTCTTCCTCTTTTCATCATGCAATAAACGCATTGCTGCAGAAGGATCCGTGTGTCCGCGTGGGTTCTTGCCGGTGAGACCAAACAGCGTGCGGGACAGGGAGGGACTTGGGAGGAAGAAAGAGGGATGGAGGAATTAAAGGGAGATGTTCAGGTGTGTGAGGAGATTGGAGAGCTATGGAGAGGGTTAGGATATTGAACATAGGAGTTTAGAAATGGACAATGGGGAAATAGGGGTAGCCAACAGAAAATCCCAGATGCCAGGAAAGCAAGAGACTCCCAAGATCCAACAAGGATGACTTTAGCTGTAATACACAACAAACGGGAGAGAGAACCTTTAGAAACCATATCTAGAGGTTAGGTACTAACCCTGGTTGAGGGATGGGCACACCCACCATTTTCCAAATTTTAAACCAGAATTTTTCCTGTTAAAGGAAATACAGGAAGAAAGAGTGGAACAGAGACTGAAGGAAAGAGCATCCAGAGACTGCCCAACCTGGTTATCCATCCCATATACAACCACCAAACCCAGACACTACTGCTGATGCCAAGAAGTGCTTGCTGACGGGAGCCTGCTATGGATGTCTCCTGAAAGGTTTGTCCAGAGCCATATTGATACAGATCAGATGCTTGCAGCCTACCATCTGACTGAGCACAGGGACCCCAAAGGAGGAGTTAGGGGAAGGACTAAAGGAGTTTGAAGGGGTTTGCAAGCCCATAGGAAGAACAAAAATGTCAACCAACCATATACCCCAGAGCTCAGAGTGACCCACCACCAACAAAAGAATACACAAGGAGGGACCCGTGACTGAAGCTGCATAAATAACAGATTATGGCCTTATTTGGCATCAGTGGGTGGGGGAAGGCCCATGGTCCTGTGAAGACCTGATGCCCCAGCCTAGGGGAATGTTAGGACAGTGGGGCAGGAAAGGGTGGGTTGGTGGGGGAGCACCCTCGTGGACGCAGTGGGTTAGGATAGCGGGTTTTCAGAGGAAAAACCAGGAAGTGGGATACCATATGAAATATATATAAATAAAATAACCAATAAAGTATTAAAAGAATAATAAATGAAAAATAATTTTCTCTCATAGTATAGTACTGTAATATAACTCATTAAAGAAATAAAATTTGATAGAATTGAATCCATACTATAATTGTATAACATATGTTTAGAATGGAATAGGGAATGAATTCACACCTCTTAAATGTTGCTAACATAGAATCTAAGTGACTTTTTTCATTTTATTTTAAGAGAATTATTCCTTCTAGAATGTGTTTTGTCCCTGATATGATGAAATGAATTCTTGTCTGGTCTCAACAGGATAATGTAACACTTAGGAGCAAATATGAAGCCAAGGAGTGCTGCACTGGAAGCTAAGATAGAGGATACTTCCATAGCCACCATGACTTTCCCCTTAGTGCTGTGGTAGACAGGAAGAAAGGTAACCCAGACACAGAAGAACACCAGCATGCTGAATGAGAGAAACTTTGATTCATTGAATGTATCCGGCAGATTTCTAGATAAGAAGGCCATGGCGTAAGCCCCAAGTGCCAAGGAGCAGAGGTATCCCAGAACACAGTGGAAGGCAACAGATGATCCCTTGTTACACAAAAGTAGGATGTGTCCATGTTCAGCATGAACATCTTGGTCAATGAATGGAGGAGACGTTGCCATCCATAGTCCACACAGAAGAAGTTGGATCAGAGTGCAGATAGGAATTATGTAGATTAGAGCCCCTGATGTCATTAACCTCTTCACCATTCTTCCTGGAAAGGTGGCCTTGAAGGCAGTGACCACAGTAATAGCTTTGGCCAACACAGTAGCTAGAGCCACCGTGAATGCCACTCCAAATATGGTCTGCTGAAGGATGCAGGTGGCTGCATTTGGTTGACCAACAAAGTTCAAAGAACAGAGGAAACAGAAGGTGAGTGAGATGAGCAAAGTGTAACTGAGACTTCGATTATTGGCTTTCACAATGGGAGTGTCTCTATGTTTCACAAAGACCCCAGTTACAAAGGCTGTGAGTGCAGATAAGCAGAGAGCAATACTGGAGAGTGCCATCCCCAAAGGGTCTTCATAGGCCAGAAAGCTCACAGTTTTCTGGAAGCAGTGGTTCTTCTGTGCATTTGCATAATGACTCTCAGGACACTTCACACACTGATCCACATCTGGTCAGAAATATAGATAATCATGAGATTATGTACCTAGGCTGAATTGATTCCCTATTTTTTCTGAGTCATTTCTCTGTACAAGGACTGTCACAAATTTCACCTTACTTGTTTTCCCTAGGGAAAAGTAATAAGCACACTGCTGTGAATACTTACATACATATAGAGTTCCTTCTTTCTTATTTATATCTTTAAATATCTATGTTCACATATAATGGATTTTCATCCAGTCATTCTTTCTTTCCTACCATCACAGTCTTTCCCTTACATATGTTATCTACATTTCTATAGGAAATGATGTCTCTATTCAGGTAGACATCAACTTCCAGTAGCTTCTCTAAAAATCCATCTCCTGTATATTGACTTGATGCTGCCTAATGTTGTTCCTCTATGGACTTACATTTTTTTCTGTCTTTCATGACACTGCTGTATTTCTTTTGGAGGTAACTAATATGTGGAATTATATTGCATAAAGTGACCCTGGGCCCCATATCACCTCACAAATTACATTTGCTCTATGATTTACACATGCAAAAGATGGAGTATCTTTAACAATGGGTTTCAGATAATGCCTTTTCACAAGTAAGTTCTAAATTTAATTTTCTCTGCAAAATTCTGTGTATATTTAAATTCTCTTCATTCTCAGCTGGAGGTTTGTGAATAGACCCCATTATATTAGTAGATTCTCAAAAAGCACCCAATACCTGTTGTCATATCATTTGGGCCAAGCATCAATTTTCAAATAGAAAATTACGGCAAGACCTGATAGACTTTAGAGAACACTTTTATATTACTGTGCAATTGAAATTTTGTAAATTTTATGATTACCATAAAATATATGTAGCTAGATTAATATCTTAAATTATCAATATGTCCAAGTATTTCTGTATTTCTTAAAATGTGATTTAACTATCAGTTCTTAAATTTTATTTCATTAATAATAATAAATTAATATCTCAACTTAAATTAGATTATTGTACTATTTTCAATAACCCTTAGTTTCAAATTTGCATTGTTTAGTATTTATTTACACAATAGAGTTAGTAAATAGCATCCATGTCAGATATGGTCTTGGTGAGTGACTGACTGTTACCATGCATACATAGGACACATTCAGAAACTCAGTTTGTGACATGCATATAATATGCATGAATACATACATGCATGCATACACAATCACATACAGACACACACATACTTTACATACGAATATATTTATATATATACAACACACACACACACGCGCACACACACACACACACATATATATATGGAGTGATTTGGGGGAGCTAAAAATTTGATGGTAAAATGTTTTCTTATAGTAAGGTGGATTTTTAGAAGAGACTCTAGAACTTCCATAAAAATCAGAAATTTCAGAAGACTTTAAAGATATAGTGGTACACAGACACATTATGACAAGTCTATATATAAACTCATGGTTGGGACATCATGTACATGATCACTGTAAGCTCAGGCCTGATGGATAGTCATCATGAAAGGAAGACTGACATGAATAACACCCTTATTTAGGAGCTATATTAAAGAAGATCAATGTCCAGTAAGAATGTAAACACTACAAAGTCAAGCTTCCTATAGTGCCTCTCTCACATTCAAGCATATTTGAGTAGTACAAATTGTACAAGAGATGTTTTGGAGTTTTGTTTTGTTTTGTTTTGTTTGTTTGTTTTGAGTGAAAACAATATGTTATGTAAGTAGAGACATACAGGTGGTCCTGGTATTTTTTGAAGGCAGAAATATAAAATACAATGTATAGGATTTTGAAAGAAGTAAATAAATACTATTTTTAAAATGTCTGAAGTAATCCAACTCTTAATTCAATTTTAATAGATACAAAAATACTGAGAATAGCCGGGCAGTGGTGGTGCACGCCTTTAATCTCAGCACTTGGGAGGCAGAGATTGGTGGATTTCTGAGTTTGAGGCCAGTCTGGTGTACAGAGTGAGTTCCAGGGCAGCCAGGGCTATACAGAGAAACTCTGTCTCGAAAAACCAAAAACAAACAAACAAAAAATACTGAGAATAATGTTTTCTTGTGTTGAAGATAACCATAATTATGCATATTAACTATTCTTCAAAGTGGAGATTCAATATTCCAAACCTGTTACACTTGGTTCATCTCTACAGTAAAGATGCTATACATTTTAAGTTATATAAACCCTATAAACTGAGATTGTAATTGCATAAGGTATTTCTACTACGTGGAGATAGACATAAATAATGTAATCCTACATATTTAGGACGTTTAAATATTTAATTATGTTAGACAGTAAATATGCTGGGGAAATCAAATTCAAATTTCCAATCTCCAGCCTTGTATGAAAATTAGATAGAATATGATATAAGTTACAACTGTGAGGATATGAACTTATTAAAATTTTATTCAAATTGTTTAATATTAGCAAGATAGTGTAGGAAAATGGTGTGTGTTCAAATATTATAAATCCAACTTTAGATAAGTTAGATGACATTCTTTAATTTTAGTATCATAAAATTTTCAGCATTTCAATTTTCACAGATTATATAGGGATTGAATATGTACATGTGATGCATCTTTCATGTCTTTGGCTATTTTTTGACTCTTAAGTTTTTCCTTGCATTTATTGTGAGTTTAAATCTTTGCTGTCAGCCAAGTGATATTAAATAGTACTGAAGGTCACAAATCTCTGACTCAGTAGGATGTTTTTGGGGATGGGAAAACAAAAGAAATTACATTGAACATGATAAGGAGAGCACATACACTACCTCTATAAGAGTCTACTTACAGAGATTTAGAAAATAACAAAAAACAAAACAAAACAAAACAAAAAACAGGAGAAATGTGTGTTGGATGACTAGAGCTACTGTAGTAAAGAAACAATCTCTCTAAAGCAATAAATAAAATTACATCCAAAAGTATACCTTGCAACTCCAAGTAATGTTAAATATGTTTTAAAATTAATATATGTACATGTTAATATGTATATGTTTAAAAATATATGATATATGTATACGTATCAATGTACTTATACAAACACTCATACATGGATGTACATGTACACCTATAACTTTAATTCATGTGCTATATATGCATTCTGAAAATCAACAAAAAAAAATTTGGCCTAATTTCAGTCTTGTCTCCCTATGGCAAACTACTCATCAATTTATGCAGTAATATGGGAATTAGATCATCAATTACAAGAGTCATACCCAAAGTGCCAGACAATAGTCCTTCTTTCATATACACTTACTGTGTTCTTAAAGACAACAAAAGCTCACTCCCTAGATCCTAACATAATGTTTCTCTCATATTTCAAATAGTGATACATATTAATTTCTTATATTCCAAAATCAAATCCGTAGTATCTGCATATAGGAACAGAAAATAGGAAAGGATATCTAAATATTACTAATGAAAATGTTGGTGACAATAGCAATAACTATCAATTACCCATTGATTAAACTCAGCTAGATATTTTCTAAGTAAAATTTTCAAGAACATTTAAGGGGTTATGTTGTTATCATGTCTTAGTTATTGTTCTATTCCTGTGAAAAGACAATAGCTCCTAAAAAATACTTAACTGAAGCCGGGCAGTGGTGGCGCACACCTTTAATCCCAGCACTCTGGAGGCAGAGGCAGGCAGATTTCTGAGTTCAAGGCCAGCCTAGTCTACAGAGTGAGTTCTAGGACAGCCAGGGCTACACAGAGAAACCCTGTCTCAAAATACCAAAAAAACAAAACAAAACAAAACAAAAAAACAAAAAAATCTTAACTGGAGAGTTTGCTAATAGGTTTATACTGTTGTATGAGTAAGCATGACAGCATCCAGGCAGAGATGACACTGGAGCAGCTGATAAATTCTTATACCCTGATTTGAAAGCAGAATTTAGAGAAAACAGAGAGCCCACATGTCACATAGCCTTCTAAAAACTCAAACCTTGCTTCTCATAACATATCTCCCCAAAAAGATATCAAACACTAATCTTCTATGAAAGGCCAATAACAAAATACAATACTGTGCTAAAATGTTATCCAAGAGAAGGCAGGAAGCTAGCTATCCCTGTAATGTGCAGATAATTATTAGTAATTAGAGTTTTCTGAACATATTGGGCAGTTGAACTTATGAATTTATAGGCTGCAGACTTAAGCCAGACCAAAATCCCATATACAGAGTGGAGGTAGATGTAAAATCAAACCCCCAGAAATAATATATTGGCAATTAGTAGCTTATGAGAGGAGAGTCATTTTTTATCATCCATCACATGGTTGGCTGACAACCATCAAGTGAGATCGACAAGCACAGAAGTATATTAGTATCACAGAAAGTATTAGATAGGGTAATTACGAAATTTTGAATAGTTAGAAAAGAGGGGAGTAAATCAGGGATGAAGGAGAGGTGTGTTATGGTTTGTATATGCTTCACCAAGGGAGTGAAACTGTGAAGAGGCCTTGTTTGTGTAGGTATGTCACTGTGGGTATAGGCTTTAAGACCCTGGTCTTAGTTGTCTTGAAGGCAGATTTAGATTAATTGTTTTGGAAAAGGAAGTCTAAAAAAACAGCCTGGTTTAATTCTGTTGTATAGTTACTAAAGTTCACTTTTTTGAAGAGTGTTTTAATGAAAAGGAGCAAATTGAAAAGGGAAAAATACAAAATATATGGTTCAAGTATTAAAGGGGAATGAGGAGGTAGAAAGGAGCTGAAACCTGTGTTCAAGGAAATAAAGCGGTTAAGGGAATAGGGCTTTGGCAGAAGATACCACCCAGATAAGTTAAGGTCCAAGAATGGTGGTTCACACCTTTAATCCAGAACGACAGAGGCAAGTAGATTTCTGAGTTCATGTTTAGCCTAATAAAGAGTAATTTCTAAGTAGAGAAAAGCTTAAGTCCAGGCATGCGGGACCATACCTTTAATCTTAGCATTTAGGAGATAGGCATGCAGATTTCTGAGTTCAAGGTAAATCTATAGAGTAAGTTCCAGAATAGCCAAGCATATGCTGTGGAGGAGTTGGGAAACAGAGCTGCTGATAATGTAATAGAGAGAGGGGGATAAAGTTTCAGCCCTCAAAACAGCAGAACTCGGTAGCATTGCCATGTTGCTCTAGTTCTAGAGTCAAGACAGAAGTGACTACTGGAACAATTGATACTGGTTAGCTAGAGCTAACAAATTTGCAGTTTCTAAGAAGAAACAAGCATAACAGTGGCGAAATCTGGGAAGAGGTCTCTGAGAGCACAAAGAAGCTGTGTTCTAGAGATAGCCAAGGTTGCACATAAAGTTAGAGGTGTACTTGGTAATGTGTAAGAATTGCCCCAGTGGTACTGGCTTTTAAGGTATGAAGGGGTCATGGAGAGCAGTTGAGGCTTGATATTGTGAGAAGCCATGGAATGCCATTGGTGAAGGTACAACCTCAGCTCCAGTTGATGACCAAGGATTAAGGGGTCATGCAAAGAAGCTGAAGCAAGGCAACAAGACAAGATCCTATGAGAGGCTATTGGCGAAGCCTAGTTGCAGCAGAAGACCCTAGTATATTGGAGAGGTCATAAAGGTGGATGAACACGCAGAATACCAATAGCAGTGGAGTATAGTCAACCAGAGCCTAGAGGGCTACAGAGGGCAGAGCTAGAGAAGTGATATAAAACATTTGGAAGATCCCAGAGGATCATGTGTGAATCCTGTACAGTGGAAGAAGTAGCTATGAGGTTGAAGTTGACTTGGAGACCCTAAGATGTTAAAACTGCCAATGCTGTGAGATACTTACCAAGGAAAGCTGCTAAGAGGGAGTGGTACCATCCCAGGAGAAAAAAGATTGGGACACTCAATAAAGATGAAAAAGGAGTTGGGGATCTGAAGTCCAATTTGTCATAAAATGAGGAGATGCAGATTTTGGTGTTTGCCCAGCCTGTTTCTTGTCTTGCTTTCAGGATTGCAGTTAAGTGATCAGATGCATCTTAGAGGAGACTTTGAACTTTGGACTTTTACATTGTTGTGACTACTATGCACTACCAGGACTTTGGATGTCAGAAAAAAATGTATTTATTATTATGTTATGGCTAGGTATGGTCCCCAAAGACATTCTTGAACAAGGCTATTCGGGCCAGTGCATGGAATGTGATGGTTTATATATGCTTGTCTTAAGGAATGGCACTACTAAGAGGTGTGGTCTTGTTGGAGTAAGTATGTCACTGTGGACATGGTCTTTAAGAGCCGTGTTGTAGCTGTCTGGAAGGCATTCTTCTCCTGTTTGGCTTCAGAACAAGATGTAGAACTCTCAGCTCTTCCTACACCATGCCTGCCTGGATGCTGCCATGCTCATGCCTTTATGCTAATGGACTGAACCTCTATATCTGTAAACAATTAAAAATTGTCCCTTTAAAAGTTACAGTGGTCATGGTGTCTATTCATAGCAGTAAAACCCTAACTAAGACAAGGAATGAATATGATCAAAACACAGTGTTTAAAATTATCAATCAACTAAATATTGAGAGAAAATATATTTTAAAAATGAGTTGGAGATTATGACTACTATGAAGATGTAAAAGACCTGAGTATTAAATTCATTGAAATATAGCCAGAAATGCTATACTGATACTTTATCAATATGGGCTAAATGGCACCATCAAATGAAACATACTGTGAAGTAGAATGAAAGTATTTATTTTCTTCCTCCACATCAATATGAGCAGTGAATAATGAATATAATTCAAGTATGATCTTTAATGTCTATGATGGTGCAATTCAAAGAGATACTAAAGAGTTATGACAATTGAATTCCTAAACAAAGAAATGAAAATATTTATTTCTGATTTGAATCAAGACCATTTTCAATTGCTAGTTTATTATGGAATCCTCTGAAGAAATGGGAAAGATTTCTGTAAAACCTGCATTTACCTGTCTCATTAGAAATCTCATTGTCTGCACAAGGAGTGCAATTGTAGCAGCAGATGGCCCTGCCCTCCAGGGTTACTTTTCTGAATCCAGGCCCACAACTCTCACTGCACACAGACTGAGGGATCTGAGAAGAAGGAAAGGAAATCTATCTAAATCGTATGGTTTTATAAAAAAAAAATTATAAATAATATTTTTGAATGTTATACAATGAATTTCCAAGTATTTTCTAAATACAGGATATTATTTAGAAAGATTATGCCATGGACAAACAAATGTGCTTAAAGATTTATCTGAGGACTATCAGAGTGTTAGAGAATTTGTACCCACAATGAGGTATGGGCAAGTTTGAGAAAGGTAGGTGATAGGGAATATAATATAGATGTCCATAGAATCTCTCCAGAGTGTCACTATCTTTGTACCTTCTGACTTATGTATTGATCACATTTACTAGCACCATGCTTTTGAATCTGGTCTGTCAATTTGATGGGATTTAGATCGGACATAGAAACAAAGAATTGTGTATTTCTAGGAAGAAATATCTAGATAAATTTAGCTAAGTTGAAAAGAGACACATAAATTCTGATTATATCTCTGGACAAATATACAGAATATAAAATAAAGCATCATTATTCATGTTTTTCTACATTCAGAGGAATATATATATATATATATTTATATTATACAACATCATAATTTGGATATCAAATATTTTCAAATATAATGAACTGCACCTTCAAATTGTTTCTTAAGTTATTTCAGTTCTGTATTTCTTTATAGGACATTAGCAATCCAGGAGATCACCATGTGCACACCATATAGATATCCTTTTCCAAGGATTGAAAAAACTAGCACAATTGTTCATGAGATAGAATTTTTAGGTGAGATTGACAATGGACCTATTGAAAATACATAGACAGTTAAGAGATGCTAACACAGTTATGGGATTCAAAATACCAGATAGGCTAATGTATTTGAGTGCCTATTTCCATATTACTGCCACCATTTGGGAAGTAATTTAAACTTTCAGAGATACAGACTTGGTGGATAAATTATTTCAGTGTTGTTAGAACTGAAGCATTTTAATCCTCTCCTCAAGTTTATAGTTCTGATTGTTCTTACTATAAATATAGATGTATGGAAACATTTTCTTTCTGGTTATGAGCCCGTCTTCATGACTAATCAACCTTTGCTCTCTTGCTCATATCCATGGTGAACTTTCAGACTTCTGGAACCATAACAAAAAATATACTGTTTTTTTCATCCATAAGTCATAGTTAGGCATGGCTTTTGATCACACAATAAAAGTAATTTTTATACTGTTTCATGTTGTTAATTCAGAATGAGAAAATTTCTAAAACACTTTGATCTAAGCGACATTTTAGAGCTGGAGATTTCATCTTCCAGTGTTCCTAACTTTTGACAATGGAGAATAAATTATACTCATATGAGTGAATACTGTAGGGTTTATTTAACACTAAATACTTCCACTAATCTGAATGAAGGAATAAAAAAGCACAATACCCTAGTAGTACCATCATGGTATTTTATATTTGTACTCAAATACTGATAGGACTTAAGTCAAAAAACAAGTGTTATTTAATATGAAATTTAAATTTAATTTTTAACACAATCTTACAGCATTGATTTAATACATAACCCACCTCTGTAAATCCTTCTGCCCACTGTATCATTTGCTCAGATAAGGACAACTGTTGGCCCCCAGGAGCATTTGCTGAAAAGGATCCTATTTTCACCTTTTGTCCAAGACCCTTCGGTAAATTCCAAAGATTAAAAATGTCATATTCTGCATTTAATTTCTGTCTTCCACCTATACTCATGTTGTCTCTCTCATCAATGTACTTCAGAAAAATGTTAAGCTAAAAGAGATTCATGAATTTGTATTACACTGTGTCCAAGAGGCATAAATGAACTTATGGTTTTGAATGTGTCTCACTTATCTTAATTTATGAAGTGAAAGTCAAATTAATGAAGTTTCCATTAATGTGAAATAAATGAATTACTGAGTGTGTGGAATACCATTCGGCTTCTGAATGACATTTAAGCTTCAAGAGAAAACTATGAGCAAACTCAAGTTATGAATGAATGTTTTGTGGCTCATGTACATGTTAACTTTCTTGAAATGTAGCCAGACCCATTTGCATTCAGAATATCTTCAGAGATTGGCATTCTAAAATGATGGGGCTAATGTCTAAATGGAATTATTTAGGTATATAACCAATCTCATTGTTTCAATTAAATATCTACTCATTCTTTCCTGTTGTAAGAAATATACAGAACAATTATTGATTTTTATTGCAATTGTCATGAGAATAATGTATATCTAGCTATTGATGACATCACATTTGTTTTGACTAATAACATATCTTCATGAAATCTTTTATCCCATTGATCAGCAATACACACTTGAAATTGTCTTGTCCTTTAAATGAATTTAGAAACACAAAAGTTCTTATGAATGTGGACAAGATGAGCATAATTTTAAAATAACAAACTTGCTGTCATTGCAGATATCATATATGACATTGCTGATAATACAATATAGAAGTGTAGTTATTACCTGCCAGGGGAAGAAGGCCATCACTTCCACATTTTCATGCGGTTGTATTTGTACATGTTGAAGAATCATCTGATGCAGACTCTGAGCCACAGCATACACAGCATTGTAGATATTGTTGCTTTCTTCACTGATTGCCATGTCCAATATATGACTAGGTAACACATCCAGAGAAGCATTGGATTGACAGTTAGCCAATAGTTGACAATCAATATCAGAAAATGAGCACTTGAAGAACAAATGCCATAACTTAGGAAGGTAAATGTCTTCTGGGTACTTGTAAGGATTAACTGTTTGAATAAACTTAGTAAGCTCAAACCTCTTTCTATAATGGTGTGCAAAAATTATGCTACCATGGAATGAGTCAAGCATGAAATAGTCTGCATAGTCAGTAATATGAGGTTCAGTGTTCATGACCCAGACTTTTCCTGTCAACAATCTTTGCCCAATATTTCGCATTAGACCGGCGAGTGAATCAATGTCACCATAAATAATTATGACATTTGTCTCATCCATATTTTCCCAGAATTTGTTAAAATGTGAAGTCCATGTGACTGGGATCATTTTCACAAAAGCTATGCAGACTCCATTTCTCTCCATATCTTCTCTGATCTGTGGTAAAATTATATTCCCTTTGTGGTCATCTGGGAGGATGAGACCAACCCAGGACCACCTAAAATGAACCATCAAAGATACAATGCCAAGTGAAATTGATGTGTACTTGGGGGCCATCTGGTAGAGAGAAGAATATTGACCACGATCACTCAAGATGGAATCATAAGGTCCGAAAGAAAGCTGAACCAAGAAAGTGAAAGAAAAATAACATTGAGCAAAATTTCATTCCTGAGACAACAAATGGCAAAAAAAAAAAAAAAAAAAAAAAAAAAAAAAAAAAAAACAATTTTAGTTTTATCCAAATTTTAAAGGAAAATTCCATTTAAAGAATTTTACAGAAATTCTTCCTAAACCTGTTAGTTCCAGGGACCTACCTGGTTTTATTTACCTCATAATCCTTTCTCTTGCATGCAAGAGAAATTTGGATTGATATCCAGGTGTTTGTTTACTTGCTTTGATGCTGAATAATTTGAATACTCATTTTGTGGTTTTAAAAAACACCTGCAATGTCAACAAAGAGTGCTGATTCTTGGGTCCTACACTCCAAATTTTCTTACCTGAGGAAATTTAAAGAGTTGAAGTAATGTTCCAATTTGGGCAGATGTTGGCCATGACGTTCCTGTGAGGGCAGCAGTAACATTTCTTTTCTCACAAGTATAATTTGGTAAACACTCTTCCTGCCCTTGAGCTGTGAGCCAAAAACATGCATTTATAAGAGTTTCCTTCTCAGTGAATCTGACATTGTAGAAATCAAATCCAAGAGATATATTAGGCAGAAGATTAGGGTTCCCATTGATCTCCTCAATAGCAAATAATAAAGCTAGAATATACTGGTAGTTCTTAAAATTATACCTGTATAAATGACAAAATATACACAAGAGGAATAAAGTATGAACCACATATTGAGTGCAGAAAACTTTATAGTTCATCTTTTTTCCCAAAATATATGCATTTTTACTTTTTCACCATGAATAGCTGGAACTAGGTGGGTAAATATGTTAAGATTTGGCAATTTCATTTAATAT
>CM052717.1:10135259-10174305 GCA_028551405.1 Uromys caudimaculatus | reverse complement strand
TAACCATCTTAGACTCCGGAGCCACCTCTAACAGCAAAGCCACACATAATCAAGCAAGACCATGCCTCCTAAATATGCTGCTCAGTATCGTACAAGCATTCAAACATATGAGTCTATGAGGGATAATTTTACTCAAAGCATAACGGTATTACAACTTGTTAACTGCTGGAAGATGAGTCAGCACTCATCAATAATCTGATGGCTGCTCAGCAAATCAGATTCTGGAATGGCATCACAATCAATAGTACTTGGGCAACAAAAAGTGGAATTTGTTGAGGAGAAAAGTTTTAAAATTAAAGTTTGGTTGTTAGAGAGATAATAGCAGAAATGGATGATGTTGAAGTAGGTTGGAGCTTTAGAGAATATGATTAATATATTGAATTGCTTATATGTGTAAATATACCGAATAAGTTTTGCAAGAAATAATAGTGTGGTGGCAGAGGAGAACTGGTTCAGCAATTTAGAGTGCTTTTTCCACAGAACCAAAGTATGGTTCCCAGAAATCATATTAGCACAAAACGATCCTAAACAAAACTCCAAATCTACATGATCAAATACTAATACACGCACACACCACACACACACACACACAAACACACACACACACACACACACACACACACACACACAAATACACACACACACAAATAAATAAATAAAAATAAATGCAATAGTCTTAATGTTAATATAATGGGAATCAATAGATCTACTGAAACAAAAGAATTCAAGATTTAACAACCTGGCAGCTGTTGTATATGATCTTTGGTTATGATACCTCTTTGTGCTTATTGCTGAGCCTTATTATAATGCTCTCATGACATACATGTATGTATTAAGAAATTAATTTAACTTTGCATTAAGTAGTTTAATAAAATTATTTGATATTAAGAAGAAATTATCAAAATTAGTGAATATTATTTTAAAGGAAAGCAGAAAATTATGAGTAAATAAAGTAATATTATTCACTGGAAAAGAATTGGTAAGTAGAATATTTAATTTTGAGAAATAGAATAAATAACATTTTATCATTGATAAATACTATATATTCAAATGAATACATATAAAATTTACAAATGAATTTTGACATTTTCATACGCATAAGTAATTAAGTCACAATCACTTTTATGCATTGTATACTAAATACAGCAGAGGAGTTCAGTATCTCCAATCACAGAGCAATGATAAGAAAAAAGTTTAATAAAACAGATTTGATAAATTTCTTTTGGATACCTGATTTTGAAAGAACATGGTATATTAGAAATATATTTTGAAATGGCAACTATTTTTATTCATTCTTTTCTTGTCATTAACTTTTTCGTGGACTCTTCCTTCAACACTAGCCAAGATTGACATATTCTTACACACACACACACACACACACACACACACACACACACACACACACACATCCACATGCTCAGGTATACTTTGAAGTAGTCTGTCCAAGGTGTAATATTCTTCCAAATAGAATACACAAAATGATTATCTACCACCAAATGAAAGTCTATATACAAATAAAATTACACAGGTTGTGTAGGTTTTTAAAGACTGAAGAGAATTTTGTTAGAATTTATCAGAAAAATAGCAACTGATAGTGAGCTTTCAAGTTGAATTCCTGCCTAGAGAAAACAAAGGTGAGAATGTATGTTAATCAGGCCAGAAGCCAAGATACATGATAGACAACAGCCATATGATAGGAAAGCTAAACTAAAATAGAGCTGTTCTCAGCATCACAAAAATCTCTCTTAGAAATCTCTCTTTTCTGGAAAACAGCCAAAGAAAGAACCAGAGAAAAGGAAAGGGAAGTTAATACTAAAGATGATGGCCACACCCCAGAAACACAATGCCTTGGTATGAATAAAAATATTGTATTCTGATTATTTTTTAGCATTTCCTCCCTCAGAGATTTTGAAACTTCTATATCAGAGATTGGATCAAAATACATTATGAATAAAATATGTAAAGTTCCTTCATAATTTAGGTGTTACTCAAATTACTTGTGTTTGAGCCATGTGAAAATGTTAAGAAAGTAGAAATCTAGTTTAATATTTAAATATATGATTGTATGTACTCAGCAAAAGTAATTCTGATCAATGAAAATTGATATTCCAAGAAGTATGATAGTCACAATAAAATACCATACAAATCACTTGGAAACATCAAACATCTGAGAAATGACTTCTACTAGTTGTTGTAGCATCACAAGTGGGGAGGGAGGGAGGGACCTAGGAGGGAAAAAGGACAGGGGCTCTAGGGGTGAGGGGATCCTAACCTGGTATTCCGCAAGGGAAAAAGACTGAAGCTGTGAGGGCCAGCAGAAGGAATGGAGAGATGCAACCTCAGGAGGTAGAGGTGGAGGAATCCTCCAGAATGCAGCAGAGACCTGGGAGGTGAGTGATTCTCAGTACTCAAGGAAGGGACCTTAGATGAAATACCTGAGCGTAGGGAAAGGGGACTAATAGAGGAGGAAGACAGGACATCAAATAAGCGGTTTGCTCTCCCACAGTCAAAACTCTGACCCATAATTGTTCCTGTCTGAAAGAACTACAGGGCTGGAAATAGAGAGGAGCCTGAGGAAAAGAAGGTCCAGTGAGAGGCCCAAAGTAGGATCCAGTTCAAGGGGAGGTCCCAAGACCTGACACTATTACTAAGGATCTGGGGTGCTCACAAGGAATCTAGCATGACTGTACTCCAGAAGAGCCAGTGGGCAGCTGAAAGTAACAGATGCAGATTTTGCACTCAACCAATGGACAGAGGGTACTGCTGACCCTGTGGTTGAATTAGGGAGAGGCTGAGGGAAGCTGAGGAGGAGGACAATCCTGTGAGAGGATCAGCAGTTTCGATTGACCTGAACCCCTGGGATCTCTCAGACACTGGACCATCAAACATAGGCAGCTGGAGAACTGCTGGGTCTGTGTTCAGTTGGAGATGATGTACCTAGCACTCAGGAGTCTGAAGTCTCCAAGGAATTGGATTAAGGTGGGGTGGGGGTGGGGGATGGGGATATCATCGTGGAGAAAGGTGGTGATGGTTGGTGTGGGATATGAAAAAGTCGGAGGGTGGACAGGGGGATGGAGTCTGGAGTGTAAAAAAATAAATAAAAAAGGAAAGCAAGTGTTTTGAACATTTTAGAAAATATTCTCTAATTATGCAATTGCAACAAAACAAAGTGAAACATATTTATATTATTTGAGAATAGAATAAATTTTATAGAAAAGCAGCCTATACATGTCTGAATTATTACTAAATGTGAATATTTTAGTTGGATGTACACATCTATATAAGATGAATACTAAACTTATTCTTACCATGTTGAAAAACAAGAGATATCAGTACTTACCTCAATGAGACTTTCCCAAACATCCTTAGGCCAGAAAGTTTGCTGTATATTTTATGAACTGATTGTTATTTCTAGTATTGCTCCAAAAAAAAAAACCTCTCCATATTTTATCTTACTTACAAAACACAATGCAACAAACAAGACCTGAGTGCCAATGAAAAGCATAAACTGTGAATGAATTAAGGCAAATGAATGCAACAGGGAAAAAAAGAAGGAAAGGGTTTTCTAGTTAACATAAATAAAAGGAAGACCATGAAGGAAGTTTGTGAGCACACATGATCCAGTCTACCTCTACACTGCAAAAAAACCCATACTGCTGAAATTCAAAGAAAGATGGATATCAATAAAAAGGCCAATTCAGAATCAAAATATAGTTAAGATTAGAACCATATTTACTGAAAATATACATAAGGTAGACATAAAGACTCCAGGATTTCATTATCTACAAAAGAAATCTAGAAAATTGTGAATGCAATATTTTATAGTTTCTTCATTTTTCAAGCAAATATAGTCTTCATTTGGATTAGTGTATATATGTTTTTAATTAAATATATCTGGATTTCAAAATTTTAAATTTTTGAATAGTACCAGGGAATAAATATTGAAAACTTCTAGCTGTGGTGTAACTTGTTTTGATATGAGTGATGAATACAAAATATCAAATATTAATAAAATATACATAAAGTGAAATAATTTAAAATAAGTTTCCAGATAATAATTTTTTTATTTATTATGAAGAATTGCTGATTATGGTCCATAAATACTATTTATATTGTTAAGGGATATGTTCTTAAGATATGCCAACTTTTCTAAATCTACAAATAGAAGAAATGAATGTATGGTTGATAAAAACCTATGGAACATAATTTCAACCATTTTTAATAATGTGAGGGGAAATAAGTTACTCTCCTAAAACCAGAGAGGAAATTTTCAGTTGAATTTGGAAATATACTAGAAAGATCAGTAAAAGGACTGAATATATTGCCTAATAATTTGGTTTAGCCATTGTAGGATCCTGATACTGGCTTAGGGGGGCGAGTTTGATCTCAACACACTCATTGTAGGATGGGAAAGTTTGTCCTCACAATTTTTCTTTAAGCTGAATATGTGAGCTGCATCAAAAATATGTGCACATATAAAAATATTATATTTAATAATAACTTTGAAAAGACTGTACTATTAATGCAACAATCAAAAAGTCAATTTCCTCTTAAAATTATTATATATTCAATAGGAACACTCTACAAAATAAATATTCACTTATTACACTTCCTATAGAATAGATTCAAAGAAAGAACCATTTAGAAAATGTTATCTTTAAAATGCGAACATATCAGAATGACAGCCCACTTATTTGTTTGAAAATATGATAGTAACAAGGAAAACATTTATGTTTACAAACATATAATGGATAAGAATTACAGAGAGATAAAAATCAGCTATTTAAAATGCTTAGAAAATTTCCAAAAAGATAAGGATTAGGTAAGAAAGATAAACGAATGTTTTCAGCTTTGCAGTATGTATGCCTTTTTGTGGTCAACTCTCTATGAAATACTATACTTATTGAATGAATTGTATCTGATAATATTGTTAATTTTTTTATAATAAAAGTCAATACAATTCTGTCAGAAATTCATTTTTTCATATATAATGACAAATTAGATAATTGTGATAGGAAAAATACTTTTATTTATAATGAACAAGCCAGACACTAATGCTCACACAACAAAATCTATAGTCTTTGCATTGAAAGGATTGATACTGCACAATATAATGGAAGCACATGTCAATGCATATTGGTGCATGTATTTCTGAGTGTAAAGGACACAGGAATAGTGAAGTTATAAGAAGCATTAATTATGATGAAACAGAAGAGACTCCCCATCATCAAAAATTTCCCTATCTGATAAGCATTAGAGGAAATTTGGTGATTTTTTTCTGAGATAATACATGATTTCTCTAAAGTAAACAGACTGACAATCAAGTATGTTATCTAAAAAATCAAATTTTCCATAGCCACATTTGCTTTTTTAATTTTTCAAAAATAAATCCTTCAGGGTAACATAATGTTCAATATGCATTCGTAACTAAACTTTCTTTCTCCTCCACTTTGTTTGATGTAATTCTTAATATCTCACCATGATTATACCAAATGTATAATATAGTCACACTGATCATAACTGACCTTCACACTTGTATTTCTTTTGGTTGTTTTTTACTTGTTAATTCCCAAAAGGTTTCCTTATGTGTTAAAAGTGATTTCTAAGTCTTAATGATCTATTTTAGTGCCTTACTTCCTGGATAAGTATAGATATAAGATGGTCTTCATGGAATTGGAAAGTCTGATTTGGATAAATACAGCTTATCTACTCTATTAGGAACATAGAGGAATATTTCTGTCTAATTCATAAAGACCTGTCTGATACTATCCATCCATCTGGAATAATTCACACAGACTAAAACAGCCAAAAGATAACCCCCTCATAGTCATGATGTCTTGGTAAATAGAGCCATGAAAATGAAAATACTGCAAACAGACAGCATAAATAGGTAAACACTGTGAAGCAGAGAACAAAAATAAAATCATCAATAGTACACATAAAAACATGAGAAATATGAAATATCTGTGCAGCACAAAAGTATTCACAACTTCTATTTATGACACACTAAGTTTGGAATCAGCTGTATGTACCAAAACACAGCCTCTTTATTCAAGCAGCACAACAAACACTCATGACTTACTGCATTTAGTGATAATCACAAGAATACACTGGGAATAGGAGCAAAAAAGTCAGGCTTAGATTAATTTATCCTCCCTTGATTCCATGATATTGAAAACTATTCTGATATCGAGGTATGACAGCAATCACAAAGAAGAGGTATTTATTAATCAAATGAGAAAACTAAAACAAATAAACTCAAAGATACCACTTCATTCAACCTGAGAGGAAAAGTGGCAAAAATCATAATAAATAGAATATAAAGAATAGATTTTAGAATATCTATAAGAGTTGTTACATTAAAAGAAAACCAAAGCAGTAATACATTTTAATGACCACACCCACTAAGTTATAAGAATTCTAAACATACAAAATGAATAATTGTACTTACTGTAAATAATTGTCCATATATTGGTATGGTACAGATGGATGTGGAACTTTGTTTGGAGAGTAGAAAGTATGAATAGGAAAAAAAGCACCTATTATGACATCTCCTTCATGGTGAAAATATTCAGGGATTTTGAAAAAGCACAGACTGATATTCACAGTGATAACGGCAGAGACAAATTTGGGAATCTCTAAGAACCAGGAAATAAAAATCCAGTAGAACATCTTATTGATACATTGGTTTGCTGATATAGATCACACAGTTTCTAACACATATATGCTGAGGTCATATTTTTGTGACCATGGTTGTTTTTAACTTTGTTCATGAGAGGCTGTCACACTAATCATTCCAAATTTTTTCTTTTGCCTCCTTCTCTTCTACTGGGAATTTTTAACCAGTTTCTCTGGGGCTCTACAGCTGAGGCTCTCTATTCAAATGAAAGTAAGTTTGCTCATATTCTTTACTAGCCAAAGGCACTCTGGTTTCTGGGAATGGGACAAATAGCCAGAGTTCAGGGCTGACCTCCTCTTGGGATGAATTGGCTAAAAATACGATGGAAGAAACTTTTTATATGAAAACAATTTAGTCTTCTCTCCACATGTTACATCATAGTAGCCCAATTACATGAAAAGGGAAAGAAATAAAATGTAAACATTGCAGGAATAGCCTCTCATAAATAATATATTGCAGGGTTTTTGAGTGCTCCCATTTGTGCCTTAATAGTAAAGACACAGAGATATCCTCATAATATTGTTGATATTCCTGCATGGGCAGTTTCTCAGCTAACATTCTATTCCTGAACCATTTGCCACTGTGTTTCAACCAAGTGGCTCTCTGTCTGCTTTCCTCAGTGCTCTGTTGCTTTCCTCCATCATTCATCACCTGTTTTCTGCATCCCTGTATTCCTATCATCTTTCTGCATGCCATGACAGAGATATATCTTTCATGTCTTTCTTTATTAAATTACATTCTCTTTTTCATACACACAAAAAACAAGGAAAACAAAAACAAAACAAAACAAACAAACAAATAAGAACAATAACAAAAAGATAGCGTGAAATATTTCACAGCTTACTCTCCATAAACAAATCAGTAGCTGGATTTTGCTCAGTAATTTTGCCTTTTGAGGTATTCCACAGAAACTTGCATTTTAACTTTTTAACATGATAATCTCAGAAAATCATGTCTTTTTTGGCAAACAAGGAAGTCACAAGCATTTATATAGAGAAAGCAGTAATTGTGAGTTACAGAAATGACAACACTATTTACATTGCTAGCAACTAAGATGCCAGCACAACAATTTACAATTTTTAATACAGGGACACACATTCCTAGTCAATTGATACCATATGTGTAAGCATAGGATATATCAGCATCCAAGAAAGGGCTTTATCTTCCACATTAGGACCCTATATACAATAATAACAATTATGAGAAATATCAGAATAAGAATTATATTCACAATATCCAGTTCATTTATTTTTCACAACTTTGAACAAAGTACTCCTACTATCTATCTTGGTATGTTATATGTAGAGTATTTTTTTGTCGATAGAGAACAATGAAAAGTGCCTTTTAAGATTTTACTGAGAAGACAACCAAAGGAAATTTAAGATTTTGCACTTTTAACTATTGTAATATAAGCAGAACTCTGTTGATTAATGTTAGGCATATGAACACTTAACTCTATCATGAGAATCACCCTTAAAACATCAATGACATGAGAGTGGTAAGTTACACCTGAGTCAGCAGCAGGTATGTAACAAGCAGCTTTCGAATCTAACAAAGTTTATACAGAATTACTGGCAATCTAGGCTGTCACCAAAGGTTTATCTGCATCATTGGTGTTAACCATCTTTGGTAACTGTGCCTAGAAGATCTTACAATATTACTGTGAATTAAGAACTTGGGGAGAATGTCCTACTTTCTCTAGGAAAAGTGTGGCTGTCAATTGCCTAGGGCCCTGCTTTTTGACAGTTTTGACTGTGCTATCAGCAGTCAAAGTAAAGTGTACCATTTTGAATCTTTTGAGGTTTGTTTTGTTATTGATTATACGGTCAGTTTTGGAGAAGGTACCATGAGGTGCTGAGAAGATGGTATATTTTTTTGTTTTAAGTTGAAATGTTCTACAGATATTTGTTAAGTCCATTTTATTCATAACTTCTGCGCATTCTACTGTGTCTCTATTTAGTTTCAGATTCCATGAGCTGTCTATTGGTGAGTGTGGGGAGTTAAAATATCCCATTACTATTGTCTGAGGTTCAATATGTGCTTTGAGCTTTAGTAATGGTTCTTTAACAAATGTATGTTCTGATGAATTTGGGACATAGATGTTCAGAATTGAGAGTTCTTCATGGTAGTTTTTTTTTCCTTTGAAGAGTATGAAGTATCATTCCTGTACTGTCTGGTTTTGTGTGTCAACTTGACACAAGCTGGATTTATCACAGACAAAGGTCCATGAAAATGCCTCCATAAAATCCAGGTGTAAGACATTTTATCAATTAGTGAACAAGGGAGAGGTCCTCTAGTGAGTGGTACCATCTATGAACTAGTAGTATTGGGTTCTATAAGAGAGCAAGCTGAGCAAGCCAGAAAAGCAAGCCAGTAAGAAACATCCCTTCATTGACTCTGCATCAGTTCCTGCTTCCTGACCTGCTTGAGTCCCAGTCCTGACTTCCTTTAGTGATGAACAGCAATGAGAAAATGTAAGCTGAATAAATCCTTTCCTCCAAAACTTGCTTCTTGGTCATGATGTTTGTGCAGGAATAGAAACCCTGACTAAAACAAATTGGTACCAGAAGTGGGGTATTCCTGTGACAACCTGACCAGGTTTTGGGGAAGACTGTGGAAGAATTTTGGAACTTAGTGCTGTAAGACCCACTGGGATGTTTATAGTTCTATGGGATGTTCTGTGGGAGCTTGGAAGATACAGTGAAGAAGACAGGGGCCTGGCTTGCGAAATTTCAGAGGGAAGATTAAAGACATATATCAGGACTGTTGCTGTTTTCATTGTGAAGATTCTGTGGTTTTGGTTAGCTGAGGTTGAAGAATCAGCTGTGATTAATAAGATACCAGAACTGCTAAAGTGAAAACTTTGCATTACTGGGGCTATTGATGCTGGTTAGCTGGGGATAAGAAATAGGTGGTGATTAAAAAGAGACCAGCATCACTGAGGTGACATCTTCTGGGATGTGTTTTTCAGAGAACACAAAGAGGCAGTGTTCCAGAGATAGCCAATGTTGTACCTTGTGCTTTGGATGTACTTGGTATTATGTAAGAGTCATTCAGGTGGTACTGGTTTTGAAGACATACAGGATTCATGAAGAGCAGCAGAGCCTGGGCACTATGACAGGTTGCAAAAGGACATTGGTGAAGGTGCAGCCTCAGTTGCAATTGATGGCCCAGGACTGAAGGGGTCATGAGAGGGGTTGAGGCTTGGCACCATGAAGAGAGGTATGAGAGGCTATTGGTGAAGCCTAGTTATAGCTGAAGACAGCAGTGTTTTAGAGATGCCAGTACCATGATATGACCACCAAGAACAGCAGCAGCAGTGGATAGCAGGAAGCTAGAGCCTAGAAGACAAAGTGTGTGCTACAAAGGGCAGAACTGGAGAAGTAACTCAAGCCCTTGCAGGAATCCAGAAGATTATGAGTGGTTTCTAGACATTGGACCATTGGAGTTTGATTTTGCTTTTGATTGTGACTGTGCCCTTATATTTTTCCCTCTTGAAGGAAGAATGTATTGTAGTGGAGCCCACAGTTAAGAGACTTTGAATTTTTAAGACCTTGAATTTAAAAGATACTGGATATTTTAAAGGGATTGAACTTTTATTATGCAAGACTGTGGGACTTTTAAAGTTATATAGATCTTGGGGATGAATAAGAAAATAAGGGTCGGGGCTTACTAGTGATGTGTTTATGTGTTAAGTTGACAATGGGTCAATTGTACTGGCTGATTTTGTGTGTCAACTTGACACAAGCTCGAGTTATCACAGAGAAAGGCGCTTCAGTTGTGAAAATGCCTCCATGAGATCCAGGTGTAAGGCAATTTCTCAGATAATGATCAAGGGGGAAGGGCCCCTTGTGGATAATACCATCCCTGGGCTGGTAGTCTTGGGTTCCATAAGAAAGCAAGTTGAGCAAGACAGGGGAAGCAAGCCAGTAAGAAACATCTCTCCATGGCCTCTGCACCAGCTTCTGCTTCCTGACCTGCGTGAGTTCCAGTCCTGACTTCCTTCAGTGATAAACAGCAATGAAGAAGTTTGAGCTGAATAAATCCTTTCTTCCCCAAATTGCTTCTTGGTCATGATGTTTGTGCACGAATAGAAACTCTGACTAAGAAACTTCCTCATCTTTTTTGTCAACTTTTGTTTGAAATTCGATTTTATTCAATATTAGCATGGATACTCCAGCTTTTTTCATGGGACCATTTGCTTGGAGAAGTTTTTCCAGACTTTTATTCTGAGGTAGTGTATGTCTTTGTTACTGAGGTGCATTTCCTGTATTCAGGAAAATGCTGGGTCCTGTTTATCTATACAGTCTGTTAGTTTATGTCTTTTTACTGGGGAATTTAGTCGATTGAAGTTAAGAGTTAATAAGGACCAGTGACTGTTGCTTCCTCTTATTTTTGTTGTTAGTGATGGAATTATGTTTGCTGCTATCTTCTTTGGGGTTTGATGTAAGATTAATTTCTCTTTCTCCATCTATGGTAATTGATAATTTTGCTGGGTATAGTAGCCTGGGCTGGCATTTTTGGTCTCTTAGTATCTGCATGACATCTGCCAAGATCTTCTCACTTTTAGAGTCTCCATTGAGATTTCTGGTAGAATTCTGATAGGTCTGCCTTTATATGTTACTTGACTTTATCCCTATACTGCTTTTAGTATTCTTTCGTTGTGCTGTCCATTTGGTGTTTTGGTTATTATTTGATGGGATTAATTTCTTTTCTGGTACAATCTACTTGGGGTTCCATATCCACCTTATATGTTAATGGACATCTCTTTCTTTAGGTTAGGGAAGTTTTCTTCTATAATTTTGTTGAAGATATTTGCTGGCCCTTTGAGTTGGGAATATTCACTGTCTTCTATAGCTGTTATTCTTAGGTTTGGTCTTTTCATTGTTTCCTAGATTTTCTAGATGTTTTGGGTTAGGGCTTTTTGCATTTTGCATTTTCTTTGACTGTTGGGTCAATGTTTCTATGGTATCTTCTACACCTGAGATTCTCTCTTCTATCTCTTGTATTCTGTTGGTGAGTTTTGCTTCTATGATTCCTGATCTCTTTCTTAGGTTTTCTGTCTCCAGAGTTGTCTATCTTTGTGATTTCTTCATTGTTTCTATTTCCATTTTTAGATCGTGGATGATTTTGTTCAATTCTTTCACCTGTTTGGGTGTGTTTTCCTGTATTTCTTTAAGGAATGTATGTGTTTCCTCTTTAAGGTCTTCTAACTGTTTACTCATGTTCTGTGTTTTTTTAAGGGAGTTTTTATGTCTTCCTTAACATCTTTTATTATCATAATGGGATGTAATTTTAGATCAGAATCTTACTTTTCAGGAGTTTGGGGTATCCAGGGATTGCTGTGGTGGGAGAACTTGGTTCTGATGATGCCAAGTACCCTTGGTTTCTGTTGCTTATATTCTTGAGCTTGCCTCTCACCATCTAGTTATCTGTTGTTAGCTGGTCTTGTTCTCTGACTGGGGCTTGTCCCTCCTGTAAGCCTGTGAGCCTGTGAGCTTAGGTATGTCCGAACTCATGGGGGACTAGATATCTCTGGGAAAGATTGGGTTTTGGAGAGATTTGGCACAGGATCTGCTCCAGTGTGCAGATGGAAACTGGAAGGATCGAGTCCCCAGCTGCTCAGCAGTTCCTGGGTCCTATGGGCTCTTGGTGGGTCCCACTTAGACCAGGTATTGGGGCTATAGTGCTGGTCTTACCTGTGAGATTAGGTGTGTCAGCACTACTGGGGACAAGCTCTCTCTGGGCAGAAATGTAGTTCAGATCCTGTGGCACAGAGTAATCTCTGGGGTGCAGATACCCTGAAGTCTTATATTCTGTGCTCATTGTATGTTCCAGCATGTTCATGATTGTCACACCTTATGGACATAAGAAGACTCTTCAACATATCTTCAGCATTCCTGCATCCCACTGAACCTTCCCTGAAAACAGAACCACACAGACAATACTGCTCCTGGTTTGCCCCTTTCTATATTTTGATACTCTTTCTTTCATCTGACATAGTTGTATTGCTCTTTCACATAACCCCAGTGTGTGGATAATGAATATCACATTTACCATTTCTATGGGTTTTTCTACTTTAGGTCTATGTGTGATCAGTCACCCCACTGTTTCCAGATTTTGCTTTACCTGGATAAGGAATATAAAAATAATAATACTATATTAAGGCTGTGCAATTTTTTTATTGTTGATCTTTGATTTGAGTTACATGTGTTTTTCAAGATATCAGTGTAATCATCTAATAATACATGGAGAGATTGTCTCAAAGTTATTGTAATTTCACTGCATAATTGTTCCATATTTTTCCTTATAACCTATTTGCACAGTTATTCACCAATTTATATGTGATAAGCATAGACTCCATTTAATTCAGTGTACTTATGGTCCTATTATATTGTGGATGGTTCTTTCTGATATATTTGCACCACTGATTCATAAGTCAGTCCATTTGTAAAGACAGACTTTTTGTTGTTGTGTTCATTGATGGGTTATGGATTTTTTCCTCTAATACATAGCTTAGGACTGTCCAGAACAATGAATCCAAAAGACTACACATGAGACTTCCAAATCAGTACATTCTTGAGTGTTTCATACTTTATCACTCATATATTTTTTCAGATAAATCTATTGATGAAATTATTATGTATCAGTGTACACAAGACCTATGCAAGTTCAAGTCAGATAATATTCCAGCAATGTTGTGGGGAGGGAGCCGATAATCATGAATTCTAAACACTATCCATAATTCTAGTAGTATTTAATAGCATCTGGGTAAAGGAGAGCTTTCACTTTGCTGGAACTGAGTTAGTAGCTATTAGACTGAACACATTTCAGTGTCAGACACAGCAACTAAGAGTACAGCTTGGAAGCAAAGTGAGGGAAATGAGAGTGGATTGTGCAATAAACTCTAACAAACTACCCCGAGTAAATGCACACTGCATAGAGGCCAATCTATTGAACTATTACAGTGTCCTTATAGATCAGAGCTAATTCAAAACCAAGAGCCCAAATATGTAAACCTATAGAATGTGTTTTTCAGACAAGCAACCAAACTTCTTTTCTATTTCTCCATAGACTCATGAACAGCATGTAAATAATACCCTGTTTACAACATTAGAAATATCAATATAGTTTAAAATCCAACACTAAAGTTTCTCCTGAGCCACAAGGCAATTTCTTAATTGTGATTTTATTTAATATCAAAATACATTTTAATGCCTCCACTATAGTACCATAAAGAATATGTATTTCTAGACTTAGTATGAAATGGGAACCTGGTAAGGAAATAGTGAATCAAAGCAATACAGAATCTAAGCAGGAATAACAACCAAAGACTGTATCTCCATTTTTATTATCTGAGACATTTGATTCAAGGGCTTAGATAACTACACAAATCCCATTTATAAACATTAATTTTCTCTCACATTAGGTCTACTCCATTTTTGTGATTCAGATTTCTCAGTATCTCAACAATGTGAAACCACAAATTTCCCATTTCTAGACTGGAATCTAGCTTCTAATTCAGTAGCTATATGTTACTACTTCTTGCGATCTTCCAAATGCTGTAATATACCCATCATAACCCCAGTGGTTCTCTCAAAGTTGATCAGAAGATTCAGTGAATCACTTGTTCTCCATTTCACAACCTACCAAATGTACCACTACATGTGTTTTAAGACAAAATAAAACATACAGCTTGAGATGAACCCTTACAAACATCAACTATATGGCACCATGTTGGATATTTGATGATATTGTGCGCTTACAGACAGAAAGCTAGCATGGCTGTCCTCTGAGAGGCCCAACAAACAGCTGAGTCAAATGCAAATACTTATATCTAACCAATGAACAGAAGCCAAGGACCCTTGGGATTGAATTAGGGAAAAGCTAGAAGAAGCTGAGGAGGAGGGTGACACCATAGGTAGACCAGCAGTCTCAAGAAACCTAGACCCTCAAGATCTCTTAGAAACTGAGCCACCAGCCAGGCTGCATATACTAGCCATGATGAGGCCCATGACACCTATACCAGTAGAGGACTGGTCTGCCTGGTCTGGCTTCAGTGAGAGAAGATGCACCTAACCCTTGAGAGACTTGAGTACCCAGGGAGTGGGAGGTCTGGTGGGGTAGATGTGTGTGTGTGGGGGGGACATCTTCTTGGAGATGGGGGAGGAGAAATGGGATGGTTAATGGTCAGAGTGTGGACTGGTAGGTAGATGACGGCTGGGCTACATAAAAGGTTAGAGAATAATAATAATAAAAAAAAATCATGAGAAACAACACCTCTGTCTTTCCTTTTTTAAATACTATTATCTTAACATGATAGGGTCTTGCCCTGACAACATTACCTCAAATTCACCTAAGTACCAGGATATTCCCTTTCAAGATCACTAATTATCTCACTAAATATACCATATCGTTTGTCATATGCCTTGGTTTTAGTGCTAAGCTCTCTTATTCAGCTTTTCACCAAACAATATATTATGTGGTTCTTCCTGCCTTTATTGCCATTTTTCAGTCTTGACTAGAATAGGAGTTAACAGTAGTTAAGGTTCCATGGAGTCAATATTATACCAACTTTAAATTTTTCTGGGTCAAATATTTTAACCCTTCACTCCCAAATTCTATCTCATATAGATTTTCAGGATGTTGCAGAAAATAGCCATAAACTTTGCACCTATCAAAAAATGGTGTTTTTATTCTTAATTCCTTTGAGATATATATCTTATGCTCAATAGCTTGATGATACTGCAAATCCTGATAATTTCTTCTTTCTTTCTTTCTTTTTTCTTTCTTTCTTTCTTTCTTTCTTTCTTTCTTTCTTTCTTTCTTTCTTTCTTTCTCTCTCTCTCTCTCTTTCTTTCTTTCTATCTCTCCTTCTCTCTCTCTTTCTATTGTTCATCCTTTCTTTTTCTATTTTTGTTTATATCCTAAATGATTCCCCCTTCATGTACCCCCTCACAGATTCTCTTTCCTCATAACACCTCTAGGAGCATACTCCCCTAGGCTTCCTCCTACCTGTCATATAATTTTTCTGTAGGATTATACAGTACTCCCACTGAAGCCAGACATATCAGCCCTGATGGAAAACTGATTCCACTGTCAGACTAAAGCTTTAGTGATAGCTCTTTCTCCAGTTGTTGGGGGACCCACATAGAAACCTAGCTGTTGGTCTGCTACATATGTGCAGGGGTCCTCAGTGAGGCAGATGTATGGTTTTTGATTGGTAGCTCAGTTTCTGAGAGTTCCAGGTGTACAGGTCATTTAACACTTTTGGTCCTCCTGTGGAGTTCCTATTATCTTCAGTGTCTTCAATCTTTCTACCAACTATTCCATAAGAGTTCCAGAAGTCTGTCTAAAGTTTGACTGTTGTGATCTGCCTCTGTTTCTGTTGGCTACTGGGAAAACCTTTCAGAGAAGAGTGATGCTAGGCCCCTGTCGCACTCAGGATTACAAAAGTGACTTTATCACAGTTGCTGCTATACTCCCTGAGTAATGTCGCTCCAATCATTAAAGTTAACTTTGCCCTCATCATAACAGTTTTCCATATTACATCCACATTAGCTCATTAATATCTGTTTACAGCACTCATCTGCTGTACTAATCCAAAGTTCCTATCTCTCCTACATTCCTTAATAAACAAATAAGGTCAGTCATTAACATCCATTTCTGTGGTTTCAATTTTCACATTTGATATTTTTCTGCTGTTTTACTAAGACAGCATAAATGGAAACAACTTTAAGAAGGGAGAGTTCATTCAGACATTTATATCATTATAGATCATTCATCATGGTTGGGAAGCAGAGCAGAAAAAAAATCCATGGAATCAGAAATAATAAGCTGGGTATATCTTCAAAAACAGCAAGAATTAGAGGTAGTCACATACATGCAAAGCTGTTAATATCAGTTTCCTCCTCAATTCAAGCTTTTGCCCATCAAGGATATCCCATTCAATCCTCTGCAAACTGCACAAACTAATAGGCAACTCTAATTTTAATCTTTTTAAAGCCTGTTTTTAATGATGATTCTTAAACACTTTAACCTCCCTTTTATCCCACCAACTATTAGTGAAAAAATAAGAGTAGCAGATCTATTTAAATGTTCTTTAGAACAACTCTCATCTGTGTTGTTAAGAAATTGACATTTCAGTTCACACATCGACAAAGACAGATTGCACCACTCACAAATATGTCACAGATATTCCAGCAATCCAGTTCAGTAGAGTTTAGACAAAAACCACAAGTCAACAACAGTGACACTACCAGACAGACACAGCCATGACTCCTCCTTAACACAAGTCAACAGGAGGGACCAGGGCCAACAATAATGCCCAGAAATGTTCTTGGATATGCCTCTCTCACTGAAATAAATGTCAATAAAGACACAGGCCCAACAAACTTTACACAGATAAACAAGACAATTTCAACATATGTCACTGTCCATAGAGTCTTTTTTATACTCCTTCTGAATATAAGGTGTCCTTCATGGGTCTTGTCTCACCACGTGTCTTGGCTCAACATGTATGTCAGTGTCAGCTGACATCACTCAGCCTATCAGCTCGAGTCCAACAAAGAAATAAAAACTCACAACACACCACCAGAAGATATTTGATGTCTTTCTCTGTATAGAGTCCTGAGAAATGTAGATCAACCACACGATATAAGGCAGACCAATACATGTGTGTTATTAATGAAGAATCCTTCATCACTTGTCCTTTTGCAACTTTGTTTTACCAAAACATCCTTTCTCCTGTGTCTGCTTCAGCCAAACATTCCTTCACAAATCTGCCTTAGTCTTTGACATGTGTTTGATTCAACCAAATGCTACTTCATATGTTTACCCCAACAAAACACCATCCAACCCAACCCACTTTCCAAACAATATATAAATTTCCATTTCAGAGAACAGGTGGTCTTTTGTTGGTCTGTTCGTTTATGTTTTTGTGTTTGTCAATGGTAGTATTTCTTATTCAAACAAACATATATACCATCCAGAAAACACTGAACAGGCCAGAACAATTTTCTATGGCTGTAATTTATTGAATTTAATTCTTGAAATTCAGAGAGTTCTGGGAACTGAACATACAGTTGAAACAAAAGTCTGGATATTTGATGTGGATTATACTGCTTCAGTGTCTCTGATCTCTTTAAATACTAAAACAAATATTCTTCTTGGATATAATGTAAATATTAATTTGCTACATTTTCTTTTACTTTACTAATGGTAAATAATCTTCAAAATATTTTTCATCATCATGATTATGAATTTATATGAAAGAAATTTATATTAAAATTACAGTCATGAAATATCTACTGTTTAAATAAGACACTTTCTTTTGTGAAAGATTGATATTCACATGTAAATTCTTTGATGAATAGGGCCATGTTCAGAGATTTTAGCAATGCCCTGGTGATGTTATTAACTTTTGGAAGAATAATTCCTTGTCATTATTCAATATAATTTGTAAGCTGTTTTAAGAGGATAACAATGATTTTTGGTGCAAATAATTAACACAGACACTTCAGTAGTTATTCCTGAATTTCTGACTGACTATGATTGGCCCAATGTGATAAAACTGGGCAGGGCTAGAATCTGATAATTAATAATAGACTGAACTTCCTATGGAAGAATTAAGAGAATGATGTAGTAGAATAAGTCACAGAAACTTCAGTATATTCAGTATGCTCAGTATATTCTGAAATGATTATCCTTCAGTGGTCATGAGAATATAATTGATTATAAGCTTCTTCAAACACTCTTTGAAGTGTGTCTTTGGAGAAACTCACATGAATTTAGTGGTGAGCTTGGCTAGTTACCTATCAAAAAATAGTATCTGAAAAGTTATTGGCTCCCGAAGCAAGTAATGTCATTGCAGAGCAGATGTAATGAAAACTGCTGTTCATAAGGGAGATGAGGTCATAGACATTGACCTTTATCTCACAGTTAAGATGCCTCCCTCTTGTTAATGCTGAATTTAAGAAATTTCAGAATATTATGAAGTGCACACTGAGCCGAAATTTTAGCACAGAGAATGAGTCAGGTGAGCAGTTTATGTTTGGTATGGGAAGTAATTCATCTAAGAAGGGAAGTCTGGAGTAAAGATTGTCACATGGAAAATTGATTCAGAATTTGGAAAATCATACAGTGCAAACATTGACTTCAGATTCTATGAATATCTTGCACTTTATTGTTTTTCCAAAATTCTGATTTAGTATATGTTTAGTTTCATCAAGGAATTTAGTAAATGTAAGTATGTAAATATCAATTAATAATAATTTAATTTTCATCATGTATTTGTGTAAGTTTATGTGTCTGCGTATGGTCAGATACAAAACTGATCATGAACATTGTGTGTGTGTGTGTGTGTGTGTGTGTGTGTGTGTGTGTGTTCAGAGGACAACTGCCCTTTTGCTTCTGACACATTTTATATTTCAATAATATTATTATAATACATTTTAGATAAAGTCCTCAACTGTCTGGAACTTTCTGAATGTTCTAACCTGACATGTCAGGGAGACCTGTGGTTCTTCTAAAA
Organism: Uromys caudimaculatus; assembly: GCA_028551405.1. Classification (NCBI taxonomy): domain Eukaryota; kingdom Metazoa; phylum Chordata; class Mammalia; order Rodentia; family Muridae; genus Uromys; species Uromys caudimaculatus. The sequence continues at coordinate 10,155,094 of CM052717.1, read as the reverse complement.
TTTCCACTCTAATATTAGGTGAAAATTTTGTGTTAATTTGGAATTTCCCAAATTAACAATTTTCATAACCTATAAATATATTAATTTGTAGGCTATTAAAATATTAGTAACATATTAGTTTTTTCACATAGTATCTAAGAATTCATCCCAGGTATCAAGAACCTGAGACAAGAGGATTACAGAAAGTTACAGTCCAACAGATATTATATAATAAAAGCCTTTATTGAGTCCTTTAAAAGAAAAACCTAAATTTTCCTCTTAGCTTTTTCATAATTGTGAATTATGTCACTAAAACAGTATATGGCTGTGTTATTGTTGCTTGTTGCATTATTGAGACATGCATTCGCATCTATGTTAATCCATAAAAGATGCAATAACTGCTGATAAATACTGTACTTTTCATAAGTGTAATCATAATGTATAAACTCTTACATTTTCTTTGTACTTATTTATTATACATTTCTTTGTCTTTCATTTACAGTGCTGCAGAGCACAATATCATCTGATAATCAACTGAGGCTCTGTACTCTTAAAGAGTGTGTGAGGATTTCTAATGTTATAAGCTATAAATAGCATAATAATTCTCTTATGGATAAACCATGAAATAGGAGGATTGACACTGAATTTTATATACCTTCTGTTATATACAACTTTTATGATAAATATTATTTAAATATGATCAGCATTTTCTGCATGGGAGATGAATGCTTTGCTTTTAATCCCTAATATAGAATAAAAACTATTTATTGACATTTTATAGCCTGATTAATTAAAGCAAGGAATTAATCAAAGTAAGCAATTTTTTAAAATTTGTGTACATGTGCTGTATATACTTTATATAAACATATTTTTTAGCATTACACTTATGTTTAACATTACACATATATGAGCGGTTGTTTACTGAGATTAATCTTTGCAAATCAGGTAAAATTTACATCTGAAGCCTGTTTTTCCTTTAATATGTAGCAAACCTCTTATAAATCAAACCTCACTGTGAGTGGTTTTTTTAAATCATGTGACCCGATATTTCTAGAAAAGTATGCCTTGTTTTTATATATATAATGCATTGATTAGACACCTGCTGATAAAGCTACATTTAGATATTGACACCATCAGAGATCTAAGAAGTATAAATGGAAGCAGTAAGTAAAATTCAAATGGATATTGGGTCACAGTAAAAATTTTCTTTTTTTTTTGTTTTTAAAGATTTATTTATTATGTACACAGTGTTCTGACTACATACATCCCTGCAACACTCTGATGATGCAAGCCTTTAAAAAACACTCTAGTATGTTTCTCACAAACAGAAAATAATATTTACCAGTAAAAGAAAACAATACTTATTTTCCAGAAGGGAAAAACAGCAAGAAGCACAGGGCACCCTAACTGCTGAGTGCCAGAGCTACTGGTTTCAGAAGTTCTGAGTTCCTCATCACCTGAATCCAAAGCTTTCACAAATTCCAAATCCAGGCAGTCCTGAGGGACACACAGCAAACATCCCCACTCCTGCTCTGGGACATACACACTCCTGTAGCTCATCAACATAGACCTTCCCTCTCAACAGACTAAGATTAAATAAACAATACTACCTTTCATAAAGCAAGATTATTAATCTTGAAAAAGAGTAAAACATGAATAGCTGAATCAGTAGTTCATTCTTAGTTCAGACAGCTTCTTATGTCCAACAATACCTTCATACGATTCTTCATTCATGGGAGAAATGTGTGCACAGTCCCCTTGGTTGTCCTCCTGCAGATGGGACACTTTCTCAGGGAAGGGGCACATTCCTGGTAGACTACCAGATGACCACAAGGAAGGAACACAATATAAACTGTCTGTTCATACATACACTGCAAGTTCATTCTTCTCGTAATCTCCTCAACTGTTCCTCCAATGACAAGTATGAAGTATATTCTATTGGACTATACTTCATATTCTTTTCCACAAATAATGTTTCATATAATGTGGAGTCAATTTCCTTCAGAGAGTTTTTGAAAATGTTGACTGCAGTATTTCCTTTCACTAAAACAGTGTCAATAAGCTCTCTTGTTTGTAAGGGTATCTGTGTTTTCTGTCTGATACTATGCTCCTGTTTTGTAATTACACTGGCCTCAAGATTATCCAGGACAGGAAGGATATGTGTCAACTGTTGAAAGTGGGCCATTCAATTCTTCTGAATCAGTGAAAAGTCACCTAATGCTGTCTCTTCAGTCTGTCTTTCCTTCTCTTCTTCTCTTCTCTCGGGCTCAGCATTCAGAAGTGCTGAGACAATATCATTGACAGTCCTGTAATTCTCAGCAGGGGCCAGGATCTGACGCTGAATTATCTGTCTCAACAGGCTCCTACTGAAGTCCATTTCCAAGGCTGCTTTAACTACAGACGTGCTCATCATGACAACATCTTCTGAATTTTCTCCAGGGCCAAAATGCACAACTGGAGGGTCATCATTTTCTTCTCCAGGGGTGTCTGAAGTGGACAACAGCTGCTCAAGAAGATGAGGATATCTAGCTTGAAGCTCATCAAAAAACTCCTGACCATTCATCTGTGTCAAGAACTCACACCTTGGAAACCATTTGGTTTGTTCAATCCAGAAGTCATCTCCAGGTTCCCAACATCTCAAGCTACCATCACAACAAAATCATTTGACATCTTCATTGTGATCCACTTGCAAGCTGCTCGGGCTGAACAGGAACACTAGATGGCCAGTACAGGAATGCCCTCATTCAAGCAGAGTGTGTCTGCAGGCTTAGAATAGATATACTAAATCTCTGTGTCTCTGAAGTATTTTCCAGAAATGGACAGCGGGGAAAATGTCTCCAGTGCTCTGACATAGCATCATCCTTCAGTTCCCAGTTGCTCAGTTTCCTACCACAGGCAAAACAGGCCACCCTTTCTCCAGGCCCTATGTAATAGAAGCTAGATCTGGCTAGCTGTGCTGGTAACAGAAAGCTTAACCGCCACATACTGTAAATAAGAAATCTAGCCTCTTCTGTACTCATGGCATAGCTGCATGGATTCATCCTCAATGAGAAGTCTTCGACTGCTCTAGAATTAAGAGGGTTTGAGGACAGGTTGAAGTGAATGCCACCTTATTCCAGAGGAGATGGAAGTGCAAATCTACTTATCACAGGAGACATGTTATTAGATGGAGACTGCAGAGTGGCTGAAAGCAGAGTCAGCACAAAGTTGTAGTTGGGATAGAACTCTCTGTGCTTTTCAACAGGACTGTCCCCTTGTTTCCTGGTGTTCAAGATCAGGCCACAGAGAAACACTTGACTTTGTCATTCACATCTGTGTAATAAAAGCCAGCATGAGCCAGACTCCCTTCCAAGACAGGAACTCCCCTAGAAAAAGCTGAGTTTGTGCACATTCTGTAGAGTTCACACAAAAAGTCATACTTCATTTTTTCTTTGCTCTCTTTTGTCCAATTTGACAAGATTGTCCTATTCTCCAGTATACTTTTAGGTTTTTGCTATAAGGTATCTTGGACAGGTCTCTGGGAGACTGTTTTGTCCATGAGTAGTAATAGTATTTCTGACAGCTTAAACTTCCATATGAAGCTTCTCACCTCACACTAGATCTCTAGCACAGATAGGAAGGAAATAGCAGATACCTAACTGGTGTCTTAGATAGATAGATTCACTGTCTTCTAATTGGACTGTTGAGTTCACATTCACACAGACAAACATGTTTCACATGCCAAGACACTCTTCAAGACTCTTTGGCATCACATGAATGCTTCTGGGTAACTCAAGAGCTACCCACCCATAACTTACTTCTCATTACTAGTTAGGAAGCTTAGATACTAGGGCATATGTTCAGGCCCTTTTCCCTTATAAGGACCTAAATATTACATCCGAACTACTTCTTTTCCTACCAAACTAAAGGAACTCAAGTCTCCATCTGGCATTTCCTAAGAGCTAATGCCATACAGCTCACCATTATTACTGTATCTCTAAAGCGGGTTACACCAGCTGCAGTTAACTTCTGTGGAAGTCAGCACAGCTCCATGAAGACGATAGAATTCCTGTGGTAAAGGAACTGTGCTTAAAGCTCAGTGTTAAATCTTATATATCACCACATTAATTCTTTCCCTGTCTAGCATTTTAATACATCTGGTCAATAGACAGTATTTGTACATAACAGACTGCATTTTATAAAGTCCACCTGTGTTTAAGTTCCATTCCACTATAAGCCTGTTATAATTGAGAGGGAATCAATTCAAAACATGGCTTTCTTCTTTTATCAAAATTATCTAAGAAACCTGTTTTACCACAACTTTTCTGTTGCACTGGCCTTCTTTTTGAAAACTTTATAACTATTCATACACAAAAGTATACTCCAAAGCAAACTGCATATTCTTATAAAAAATTTTCAGATTTCTATGACTGAGCTTATTTCTAGGGAAACATGGGAGAACATGAAGACTCTTGAGGGCTATAAATCTCAGAGCCAGCCCTACTGCACTTGGGAAACTGCAGTGCCTCCACAGGAAGCATCTTCAATTAAACCTATTACGTGACACATTCAGCAGCTATGAGATAGTATTTAAGGACCATTTGTTAAGTATCATGATTTTAATTATAATTTACTTGTTTTTAGTTACTTGTACTAGTTAAAACCTTGAAAACACACACAGGAAGGTAAATAAAGCTTGTCCTTAATTTGAATTAATTAATACATGAATTATATTTAAAATTTGGATCATTTATATGGTGATTATTGGTCTGCTGTCTGAATTATTTTTAACAGTTTCCAATAATTTAGTAGATTTTAAAATATTGGAATTTCACAGTTTTATCCCTACTAAGTTAACCCTTAAAATTATAATTCTTGATTTGAATCTTTTTTTTAGTATCAAAACAAATTTTGTAATTAGACAGTCCATAGAGAGTCAATTTATTTTTCCAGTCCTTGCATAGTAAACTGTTGCAGAATATCACAGTTTATTGTATGACAAACTTAAGTTAGTCTGTGTCAGCTTGAATAAACATTAGCGAAGAAGATTATAGCTTGATCAGACCCCTCTGATTTACTTTATGACTCTTAGCATTGCCAGGGCCTATCCAATGGCTTGGACCACAGTATGACTGAAGGTCCTGTATGTTTCTTTGATTATTTGTGTGACCTAGGTTGTGGTTCCATATTTTTTTTTCTTCCCTTGTGTTTCTGTACTGCTGCATACCAAACAGAGAAGGATGGAGCAGAACCTATTTCCTCAGTCCATGCTATCCTTTGGTGTTTCCAGAATCTGGTGCACACAAGATGGCATTGGGCAATGAATGCAGAGAAAAAGAGAGAGAGAGAGAGAGAGAGAGAGAGAGAGAGAGAGAGAGACAGAGAGACAGAGAGACAGAGAGAGAGAGAGAGACAGAGAGAGAGACAGAGAGAGAGACAGAGAGATCGAGAGACAGAGAGATACATAGAGACAGAAACAGAGAGATACATAGAGACAGAGACAGAGAGATACAGAAAGACAGAGAAACAGAGAGACAGAAAGAGAGTAGAGAGTGTGGGGCATTGTAAAAGTCAGGCTTTCTCAGTGTTAAAGCTCTTTATTTTTATAGCTATTTTAGATGACATTCAATGCAGCAGCTGTCTCACAAGGTATTCAACAAAACAGCTTTTACACATACATTTTACTAGGAATGAACAGAACATTATAAACCTTGGAAACTAGGAAGAGGTGCTTTTTAGGATGAACTTTCATTGGCTGAAGTTTTAGTTTCTGTGGATACCTAATTTGCCTCGAAAGGCTTGCCACTTAGTTGGTCCTGTGATTTTGCCAGGGATTAGTAGGCATTTGTCAGTTAGAGTGATGTATATAATTGTAGATCCTAAAATAATGCAGAAAGAAGTCAGGCCGGGAAGAAAGTTAGTCCTCTACTCTGTACCAGTCTCATGGGACCAATCTGGGCATGGTAAACATTGACCTTAATTAACAGAGTTTTCTGAAACAATCTGCTGTTGAAATCCTGAGAATGGATACTCAGATTTTTGTTTTTGTTTTTTTTTTTTTTTTTTTTTTGGCATATTCTTCTGTAGTTTATACTGTACTCAATATTCTCACTTCCTTCCTGACTTCTGTGGAAATGATTCATATATTTTTATTTTGTTGTTTATTTAGTAGGAGTTCTCTGCTTGTGAGCTCTGTATCTATGTAAAAGCAAGAATGCCTATGTTTATGTGTGTTATGCAAATATTAATGAAAAATAGTTCTTTAAATATTTTCTTTTGGGTCATTTAAACTTTATTGTTAGTTGCCTTTACTATATAATAAACATTTCATTCTATGAGAACAAATAAATATTTGGATCGTTTTAGAGAAGAGTTTTTATTTTGTTTTAATTTCAGATTAGAAAGGCATAGATTTGTCTACATTTTTTTCTTTTTTCCTTTTTTCTATTTTTTTTCTTTTTTTGCTTTAAGTGTAACTAATGCCACTTCATCTTCAATATGAGCTATAATTGGAAGTTAGTTGTAATTTTGGAATTTAGCAATGAATATCCTTTATGTTTTTACTCACTGGTCATTGATTCTGTAACAGGTATTTGGACTTATTCTTAAATCTGATAATTCTATGAAAGGTCTGGAAATCTTTTTCTTAAATATATATATTGGAAGACTTCAGCAGTGTTACTGACAAAATATTTTTGTCAAAAATTGCTGGCAAAGTGATTTTCTGAATCAGAGTCCTCCTATCTTAGGTTGACTACTAGAGGATTGCAATCTAGAAACCATGCGATTTTTCTACATCAATAACTAGGTTTCCAGCTCATGGAAGTACTTTTTGCAACAGTTTCAGAAAAAATTGCTAAAGGACAGAATGGGCCTCTAGGATTAGATAATATAAATAGTGTTGTTACTTCAGAGTTCACTTGGAATTCTGAGAAATTTATCTCTTCTTCCTGCTACATGATCTATTGCTACATTGAATAAAATAAAGACCACAAATATGATTCTTTTATTTTTAACAAATGTATTTCTTACACACCTATTCACAGTCAAATTTTTTATTCTAATTTCTAAAGGACTGCTCCATACAATACAAACTTTTGGGATAAAAGGATTTATCAATGACTTTGGCTGCAAATTCCTTTTGTATATTCGAAGATTGGGCCAGAACATGTCCATTGGTACCACTTGCTCCTTGAGTGTCTTCAAGAAAATCACCATCAGTCCTAGGAACTCTTTTTGGATGAGTCTTGAAGTCAAAGCTCCATGTCATACTGGTCTCTTCACTTCTCTCTGCTGAATTCTCTATATGGCATTAAATATTCTTTTCCTATTTATATGTATAACAATAAAAAAAGAAAGAACCTGACACATAAAAATTATTTGAAATACTGCTTCATTGTAGTTCCTGATGAATTTATAAGCTCATTATATATTGGATTTTTGTTTTCCCTAAAATATGTTTTCTTTCATTATCATCTGCTCCAGCAGCTAAACGGTTGCCATTCTTTATTTGCACAAGCAAAGGGTTCAACATATCCACAGCATCACTGTTTGTTCCAGAACTTCCCCTGAGTCCAGAGTTATGCACAATATACTGGACTCTGGTGTCCACCTTTATAGGTTTTTATGCCTTCTTTTCCATCTTATAAGGTTGCATTGCTCTTGTATATAATCCTGGTTTCTGGCTGGTGAACATTATGGCAATCATTTCAATGGGTTTTCCTACTTGGGAACCTTTTGTAATGATTCATGACTCTACTTTTCGAAGATTATGCTTTTCCTGAGTTAGTTCCCCAAATCCCATACTGTTATCACAGGAACATAGAATGTATGGTTTCTTTCCCTTGCCATTTAAATTTCAAGTTCCTATTCTTATACAAAATAACAACATACAACTAATGCCTAGCCACTTGTCTTTCTAAGGAAAACTGTACTCAGAGTTTGAGTTTTTATCTGTTGAACATATACCTTTTGTAGTATAGCAGACTGGAATTAAGCAGCTTGTTCTACTGTACTGTTATTTTATTCTGTATATATTATGCTGTTGTAGAAATCCTAAGTAGTATCATTTGAAGAAGATCAAATATGTTGGGCTTCAATACTTTACTCTCAGTTTCTAGAGACTGAACAAACAGATTTTATCACCACTGGAGAACCTTTACATAAGGAAACACAATGAGGAATAGTAGTATATCACATTGTTATAACTTTTTAAATGTATCTGTCATTTATGGATTTTACTATTATACAATTTTCCTTACTATTGTCTTTAGGCTGTGTACAATCAAACTAGTATATGACTGAGTCAATGTAAATTTCTTGAGGCAGAAAAAAATCTTCTTGCCTCCTTTCTTTATTAATTTTTAAGATTCCCAAGTAAGTGGCCCTCTCATTTGCATGTAGCAACTACCTGGATTGATAATAATGCCTAAATAAATAATCAAAATCAGAATGTTTATTTTACTGGTATTCACTGCATAGTATTGTCCTATATTTCTCTTGTAAATATTTAAGACTTACAGCCAATATATGGTATGTTGATGATTTATAGAATTATCTCAAAATTTATTGGGCATTGATAACAATTATAGTTATTATTTGAAAAAAGACCACAAGGCAAATGTCTAGCTAGCCATCAAGTAGGAGTTTTAATACTTACTATGTCCCACTCAGTAGAGGTTTTAAGCCAGATTATCTTCTTGACAGAGATACAGTTAATCTATATCACAATGCAATTTTCAATCAACAGGGGGCTGGGATATTGGTTAGTTAAATGACTAGGTTGTTGGCATAAAATTACACAAAAGTTAGCATGCAAATGATGTACAGTTTGTAATTCAAAAGAAATATATTCATGTGTTAAAATTTGACAAATCCATGTTTTTATATATACAATAGATTTTTATATAACTAATCTTCTTGATTTAATTACAAAATAGATACCAAAAAAGAGAAGTGCATAAGCGAGTACACTGGTCAAGGTGGTAACAAAGCAAAAAATTTTTTTTACATACTAGATAATGAAGAGGATTTCAATAGACCTTTCTCATCCATTGAAATTGTGGATATATTATATGAGTGATTCTGAGGGTGCAGAGAAATAACTGAATATATATGTTTATGGCTATGAAGAACTAAGAAACTATGAGACAATTTATAAGTTAGGTAGGGATTAAATTGTTACAAAGATCTGGTGACACTATGGAAGGATGATAATTACTTAAAAACCAAAAGTTATAGAACTGTAAAATATGCTCAGATTCTGCCATTCTTCAGGAGATTTATGCAGGCACCAGGTCTCAGGCAGCATTTCTTATATGGTTCTGACAGTGTCTCCATACTATACATCGGCTTACACAAGACACAGAATTAAGATCTGTCTAAAGATGATCCAACAAGGAAGCTACATTCAGAAGTAAGTGGTGCCATTTTTCCTTCTTCCCATCCCACCCTAAGTCTTCTGTCCTGAGAAGTAATGGAATGTGACTGTTTGCAAACAATCTGCTGAAAATCAGTGCCTTAGCTAGCAGAAAAATGTGAGACATTACCTAGGTTATTCCAAAGCCATTTTTTCATAATTTTCTTTTACCAGTCATGCAAAGAGTGAAAACATATTCACATATTCTTAGGTTTTGTCAGAACTTTTTTGTGAAAATATTTATATTAACAAGACCCAAAAAACATGTCACTGATCATTGTTGTACAATTAAGTGTTTAGAGCAGTAGTACAGGGGCCTGGTAGAGGTCATATTGGCTCAGGGAATAAAGGATGAAGAGACTAGAGATTGTATACAAAGTCGGATCATTAGCTAAAAATGGTCAAGTCAGAAAAGAAAATTACATAAAGCAAGAAAGTGTTTCGTATGTTTACACTGAGTTCAACATGAAACATGTTAAAGGGGAAAGTTACTGAACAGCTGCAAAAACAGGAAATGAAGAGACTCACAGTCACAAAGCTGATCATGCCCTGCCTCATATTTAAGTTTACAAAGTTAGTAAAGTTTTCGTATGTGAGATTAAATCTAAGGTATGGAGAAAAGTAAAAAAGAATTGCTCAAGCACATCAAAAAGGTAAATTCTTCCTCAGGATGTGATGAAAATATGAACAAATGTGAATTAGTTTAATGTTATTAAGAGGCATTTAGGGTAAACATATATTTCTAGATTTTTCTTTCACTAACCCAATTTGGTCGGGAGTATGACCCTTAGATTGACAGTAGATAAAAAACTGGACTTGCTCCACACAATCCTGAAAAGCTTCCATCCAAAAAAATTACTGTCCTTAGGAGACTGTCTCTGCAGATCCTACTTACTTCACTAATGGACACCTTGACAAAGTGCACTAAACCTTCAAAATGACTGCCATTGACTTCACATAATTGTGCTTCAGGAGGCTGTGCTCCACCACACATCCCCAGCCTGGACTTAGCCGAAATGCCCTTTCAGTTATAACTTAACATGCCCCTGCCTGCAACTGTGCTTGTTCAGCTCCTTTTAACCTTTTCATAGTTGTCAATTATATGGTCCGTGAAGCAGGAGAGCAACTCCTTTAGTGACCCACTAAGTATCTTCTGATTCAGACAAATGCAGATTGACTTCTGCTAACCCTGTGTATGGCTCTTTTGTAAAACTCACACTAAGAATTGTTGGTAGAATTGGAAGCTAAACATATGAAAGGCTGTGATAATTAGTTGATTTACAATCAATGTACAATAGGTTATTTTATTTAGAGCTGTACAATCATATTATTTGTCTTACTTTGCCAAATAAAGGTTTTCTGTTTGTTTGATTCATTGTTATGGTTTTCTTTCTTTATTTCTTTCTTTCTTCTTTCTTTCTTTCTTTCTTTCTTTCTTTCTTTCTTTCTTTCTTTCTTTCTTTCTTCTTTCTTTCTTCTTTCTTTCTTCTTTCTTTCTTTCTTTCTTTCTTTCTTTCTTTCTTTCTTTCTTTCTTTCTTTCTTTCTTTCTTTCTTTCTTTCTTTCTTTCTTTCTTTCCTTCCTTCCTTCCTTCCTTCCTTCCTTCCTTCCTTCTTTCTTTCTTTCTTTCTTTCTTTCTTTCTTTCTTTCTTTCTTTCTTTCTTTCTTTCTTTCTTGTTTTTCATAAATTCGCACTTCAGCTGTCCTGTTTACCTGACTGTTTCCTGAAAAGCACCTAGAGTTTCTATCCACAGTAGCAGTAAGTTTTGACAAATTCATAATGTAAAGTAACATAGCTAAGACAGTGGTAGAAGGAAAATATTTAAGAAAAAACACATAGAATTCTCTAGTTTGTGAGAATGACTTATAATAACAGTTGATAAGATTGTAGTCCCAGAATGAGAGACAATGATGAAGCATCTCGGAGTGATGACAGTAGGGAGGTTGCAGTACAGATACAAAGGTAACCTGGTCCCAGCACTCACAACTGCCTGTGACTCCATTTCCAGAGGATTCAATGCCCACTCCTGGACTCCCCAGGCACATATGTAATGCATAACATGCATGAGCAAGTATTAATAAACAAAAATAAATGACTCCTCAAAACAAAGCAAAAAAAAAAAAAAAAAAAAAAAAAAGAAAAAAAAAGGAGCTTTAGAGATTGCTTGGTGGTTGAATGGAGTACCCAAGTATGGTTCCCAGTACCAACAATCCTAGTAACTCCAGCTTCTGATCCTCTTGCCTCTGCCTTGTACTGGGATTACAGGCAGCTGCACCACCCCCTGTTCAAGCCTTTATCTAGAAATCATTAGTACTTTTATGTAATTAACTCTCAACAGAAGAGTGTTGCACTTTTTTCTTGATGGTACCCAGATGAAACATACTCAAGCACAATAAAGTTATCATTACTAAAAGGTGTGTGCATGCTTATCCACACAATTCTTCAGAAAAACAGAAAGTAAAGTGTGATTCTAAGTATTTAAATGAAATGTGGAAGAAGCTAATAGTAATTTGCCATTTAATGTGAAATGTTCAGATTTATCCAGCAGTACATTACAAAAACGTGAGTAAATAACTGGGATGACGTCAGGACAGACTCAGACAGATGTACACCAAACAGGCAGTTTGAAGAATGGCTAGAAAAAAAATCCTTAAAAACAATTTATTAAGATCACTTACATTGTCCTTGGAATATCATTTCAAATTGCAACACATAACAATATAGTGTCTCTGGTAAAAAAATAAGTTATATACAGTAACTGCAAAGTAAGTTTTTTAATTGCAAAAATAAGATCAAGCCCATAATTAATCAAATTCAATTATGGTAAAATTTTTACTGAGGCTAAGATAGAGTTTTATTTGTTTTTCATATTTGCTTTATTTATTTTTTTATTTTTATATCTATTTTCTATTATTTATTTATTTATTGATTTATTTATTGATTGTTTTACACTCCAGATTTTATACCCTACCCAGGCCCACCCTCCAACTGTTCCTTCCACATCCCACACTTCCTCCCCATCCCCTGTCTCCACGAGGATGTCCCCTCCCCCAAACCCCTATACCACCCTACCTGTAAACTTCATGAAGCCTCCAGTCTCTTGAGGGTTAGGAGCATCATTTCTGATTGAACACAGACTCAGCAGTCATCCGTTGTATATGTGCTGGGGGCCTCATATAAGCTTGTGTATGCTGCCTGTTTGGTCGTCCAGTGTTTGAGAGATCTCAGGGGTCTCAGGTTAATTGAGATTACTGGTCCTCCTACAGGGTTCCCCTCCTCCTCAGTTTCTTTCAGCCTTTCATTAATTCAACTTCTGTTCCCTAATGCAGCTTCTGTCCATTGGTTGGGTGCAAACATCTGCATCTGACTCTTTCAGCTTTTTGTTGGGTCTTCCGGTGTGTGGCCATGCTAGGTCCCTTTTTGTGAGTGCTCCATAGCCTCAGTAATAGTGTCAGGCCTAGGGACCTCCCCTTGAGATAGATCCCACTTTGGGCCTGTCACTGGAACTTCTTTTTCTCAGGCTCCTCTCCATTTCCATCCCTGTAGTTCTTTCAGACAGGAACAATTATGGGTCAGAGTTTTAACTATGGGATGGCAACCCCCTCCCTCATTTGATGCCCTGTCATCCTGCTAGAGGTGGGCGCTATAAATTCCCTCTCCCTACTGTCTTTTGGGACAGTGTTTCACTGTGTCACCCTGGCTATGCTGGAACTCACTCTGTAATTTAGGCTAGTTTCGATCTCAGGTATCAACCTGCCTTTGCCTCCCATGTACTAGCTTTAGGATAGATTTTTAAATACTGACTTTTGGCTTTAATTGTAACTTCATAGGTTAATGATGACAAATTATATACTCGTTCTATATAATGGAATGCTATTGAATTTTAAAATTATTCTTTTTGGAAACAATGATTATTGACTCACAAATTAATGTATATTTATATATATATATATATAAAGGTAACCTGGAAGTCAAAAATCATAGCAGTGCTTGGATTACTGAAGGTTACATGGGAAATTTGATGGAGATATGGGTTTGTTGAACTATTTATTCAACAGGAAACTGAATCCATTGGAATGAGTACCTCTACATCTCAGGTGTTAAGTCATCTGACTTATCTGGAGAAGCAGATTCTGTGACCCAGCCGAGTTTCTGCTCTTGACAGATGCTCTAATGTCTGATAATAACTGTCCTGGTTTGTATCTCTGGTTAGGTTGTGTGGGTAGTGGCATGCAATTTTAATATTCTTGCTAGTAAATGGACATTTTAAATCAATATAACACAATAACACATTCTATTTCACACAGTTACTTTGCTGTGATAAAAGTGCTAATGCTATTCTGTTCTATATATATCCAGAGCCCAGCATTCTTCACAGAAGATAATTCATTTGAGTACACTGTGTTTCAGCATTTGGGACAAAATGATAATAGAAGAAAGGTCTGGTAAATGATCTTGTTTAGAAAGGGGACCCAGGAATAGAATCAGATGCAGTGGAAATTCATTGAAATGAAGAAGATTTTTGTTTATGTGATGGGCTTCTGAAGAGAAAGATGTTTATAACTTGAATGTATATCTTGTATAGATAATATGATAGTATCTTATTTGTTTATGCATTGGAATATGGCAAACCATGCTACAATAAGAAATGAATAGTACTAAAGTCTGTAGATATCATGATATTTATTATTTGCCATATATCATTTTCCTAAATCATTTTTAATTATTATTATTCCTAAATATATTTTAATTATTTTCTGAATAACATTCACAGTTACTGATATGTAACCACACATTTTCAGCCAGTTTAACACAGTAAAAAGGAAGGCTACTAATTTGCTGAGTTAAATTTATATTCAGCTACTTTGCTGAAGCTGTTTATCAGCTTTATAAATTCTCTGGTAGAGTTTCTGGAGTTGCTTAAGTATACGATCATATCATCCACAAATTGCGATAACTTCATTTCTTCCTTTCCAATCTATATAACTTTATCTCCTTTTGTCTTATTGCTCTAGCTAAAACTTCAAGTACTATATTAAATAGATAGAGAGTAAGCAGCCTTGTCTTGTCCCTGATTTTACTGGAATTGATTAAGGTTCTCTCCATTTAATTTGACATTAGCTGTTGGTTTGCTGTATATATCTGTTATTATGTTTAAGTATAGTACTTGAATTTGTGATTTATCCAAGACTTTTAACAGGAAGGTGCATTGTATTTTGTCAAAGACTTTACCAGCATCTAATGAGAGGACCATGTGATTTTTTTCGTTGAGTTTATTGTTATAGTGTATTGTGTTGACTGACTTTTATATATTGAACCATCACTGCATCCATGATTAAAGGCTACTTGATCTTGGTGAATGGTGGTTTTGATGTGTTCTTGGATATGTTTTGTAAGAATTATTGAGTATTTTGCACTGAAATTCATAAGAGAAATTGGACTGAAGTTCACTTTCTTTTGGGGGCTTTGTGTGGTTTAGCTAACAAAGTAACGTGGGCTTCGTAGAATGAATTAGTGCTCCTTCTGTTTCTATTTTATGGAATGGTATGAGAAGTATTGATAATAATTCTTCTTTCAAGGCCCTTTGATTCTATATATATATGGGCATAGGTTTTCCCAACATAATATCATGTAAGTATATACAATAAGATCAATTTTAAGAACTATCAGAGTAAGAATTATATTTACAAATGAGCACAATGAGAAGTATCATAATTTTTTTGAATGTTTGAGACAGAGTTTCTCTGTATAGTCCTGGAACTCACTCTGTATGTAGACCATGCTGACCTTGAATGAAAAGTATCTTTTAAGTTTGTATTTATAAGACATTCAAAAGATATCTAAGTTTTTGAGCTTGTGACTATGATATTATTATCAGAAATCCAATGATTAATAATAAAGATCTAAACTTTTGAAGTTTGTCAATAGTCTACTTTACAAACCCATAAGACACCTGAGAAAGTAAATTTTCTCATGAGGAAGGGGGATATACAAACTAAGCAGCTTCAGAATATAATAAAAAGGACAGACACTGGGTCAAAGTATTCAAGGCTCAACTATGTTCATAGCAGCCTTATTCCTAATAGCCCAAAACAGAAAACAACCTCGGTGTCCCTCAACCAAAGAATAGATACAAAATTGTGGTTCATTTACCTAATGGAAACTATTCCGCCCCTAAAAAGGAAGCCAAAATGAGTTCTTAAGGCAAATGGGTGGAACTGTAAAATGTCATCCTGAGTGAGGAAACCCAGACCCGAAAGGACATGTACTCCTGGATGATTGGCTAATTGCAAAAGCTTAAAGAATACCCGTTATAACCGAAAAACCATAAGAATATATGAGAATTAACCATATATATTAGGAAACATATTGACAATATATATCCTAACATAATCAATTATCACTTTCAGTGCACTTCTTAGTAGTCTGTAGTTCTTTTTGTTAATGTCTATTGAGCTGTACTCATTAACCTCAGAATGTGAAATTTTATATAAATGTGTGTGTGTGTGTGTGTGTGTGTGTGTGTGTGTGTGTGCGTGTGTGTGTGTACAGGCTTATATTATACAAGTTTCACTACTTCATTGATACTCCTTGCAACTTCTCTGAAACCTATTAGCTATGGACACTATGTTCTGGCAGAGTATAGTCCCTAAAATTTCTAAATAGTTATTCTTATAGTGAAACATAACTCTTTTCTTCTACATTCATCAAGGACAGTTCTCATTGCAACAAAAACAGATCATTGGAGAAAGTGACAAGCAATCAAAATAAAAAATGTGGAGGACACCCAAAAGAGATATATGTAGGAAACTTCCAGTCTCCATCTGTGACTGGGAACCTCAGCTTGGGCCACAGGGCGCCATAGCCAATTAGCGCCAGGAGAAAGCTACTCTCCCAGGAGCTTGGAAAAGCCAGGAGTGGGGCCAAGACGAGCACCACTGCTCACAAGGAACCGCCCTGAACCTGCGGGACACAGGGACTGAGGTAGGTGGGCATAGGAAGCCTCTGGTTACCATCTGAGGCAGGAGACCTCTGCCTGGGTGACCAGGGGCCCACAGCCAAGCAATGCCGCAAGAAAGTTACTCTCCCAGGCCCTCAGGACACAGAGACCGAGCAGGAAAAGTAAGGGACAGGAAACTTCCAGTTTCTATCTGTGGCAGGACACCTGTGCCTGGGCAACCAGGGTTACATAGCCAAGCAGAGCTAGGAGAAAGTCACCCTCTCAGGAGGGTTGAAAAGCCATGAGTGGGGATAAGACAAGCACCACTGCTCACCGGGACCTAGAGACCTCAGCCTGCACCACAGGGCTCCAGGTGAGAGCTGGTATCCCAGGAGGGCTGACACACCTTTGAGCATAGGCTAAACCACCACTTCTGTTCAAACTCACTGGATCAAGAGGGACACTTGCAGAGCCATCAGGACCCAGGAACCAAGGAACAGCTGGGGACAAGATCCTTCTGGTTTCTGTCTGCACCCTAGAGCTGAACCTGTGCCACAGTACTGCAAATGCAAACACCTCTCAGAGAGAACTGGTCTTCAAGGAGTATTGATACAGAGGCCTGCAGGAGGGACAAGCCATAGCCAGACAGAGTAAGATCAGCTAACATCAGAGTTAAGAAGATGGCAAAAGGCAACGGCAAGAACCTAAGGAACAGAAACCAAGGCTACTTGGCAACATCAGAACCCAGCTCTCCCAACACAGCAAGCCCTGGATTCCCCAACACACCAGAAAAGCAAGACTCAGATTTAAAATCAGTTCTCATGATGATGATAGAAGACTTTAAGAAAGAAATTAACAACCTTAAAGAAACACAAGAGAACAGAGGTAAAGAACTAGAAGCCCTTAAAGAGGAAACACAGAAATCCCTTAAAGAGTTACAGGAAAACACAATCAAACAGACAAAGGAAATGAACAAAACTATGAAGGAGGTAAAAATAGAAATAGAAACAATAAAGAAATCACAAAAGAGACAACCCTGGAGTTAGAAAACCTAAGAAAGAGATCAGGATTCATAGATGCAAGCATAACCAACAGAATACAACAGATAGAAGAGAGAATCTCAGGAGCAGAAGATACCATAGACAACATCGAAACAACAGTAAAGGAACATAGAAAATGCAAAAAGCTCCTAACCCAAAACATTCATGAAATCCAGGACACAATGACAAGACAGAACCTAAGGATAATAGGTATCGAAGAGAGTGAAGATTCCCAACTTAAAGGACCAGTAAATATCTTCAACAAAATCATAGAAGAAAAATTCCCTAACTTAAAGAAAGAGCTGAACATAAATATACAAGAAGCTTACAGAACTCCAAATAGATTGACCAGAAAAGAAACTCATCCCATCATATTATAGTGAAAACACCAAATACATAAAACAAGGAAAGAAGATTAAAAGCAGTAAGGGAAAAAGGTCAAGTAACATATAAAGGCAGACTTATCAGAATTACACCAGACTTCTCACCAGAGACTATGAAAGCTAGAAGATCCTGGGGAGAACTCATACAGACCCTAAGAGAACACAACTGCCAGCCCCGGCTGCTATACCCAGCAAAACTCTCAATTAACATAGATGGTGAAACCAAAATATTCTATAACAAAACCAAATTCATACAATATGTTTCCACAAACCCTGCCCTACAAAGAATAATAAATGATAAACATCAACTCAAGGAGGGAAACCACACTCTAGAAAACACAAGAAAGTAATCTTTCAACAAACTGAAAAGAAGACAGCCACACAAACCTAAAGTAACAACGAAAATAACAGGAACCAACAATCACTATTCCTTAATATCTCTTAACATCAATGGACTCAATTCCCCAATAAAAAGACATACACTGACAGACTGGATGCATAAAGAGGACCAAGCATTTTGCTGCATTCAGGAAACACACCTCTGCAAAAAGGCAAACACTACCTCAGAGTAAAGATCTGGAAAACATGTTTCCAGGCAAATGGTTCCAAGAAACAGGCTGGAGTAGCCATTCTAATATCAGATAAAATTGAGTTTCACCCAAAAGTCATCAAAAAAGATAAAGAAGGACACTTCATACTCATCAAAGGAAAAATCTACCAAGAACTCTCAATTCTAAACATCTATGCTCCAAATGCAAGAGCACCCACTTTCATAAAAGAAACCTTACTAAAGCTCAAAGCACACATTGCACCTCACACAATAATAGTAGGAGACTTCAACACCCCATTATCATCAATGGACAGATCTTGGAATCACAAACTAAACAGAGACACAGTGAAACTAACAGATGTTATGAACCAAACGGATTTAACAGATACCTATAGAACATTTCATCCTAAATCAAAAGAATATACCTTCTTCTCAGCACTTCATGGTACCTTCTCCAAAACTGACCATATAATCGGTCACAAAACTAACCTTCACAGATAAAAGAAGGTTGAAATAATCCCATGCCTCCTATCAGATCACTACGGTTTAAGGCTGGTCTTCAGTGGCAACAATAACAACAGAGATCCCATATACACATGGAAGCTGAACAATGCTCTACTCAATGACAACTTGGTCAAGGAAGAAATAAAGAAAGAAATTAAAGACTTCCTAGAATTTAATGAAAATGAAAGTACAAGATACCCAAAATTATGGAAAACATTGAAAGCAGTGTTAAGAGGAAAACTCATAGCTTTGAGTGCCTCCAAAAAGAAACTGGAGAGAGCATACACTAGCAGTTTAACAGCACACCTGAAAGCCCTAGAACAAAAAGAAGCTAATGCACCCAGGAGGAGTAGAAGGCAGGAAATAATCAAACTCAGGGCTGAAATCAACCAAGTAGAAACAAAAGGAACTATACAAAGATTCAACAAAACCAGGAGTTGGTTCTTTGAGAAAATCACCAAGATAGATAAAACCTTAGCCAGACTAAGCAGAGGGCACAGAGACAGAATCCAAATTAACAAAATTAGAAATGAAAAGGGAGACATAACAACAGATTCTGAGGAAATTCAAAAAACTTCAGATCCTACAACAAAACTGCAAAATCTGGATGAAATGGACAATTTTCTGGACAGGTATCAAATACCAAAGATAAGTCAGGATCAGATAAACCATCTAAACAGTCCCATAATGCCTAAAGGAATCGAAGCAGTCATTGAAAGTCTCCCAACCAAAAAGCCCAGGACCAGATGGGTTCACTGCAGAATTCTATTAGATCTTCAATGAAGACCTAATAC
Organism: Uromys caudimaculatus; assembly: GCA_028551405.1. NCBI lineage: Eukaryota > Metazoa > Chordata > Mammalia > Rodentia > Muridae > Uromys > Uromys caudimaculatus. Next base: position 10,135,507 of record CM052717.1, on the reverse strand, counting down.
CAATACTGTTCAATCGATTCCACAAAATAGAACCAGAAGGAACAGTACTCAATTCCTTCTATGAGGCCACAATCACACTGATACCAAAACCTCACAAAGACCCAACAAAGAAAGAAAACTTCAGGCCAATTTCCCTTATGAATATCGATGCAAAAATACTCAATAAAATTCTCGCAAACCGAATCCAAGAACACATCAAAACGATCATTCATCATGATCAAGTAGGCTTCATCCCAGGGATGCAGGGA
>CM052717.1:10060126-10134759 GCA_028551405.1 Uromys caudimaculatus | reverse complement strand
ATTGAAGAAGACCTCAGAAAGTGGAAAGATCTGCCATGCTCATGGATTGGAAGGACTAATATAGTAAAAATGCCCATCCTGCCAAAAGCAATCTACAAATTCAATGCAATCCCCATCAAAATTCCAACTCAACTCTTCGTAGACTGAGAAAGAGCAATTCTCAAATTCATTTGGAGCAACAAAAAACCCAGGATAGCAAAAGCTATTCTTAACAACAAAAGAACTTCTGGAGGAATCTGCATCCCTGACCTCAAGCTGTACTGCAAAGCAGTAGTGATAAAAACTGCATGGTATTGGTACACTGACAGGCAGATAGATCAATGGAATAGAATTGAGGACCCAGAAATGAACCCACACACATATGGTCACTTGATTTTCAGCAAAGGAACTAAAATCACTCAGTGGAAAAAAGACAGCATTTTCAACAAATGGTGCTGGGTCAACTGGCGGTCTACATGTAGAAGAATGCAATTTGATCCATTTCTGTCTCCCTTTTCAAAGCTCAAGTCCAAGTGGATCAAGGACCTCCACAGAAAACCAGATACACTGAATCTAATAGAAGAGAAAATGGGGAAAACTCTAGAACACTTGGATAAAGGGGAAAAGTTCCTGAACAGAACACCATTGGCTTATGCTCTAAGATCAAGAATAGACAAATGGGACCTCATGAAATTGCAAAACTTCTGTAAGACAAAGGCCACTGTCAATAGAACAAAATGGCAACCAACAGATTGGGAAAAGATCATAACCAAACCTATGTCTGATAGAGGGCTAATATCCAATATATATAAAGAACTCAAGAAGTTAGACTCCAGAAAACCAAATAACCCCATCAAAAAGTGGGGAACAGAGCTAAACAGAGAATTCTCAACTGAGGAAATTCGCAGGGCTGAGAAGCACCTAAAGAAATGCTCAACATCCCTAGTCATCAGGGAAATGCAAATCAAAACAAGTCTGAGATTCCACTCACACCAGTCAGAAATGGCTAAGATCAAAAACTCAGGTGACAGCAGATGCTGGCGAGGATGTGGAGAAAGAGGAACACTCCTCCACTGTTGGTGGGATTGCAAGCTGGTACAACCAATCTGGAAATTAGTTTGGAGGACTCTCAGAAAAATGGACCTAATACTACCTGAGGACCCAGCTCTACCTCTCCTGGGCATATACACTGAAGATGCTCTAACATGTAATAAAGACACATGCTCCACTATGTTCATAGCAGGCATATTTATAATAGCCAGAAGCTGGAATCAACCCAGATGTCCTTCATCAAAGGAGTGGATACAGAAAAGGTGGTACATTTACACAATGGAGAACTACTCAGCCATTAAAAACAATGACTTAATGAAATTTTCAGGCAAATGGATGGAACTTGAAAATATTCTGAGCGAGGTAACTCACTCACAAAAGAACGAACATGATATGTACTCACTGATAAGTGGATATTAGCCCAAAAGTTCAGAATGCCCAAGTTTCACTTACCGTAACCACTGGACTGAGTGTGAGGTCCCAGATGGAGGAGTTGGAGGAAGCTCTGAAGGAGCTGAGGGAATTTGCAGCCCCATGGAGGGAGCAACAGTGTCAACAGGCCTGACACCCCCCCCCCCAGTCATCCTGGCGTTTGGACCACCAACCAAAGGACACACATCGAGGGACACATCGTTTGGACCACATATGTGGCAGAGGATGGCCTCGTTGGCCCTCAGGGAGAGGAGAGGCCCTTGGACCTGATGGTGTTAGAGGCCCCAGTAAAGGGGAATATGAAACTGGGAATATGGGAATGGGTGTGAGGGTGGGTGGGAGGTGGAATTCCCTCATAGAGGCGGGGAGGGGGAGGGGATGAGGGTTTCCATAGAGGAGACCTAGAAAAGGGGAAACATTGGAAATGTAAATAAAGTATCAAAAAAATTAATTAATTAATTAAAAAAAGAGATATGTGTACAACACAGTACTAAACAAAGGCTCACAGTTCATTAGTAAAGAGGGGACAGGTAGTTTTAAGAACCGGCAAAAGTAGGAAATTTGTTGAGAATTTGTTTCTGGACTGGATGTATCTACCCAAAAAAATATTTAAAATCTTCCAAACATGACTGCATAAAAATGACCTGAACAAGAGGAGCAATATACCCATATCTGTATCTGTTTCTACAGCTTCATCTGCATCTGTGTCTGTATATATATCTGTGTCTGTACCAGTACCTTTACCTATAACTAAATCTATTTTTATACCTGTACTAATATCACTATTACTATGTCTATCTCTATATATATACAGATAGATGTAATTATAGATAATATAGATATGGACAGATATACAGATATATCAGAGTGCCCTTTAAATACAATATTTATTAAACAGGAATACATTTTTTCTAAAAATGAGAGTATATCATCTCTGTCTTTGGATAAGTGTTCTAATATCCTCTTGGTCATAAATACTTAAGTAGAGTGTCATTATTTATAAACCATGACACAAAATAGTTATCTTTTAAAATCCATGTTTTGACTAGATCCATAAATTTAATCATCATTGGTAAGCCGTAAAAAACAGAATTATCCTTTACATTCACTTGCTCTTATCAATCCTATACCACAACCTTTAAAAAGCTAGAGGCATAATTTTGATAAAGCATGAAAGTTCATTTTTAGACTCACAGCTGCTAAGGAAGTGAGATATTCAGGTAGATTTCAAAGCTGGACATGTAATATAATTTGGTACACTATGAATATGGACTGAATGTAGTTCACTATGAGTTGATTGTTATAGATTGACTCATTTCATTTTGAATAATAAAATACATTTCTATATAATTATACATATAAAGGTATAACATATAATGGAATAAATGAGAATGTTATTATTTTCAAGTGTATATATTTAAATAACAATACCCATTGTTTTTTAATATAACCACATAAAGCCAAACTAAACATTAAAAATTAATGAAATGTCTTGATATCTTTAGAAATATAATTTTATTCATTTTGAAATCTGATGTATTGAAAATTGAATATATAATAAAATTACAAAGATCCTGCGTAGCAATGAAATTTTCAGCATGATTTATTAATGGACATTAAATATTTTACTACTTCTCGCAAAGGTAATAGTATGTAAGGACTAGTTAATATGCAGATAAAATGAAGGAAATGACAAAGAAACTTTTATATCCACAAAAGATAAAATTTCAACATTATTCAGGTATGATGCCACCAATTCCTAGTCTCAGAGCAGCTGAGGAGCAAAAGATAATATGTGGGTCTCATAAATGAAAAAAAGGAGTAATATAGCTGGATTCTCAGGTAGTACTTTGTTCAATGTTCTGATGAACCACCAGACTGATTTCCAGAGTGGTTGAACCAGCTTGCAATCCCAGCAAAAATGTGGGAGTGTTCCATTTCTTCACATCCTACCAAAATCTGCTGTCACATGAGTTTGTTTTCTTTAGCAATTCTGACTGGTGTGATGTGGAATCTCAGGGTCCCTCTGATTTCCATTTTCCTGATAACTAAGAATGTTGAACATTTCTTTAAGTGTGTCTCAGCCATGTAAGATTCCTCTGTTGATCTTAGCCATTCTGACTGGTATGAGGTGGAATCTCAGGGTTGTTTTGATTTGAATCTCCCTGATGACTAAGCATGGTGAACATTTATTTAGGTACTTCTCAATCCTTCAAGTTTCCTCAGTTGAGAATTTTCTATTTAGCTCTGTTCCCCATTTTTTGATAGGGTTATTTGGTTCTCTGAAGTCTAACTTCTTGAGTTCTTTGTATATATTGGATATTAGCCCTCTATCAGATGTAGGATTGGTAAAGATCTTTTCCCAATCTGTTTGTTGCTGTTTTGTCCTATTGACAGTGGCCTTTGTCTATTCTTGATCTTAGAGCATAAGCCACTGGTATTCTGTTCAGGAACTTTTCCCCTGTGTCCATGTGTTCGAGACTTTTCCCCACTTTCTCTTCTATTAGATTCAGTGTATTTGGTTTTATGTGGAATTCCTTGATCTACTTAGACTTGAGCTTTGTACACAGAGATAGGAATGGATCAATAAAAACTCCGGTGACAGCAGATGCTAGCGAAGATATGAAGAAAGAGGAACAGTACTCCATTGCTGGTGGGATTGCAAGCTGGTACAACCACTCTGGAAATCAGTTTGGTGGACCCTCAGAAAATTGGACATACTATTACTGGAGGACCCAGCTATACCACTCCTGGGCATATACCCAGAAGATGCTCCAACATGTAATAAAGACACATGCTCCACTATGTTCATAGAAGTCATATTTATAATAGCCAGAAACTGGAAACAACCCAGATGTCCCTCAGAATAGGAATGGATACAGAAAATGTGGTACACAATGGAATACTACTCAGCTATTACAAACAATGACTTCATGAAATTTGCAGGCATTGGATGGAACTTGAAAATACCATCCTGAGTGAGGTAACTCAGTCACAAAGGAACAAACAGGGTATGTATTCACTAATAAGTGGATATTAGCCCAAAGATTGAAATGCCCAAAATTCGATTCACAGCAACTGTTGGACTGAGCATGGGGTCCCAGATGGAGGAGTTGGAAAAGGGACTGAAGGAGCTGAGGGAGTTGCAGCCCAATGGAGGGAGCAACAGTGTCAACTGGCCAGACCCCTTCGATCTCCCTGAGACTGGACCACCAACCAAATACACATGGAGGGACCCATGGAGCTGGCCACATATGTGGCAGAGGAGGGCCTTGTTGGCCCTCAGTGGGAGGAGAGGTGTTAGATGCCCCAGTTTAGGTGAATGCCAGGGAGGGAAGATGGATGTGGGTGGGTGGGTTGGGGAATACCCTGATAGAGGCAGTGGGAGGGGGATGGGATAGGGGGTTTCCAAAGGGGAGACCTGGAAAAGGGAAAACAGTTGAAATGTAAATAAAATATCAAAAAAAAAATTCCTCTCTTCAGAATTCTCTAGCTCTGTACCCCATTTGTTAAGAGAGTTATTAGGTTCTCTGGAGTCAAATTTCTTGAGTTCTTTGAATATTTTGAATATTACCCCTCTATCAGATATAGAGTTGGTAAAGATTGTTTCCCAATCTGTGGGTTTCTGTTTTGTCATATTGACAGTGTCCTTTGTCTTACAGAACCTTTTCAATCTTATGCGGTTCCATTTATCAGTTGTTGATCTTAGGACATAAGCCATTGTTATTCTGTTCAGGAAAATTTCCCCTGTGCCCTGTGAGGCTCTTCCACACTTTCTCTTCCATTAGATTTAGAGTATCTTGTTTGATGTAGAGGTCCTTGATCCACTTGGACTTGAGCTTTGTAAAAGTAGATAAGCATGACTCAATTTGCATTCTTCTACATGCTGACCTCCACTTAAGCCAGCACCATTTGTTGAATATGCTGTCATTTTTCCACTGGACAGTTTTAGATTCTTTCTCAAAGGTCTAGTTACTGTGGGTGTGTAGGATCATTTCTGGGTCTTAAGTTCTATTCCATTGTTCTTCATGCCTGTTTCTGTATCAATACCATGTTGTTTTTAATCACTATTTCTCTATAGTAGAGCTAGAAGTCAGGGATGGTGATTCTCCCAGAAATTCTCTTATTGTTGAGAAAAATTTTCACTATTTGGTATTTTTTGTTGTTCTAAATGGATTTAAGAATTGCTCTTTCTTTTTTTTTAATTGGATATTTTCTTTATTTGTATTATAAATGGTATCCCCTTTCCATCTTTCTAGCTCTGTGAAGAATTTAGTTGGAATTTTGATGGGTATTGCATTGAATCTGTAGATTGCTTTTGGTAAGATGGTCATTTTTACTATGTTATGCTCCAACATATAAAAAAGACATGTATTCCCCTCTGTTCATACCAGGCTTATTTATAATAGCCAGAAGCTGGAAACAACCCATATGTCCCTAAATAGAAGAATGAATACAGAAAATGTGGTACATTTACACAATTGAGTACTACTTAGCCATTAAAAATATGACTACACAAAATTTGCAAGCAAATGGATGGAACTAGAAAATATCATCCTTAGTGAGGTAAGATAGTCACAAAAGAACATATATGGTATGTGCTCACTGATAAGTTGCTAATAGTATAAAAGGTCGGAATACCCACGATGCAACTTACAGACCATATTAAAGTCAAGAAGAAAGAAGACCAATGTGTGGATGCCTCAGTCCTACTCAGAAGGGGAAACAAAATAATCATGGGAGGTAGAGGGTGGGAGGGACTTGGGAAGAAGAAAGGAGGGGCAGAGGAATAAAAGGGGAGATGTTTAAGTGTGTGATGAGACAGGGAAGATGAACAGAGGAATAGGAAATTGAACAGAGGTATGTAGCAATGGGTGATGGGGAACTAGGGGTAGTCAATAGAAAATCCCAGATACCAGGAAAGCAACAGGCTCCCAGGACCCAACAGGGATGACTTTAACTGAAATACTCAACAAAGGGCAGAGAAACCATATCCAAAGTTTAGGTACTAAATCGGTTGAGGGATTGGGCCACACATCATTCTCAAAATTTTAAATCAGAATTGCTCCTGTCTAAAGAAAATGCAGGAACAAAGAGTGAAGCAGAGATTGAAGGAAAGGCCATCCAGAGACTGCCCCACCTGGGGATCCATCCTATATGCAACCACCAAATCCACTCACTATTGCTGATGCCAAGAAGTGCTTGCTGACAGGAGCCTGCTATGGGTGTCTCCTGAGAGACTTGGCCAGAACCTTACTGATACAGATGAGGATGCTTGTAGCCAACCATTGGACTGAACCCCGGAACACAAATGGGGTAGTTAAGGGAAGAATTGAAGGAGCTGAAGGGGTTTGCAACTCCATAGGAAGAACAAAAATAGCAACCAAACAGATACCCCAGAGCTCCCAGTGACTAAACCGCCAACCAAAGAATACACATGGAGTGACCGATGGCTACAGCTGCATAAGTAGCAGATGATGGCCTTGTTTGGCCTGAAGGGGAGGAGGCCCTTAGTCCTGTGAAGGCTTGCAGCCAACTTTGGGGAATGTTAGGGCAGTGGGGCAGGAATGAGTGGCTTGGTGAGGGAGCACCTTCGGGTTGCAGGGGAGTAGGATAGAAGATTTTCAGAGGGAAAACCAGAAAGGGGTATAACATTTGAAATGTATATAAACAAAATAACCAATAAAATATTAAAAGAAAAAATAAATTAAAAAAAAACAATTTTTCTCTCATGCAATAGCACTGTAATATAGCTCTTTAAAGAAATAAAATTTGATGGAATTGAATCCATACTATAATTGTATAACATATGTTTAGAATGGAATAGGGAATGATTTCAAACCTCTTAAATGTTGCTAATATAGAAGATAATTTTTTCATTATAATTTAAGAGATTTATTCCTTCTAGAATGTGTTTTGTGCCTGATATGATGAAATGAATTCTGGTCCGGTCTCAACAAGATAATGTAACACTTAGGAGCAAATATGAATCCAAGGAGAGCTGCACTGGAAGCTAAGATAGAGAAGACTTCCATAGCCACCATGACCTTCCCCTTAGTGCTATGGTAGACAGGAAGAAAGGTGACCCAAACACAGAAGAACACAAGCATGCTGAATGACAGAAATTTCGATTCATTGAATGTGTCAGGCAGATTTCTCGACAAGAAGGCCATAGTGTAAGCCCCAAGTGCCAAGGAGCAGAGGTATCCCAGAACACAGTGGAAGGCAACAGATGATCCCTTGTTACAAAAAAGTAGGATGTGTCCATGTTCAGCATGAACATCTTGGTCAATGAATGGAGGAAAGGTTGCCATCCATATTCCACAAAGAAGAAGTTGGATCAGGGTGCATATAGGAATTATATAGTTTGGGGCTCTTGATGTCATTAACCACCTCACCATTCTCCCTGGAATAGTGACCTTGAAGGCAATGACCACAGTAATAGCTTTGGCCAACACAGTAGCTAGAGCCACCGTGAATGTCACTCCAAATATGGTCTGCTGAAGGATGCAGGTGGCTGCATTTGGTTGACCAATGAAGTTCAAAGAACAGAGCAAACAGAAGGTGAGTGAGATGAGCAAAGTGTAACTGAGACCTTGATTATTGGCTTTCACAATTGGTGTGTCTCTGTGTTTCACAAAGAGCCCAATTACAAAGGCTGTAAGCATAGATAAGCACAGAGCAATACTTGCCAGTGTCATCCCCAAGGGGTCGTCATAGGCCAGAAAGCTCACAGCTTTCTGGAAGCAGTGGTTCTTCTCTGTATTTGCATAATGACTCTCTGGACACTTCACACATTGATCCACATCTGGTCAGAAATGTAGATTATCATCAGATCATGAGTCCAGGCTGAATTGATCCATCTTTTTTCTGAGTCATTTCTAAGTACAAGGACTGTCACAATTTTCACCTTACTTTGTTTTCTCAGGGAAAAAGTAATGTGCACACAGTTGTGAATACTTACATACTTATAAAGTGTTCCTTCTTTCTTAAGTATTTCTTAAAGCACCTTTGTTCACATACAATGGGTTTTTATGCTATCATTATTTCCTTCCTACCATCATACTCTTTCTCTTATATAAGTTATCTACATTTCTATAGGACATGATGTCTCTTTTCAGATAGACATCAACTTGTGTAGCTTCTCTTAAAATCCATCTTCTTTATAGTTTCTTGATCTAGCCTAATATCATTCCTCTTTTGACTTACAATTTTTGTCTGCCTTTTATGTCACTGGTATATCTCTTTTGAAGGTAACTAATATATATTGCATTCCATATATTGACCTTGGGCCTGATATCACCTCACAAATTACATTTGCTTTATGATTTACACGTGCAAACTAGGGAGTATTTTTTTACAGTACTTTTCAGATAATCCTTATTCACATGTCAGTCCTAAATTTACTTGTCTCATTTATATTCTGTGTGTTTTTAAATTCTCTTCATTCTCTGCTGGATTTCAGTGAATAGACCCAATTACATTAGTAGATATCCCAAAAGCTCCCAATCGCTGTTTTCATATCATTTGAGCTTAGCACCAATTTTCATATAGAAAATTACTGCAAGAGATGATACTTTAGAGAACACTTTTATATTACTGGGCCCTTGAAATTTTATAAATTTTATGATTTACATAATTATATGTATCCAGATTAATATCTTACATTATCAATATGCCCAAATATTTCTATATTTCTTAAAATGTGAATTAACCATCAGATCTTAAATTTTAATTCATTAATAATAATACATTAATGGCTATGATGGTCCATTTCAAAGAGATGCTGAAGAATTATGACATTTAATTCCTAAACAAAGAAAAGAAAATATTTCTTTCTCATTTGAATTCAGATCATTTCCATTGCCTAGTTTATTATGGAATCTTGTGGAGAAATGGGAAAGATTTCTGTAAAACCTGCATTTACCTGTCTCATTAGAAATCTCATTGTCTGCACAAGGAGTGCAATTGTAGCAGCAGATGGCCTTGCCCTCCAGGGTTACTTTCCTGAATCCAGGCACACAACTCTCACTGCATACAGACCGAGGGATCTGAGAAGAAGGAAAGGAATGTTATCTAATGCTTAGGGTTTTATAAAAATCATGATAAATAGAATTTTTGAATGTTATACAATGAATTCACAAGTATTTTTGTAAACACAGAGGATTATTTAGAAATACTGTGTCCTGCAGAAACAAATGTGCTTAAGGGTTTATCTGAGTATTTCAGAGTGTTAGAGAATTTATACATATAATTAGGTATGAGCAAGTTTGAGAAAGGTAGGTAGTACGGAATATAATATAGAAGACCATAGAATCACTCCAGAGTGATACTGTCTCTCTACTTTATGACTAATGCATTGATCACCTATCCACCATGATTGTTAATCTGGTCTGTCAATTTGATAGGATTTAGATTGGGCATAGAAACAAAGATATGTGAATTTCTAGGAAGAAAAATATAGATGAATTTAGGTAAGTTGAAAAGGGGACTTAAGTTCTGATGATGTCTCAGAACACATATATGGAAGACAGAAGAGAGCAGAATTATTGTTGCCTTTCTGCATTATATCAATCATATGTAACCTCATAATTTGGAAATCATATATTTCCATACATAATGAGCTACATCCTCAAAATGTTTCTCAATTTATTTCAGTTCTGTATTTATTTATTTATTTATAGGACATAGGCAAGCCTGTATATTCACCATGTGCACAACATATAGGTCTCCTTTTCCAGAGGTTGAAAAAGATAGCACAATTTTTCCTGGGATAGAATTTTTTAGCAAGACTGACAATGGACCTATTAAAAGTAAATGGGCAGTTAAGGGATGGTAACAGAGTTATGATATACAAAACACTATATAGGCTAAAGTATTTGGGTGCATATTTCTATATTAGTAGCACCATTTTTATTTTTATTTTTTTATTTTTTTTTTATTTACATTTCCGATGATTCCCCTTTTCTTTGGAAACCCCGTGTCCCCTCCCCCTCCCCGCCTCTGTGAGGGAATTCCTCCTCCCACCCACCCGCCCACCCATTCCCATATTCCCACCTTGACATTCCCTTTTACTGGGGCCACTAGCACCCTCAGGCCCAGAGTCCTCTCCTTTTTCCCTGGTGGCCATCGAGGTGATTCTTCTGCCCCATATGTAGTCCAAATCATGGGTCAATAGATGTGTATTCTTTGGTTAGTGGTCTAAACTAGAGGACGACCAGGGGGAGGGTCAGGCCCATTGACGCTCTTGCTCCCTCCATGGGGCTGCCAATTCCCTCCGCTCCTTCAGACTTTTCTCCAACCCCTCCATCTGGTACCTCACTCTCAGTCCAGCGGTTATTGTTAAGTGAAACTTAGATATTCTGAACTTGTGGGCTAATATCCGCTTTAAGAAGTAATTTAACCTTTCCTGGATAAAGACTCACTGAGGAAATTATTCCAATGTGGTTTGAATTGAAACATTTTAATCCTATCCTCAGGTTAAGGTTCCTCATCGTTCCTATTGTAAATATAAATATATAGAAAAATTAACTTTCTGCCTTTTGAGCCTTTCTTCATGACTAACCAACCCTTTTATGCTCCTATCCATGGCAGACTTTCATAATTCTGTAACCATAACCAAAAATATACTGCTTTTTTCCATATGTCACATTTAGACACGTCATTTGATCACACAATAAAAAGTAAATTTTATATTGTTTCATGTTCATAATCCTGAATGAGAACATTTCCAAAACACTTTTACCCAAGAAACATTTTACAGTTGGAAATTTCCTCATCTAGTTTACCTAAATTTTGAAAATGGAGACTAAATAATATTCATATGAATGAATACTGTAGGCCTTATTTAACATTAAATACTTCCAGTAGTCTGAATGAATGAAAAAACACAATACTCTTGTATTACCACTGTGATATTTTGTTCTTGTAATCAAAGGGTGATGGGCCTTAAATCAGAAAACAAGTGTTATTTCATCTGAAATTATAATTTTATTATTAATACAAACTTAAAGCATGATTTAATATATAACTCACCTCTGAAAATCCTTCTGCCCATTGAATCATCTGCTCAGATAAGGACAACTGTTGGCCCTCAGGAGCATTTGCTGAAAACGATCCTATTTTCACCTTTTTTCCAAGACCCTTTGGTAAATTCCAAAGGTTTAGAATGTCATATTCTGCATTTAATTTCTGTCTCACATCTAAACTCATGTTGTCTCTCTCATCAATGTTCTTCAGGAAAATGTTAAGCTAAAAGAGATTCATGAATTTATATTACACTGTGCACAAGAGGCAGAATTGAAATTGTGGTTTAATGTGTCTTATTTATCTTAATTTATGAAGTGAAAGTAAAATTAATGAAGCTTCCATTAATGTTAAATAAATGTATGATTTTGTGTGTGGGATAAAATTCTGCTTCTGAATGACAATTCAACTTCATGAGAAAACTATGAACAACCTCATGTAATGAATGAATGATTTCTGACACAGGCAAATGATAACATTTTTGTACCCTAGTCAGACCCACTTGCTTTCAGAATATCTTCAAAGTTCAACTCTATAAAATGACCATGCTGATATCTAAAAGGTAAAAAAAGGGAATTATTTAGGTATAAAACCAATCACATTGTTTCATTTAAATGTTTATTCATTTATTCCTCTTATAAGCAATATAAAGAAAAATTATTGATTTTTATTGCAACTATTCCCATGAGAATATTGTATCTCTAACTATTGATGACATGACATTTGTAGTGACTAATAACATATCCAATATTGTTTTATCCCATTTATCAGCACTTGAAACTTTCTTGATCTCTTAATGAGTTTAACAACACAAAAATTCTTATAATTTAGATAAAAGATGAACACAAATTTACAATACCTAATTTGATAACATTGTATATGCCATATTTCAAATTGCTGATAATACAATATAGTAGAGTGGTTATTACCTGCCAGGGGAAGAAGGCTATCGCTTTCCCATTTTCATGTGGTTGTATTTGTACTTGATGAAGACTCATCAGATGCAGACTCTGAGCCACAGCATACACAGCATTGTAGATATTGTTGCTTTCTTCACTGATTGCCATGTCCAATATATGACTAGGTAACACATCCAGAGAAGCATTGGATTGACAGTCAGCCAATAGTTGACAATCAATATCAGAAAATGAGCACTTGAAGAACAAATGCCATAACTTAGGAAGGTAAATGTCTTCTGGGTATTTGTAAGGATTAACTGTTTGAATAAATTTAGTAAGCTCAAACCTCTCTCTATAATGGTGTGTAAAAATTAGGCTACCATGGAATGAGTCAAGCATGAAATAATCTGCATAGTCAGTAATATGAGGTTCAATGTTCATGACCCAGACTTTTCCTGTCAACAATCTTTGCCCAATATTTCGCATTAAACCTGAGAGTGAATCAATGTCACCATAAATAATTATTATATTTGTCTCATCCACATTTTCCCAGAATTTGTTAAAATATGAAGTCCATGTTACTGGAATCATTTTCACAAAGGCTATGCAGACTCCGTTTCTCTCCATATCTTCTCTGATCTCTGGTAAAATTATATTCCCTTTGTGGTCATCTGGGAGGATGAGACCAACCCAGGACCACCTAAAATGAACCATCAAAGATACAATGCCAAGTGAAATTGATGTGTACTTGGGGGCCATCTGGTAGAGAGAAGAATATTGACCACGGTCACTCAAGATGGGATCATAAGGTCCAAAAGAAAGCTGAACTAAGAAAGAGAAAGAAAATTAACATTGAGCAAAATTTCATTCCTGAAACAAAAAATGGCAACAGAAAACAAAGTTAGTTTTATCTTAATTTTAAAGGAAAATTCAATTTACAAAATTTTATAGAAATTCCTCCCAAGCCTGTTAGTTTGAAGGACCTACCCAGGTTTTATTTAAGTCACAATCCTTTCTCTTGCATGAAATTTAGATTGATGTCCAAGTTTTTGGGTACTTGTTTTGAAGTTGAATAATTTGAATACCTCTGTTTTAGTAATAAAAACACTTGTATTATCAACAAAGAGACCTGATTCCCGGGTCCCGCACTCCAAATTTTCTTACCTGAGGAAATTTAAAGAGTTGAAGTAATGTTCCAATTTGGGCAGATGTTGTCCACGATGTTCCTGTGAGGGCAGCAGCAAAATTATTTTTTTTGCAATTGTAATTTGGTAAAACCTTTTTGAACCCTTGAGCTGTGAGCCAAATACAAGCATTCATAAGTGTCTCCTTCTCAGTGAACATGACATTGTAGAAATCAAATCCAAGAGATATATTAGGTAAAAGATTGGGGTTCCCATTGATTTCCTCAATAGCAAATAACAAAACCAGAATATACTGGTAGTTCTTAAAATTATACCTGTATAAGTGCAAAATATACATAAGAAGAGTACAACATAAAACACATATTGAGTACAGTAAACTTTATAGCTCATCTTTGTTTCCATAAAATATTCAATTTAACTTTTTCACCATGAAGAAGTGGAACTAGGTGGGAAAATATGTTAAGATTTGGCTATATCATTCATTATTATTACTCATCAATTATAGTTCCTAAAAGCATACTTTATTTATTGTTTATTATAATATAAAAAATATTCTGTCTACACATCCTGAATCAATTTCTCCCAAAATTACAGATCTTCTAATATCTTGATATTGGCCTTTTGAGATAAGTTTAATTATGAAAGCCCACCATTTAATTATAAATCCAATAAGATTTTATGAACAATATCTTTATTAAGTAATATTCCTTGTTAAATACATTACATATGTGCCACAGTTACCATAACTCTGATATTATTTTTCTAAGTGCAGCAGTCAGAAATTGCTAGTGGATAATATTCCAGCTTAGAACTTACTCCATATGATCACTGGATTACAAGCATGTACTCACATTCTTTTGGGTAATATTACTTCAGTTCATGATCCCTTTACTTGGAATGTTTTACTCTCTGAGCCTTCTTTACATTTTTATAGTAATAACTTATGTGAAACAAAAAATACATTTTTGTCCAAAAGGCCCCAAATCCACACTGGCATAAAAATATATTTCATTTCAGTGTCAGAGTATTGATCATAAAAATATTTCATTAAGGTTCCATTGTATAATGTTTTTCCCCTAAAGTCTTATAGAACTAATTTGAGGAGCAGTGGAGAGATTCTAAACATTCTTGTTCTTAGGATCACTGGTTGGGAATAATTTCAACAGCACAATGATTTCACAATACTGCAAAAAAGTTATACTTAATTTTATAATATGTATAGCTACACACAATGACCTGCGAATGCTCACATGAATCAAAATACCAGCATGGAGAATGGAGGTGTTCACACAAACCAACCCCAAGCCTAGAGGCTGTTTTCCTTAGTGTTTTATTGCTGAGAAAAGACACAATGACCACAGCAACACTCATAAAGGAAATCAGTTAACTGAGAAAAACTCACAATTTCAAAGCTTTAGTCTTGTGTAGTCATGGTGGAAAGTATAGGAGAATACAGGCAGAAATGCCATTTTAAAATTTTACATCTTAATCCACACGCAGCAAAAGTAGAAATTAAGGCACACTGGCAAGATGTAAGCTTCTTAGACCAATAAGCCTGCCCCTACAATGACACACTTATTCTAGCAAGTCTACACCTTACTCCAACAGAGAACAACTCCTAATAGAACCACTTATTATAAACAAAAGATTTTTAAAACAATAGAATATGGGAGGCATTCCAGTTCAAACCACTGCCTTCCATACCTTGGCATTCTTAGACTTGTAGATATAACACAATGCAAAATGCATCTATTCCATCTTCACAAGTTCCCATAATTCAAATCATCCTCAAATTTGTTAATACTCCAATGATCAGATTCTTTTCTGAGAATCCTGCATTCTCTCATTAATTAATTTCCAGTAAAAGCAAAGAATAAGAGCAGATCACGTACATATAACATATAATTGCTCAGAATATACATTACCATTTCAAATTTGAGAAAGAGGAGCATGGTGAGGAAATGCTGAACCAAAGCAAGACAAAATACAAGCTGAGCAAACTCCTATATTTGCATCTCCATATTTGATGTTAAAATACTCTTCAGATCTCGAATTCTTTTCATCATTCTTGACTATAAAACACTTCTTTTTCTTGGGCTTATTCCCAATAGCAGTGAATTTTGGCTTGTATCCCTGAGCTCAGACATCTTCTATATCATTTTTTCTTAATGGCAATCCAAGGTTCTCCTTTAGAGCCTCACATAATGGGTCCACTAGGATGCAAAGACACCCCTGATATACTCTTGTCCTTATCATCTTTCTGCCTTTACAGAGAAAGATTCAAAAACACCTCTCTTCTTCTATCATTGACTCTTAATGCCAGAACCACGTGGCTGTAGCTGCCAAGTTCTCCTGCTTATTAGGACTGGAGCATGCTCCCCACCAACCAATAAAATTAAATCTTCACCAGCTTTTTGTTCAAGTTAATTCTCTTTACTCCCTATTTTTGAACATCCTGAACCTCAGTCTTTTGTCCAAGCTAAGCTCAAACTCAAAGATCTACCCTCTAGAATTAGAGTTGTGGTCCACCACACCCACACTAAGCATTTCTTGAACTCTTTTTCACTTAGCTGGGTAAAATTTTGCCCTGATGTCTCCACTGCCTCCATTCTATTTACCATCAGACTTTCAGTTAGTCTCTCTATCTGTCTGAACACAGGATTTAGCACTGTTCTAACTTGTATTCTTTTTATCTCCCCAATCTCTATATTTGTACATTCTGTAAAAAAAAAAGTGCAATGTGTAATTTTTTCTCCCTCAACTTCTTTCTTCTCATTATAGATCTTCATAACAGGGGACAGTAATAACCACACAACAGTGCCAATACTAAACTGTTGAGAATTCCTCTGCTGAAGGATTTAATCTATATCTCTTCACTTTAGGTTCAGGGAGACTTTTTTTTGAAAAGGCCAAAAAAGCAGCAATAGTATTTATCCAAATATATCCAGCACAATCTCTAGGAAACATACTAACATTCATCTCCTCTGAAACTACTTTAGCCAGGAACACAGAGTACAACTAACACCCAGTAACAATTTTTCCACGTTCCTCCTGGAATGGCTCATTAAGCAGCACTTAACACAATTCACAGATTTCCTCAACCAAATTCACACTCTATTCCTGCAAACAGAAAACCTTGCCTATCACAACAAAACTCATCTCCCTGGTTTAAATTTCTTTTTTCATTGGGTTTTATTGCTGTAATTTGACACAAAGTCCCTTGTTACTCTTACAAGAGAAAACATTTCATTGGGGCTGGCTTATAGTTTCATAGGTTTTTTTTCCTTTTATCACAGTGGGAAGCATGGCAGTGTGAAGGGAGACCCAGTCTTAGAGGTGGAGATGAAAGTACTAAATTTTCTTCTGCAGGCAGCAGAAGTGGAGACTCTAGACAGACTTAAACTTCATAGAATTCTAAGCCACCCCTAACAGCAAGGCTATTCATACTCAAATGAGACCATGCTCCCTAAATGTGCTGCTCAGTACGGCACAGAATTCAAACATAGGAGTTTATGAGGAATACTTTTATTCAAAGCATAATGGTATTGCAACTTGATAACTGCTCCAAGAAGAATCAGAATTTGTCAGTAATCTGATGCCTGCTAGGCAAATAAATTCTGGAATGGCTTCACAATCAAGATTACTTGGATAACAAAAAGAGGAATTGATTGAGGAGAACAGTATTAAAATTAAAGTTGGGTTGGTAGAGTGATACTGGCAGAAATGGTTGATAATGAAGTAGGTTGGAGCTTTGGAGAATATGATTAATATACTGAATTGCTTATATGTGTAAATATATTGAGTAAGATTTGCAAGAACAAATTGTGTGGTGGGAGAAGAGAACTGGTTTAGCAATTTAGAGTAACCCAAGTATTGTTCCCAGAACTCATATTAGCACAAAACTATCCAAAACTCCAAATCTATATGATCAAATACTCACACACACACACACACACACACACACACACACACACACACACACACACACACACAGAGATAAATAAAAAGAAATAAAATAGTTATAATAATGTTAATATGATGGGAATCAATAGTGCTACTGAAACAAACATAAAATGCAAGAATAACAACTTGGCAGCTGTTGCATATGATCTTTGCTTATGATACCTCATTGTGCTTATTGTTGAGACTTATTATAATGCTCTTTTGACATGTATGTACATATTTTGAAATTAATTTAACTTTTCATTAGTTTAATACAGTTATTTGATATTAAAAAATCATCAAAAATTAGTGAATATTATTTTTTTAAAGGAAAGCAGAAAATAATGAGCAAATAAAATAATATTATTCACTGGAAAAAAGTTTTTAAATAGTGTACTTAATATGGAAACTAGAATAAATAACATTTTGTCATTGATAAATACTGTATATTCAAATAAATACATATATATATGAGTTTTGACAATTTCATACACATAAGTAAATAAGTATAGCAATCACTTTTATGCATTGCATACTAAAGAGAGCAGAGGAGCTCAATATCTACAATCATAGAACAATGATAAGAAAAAAGTTTAATAACACAGATTTGATCATTCTCTATTGGATACCCAATTTTGAAAGAACATCGCATATAATAAATATATTTTGAAAATGACAACTACATTTATTCAGTTTTTCTTGTCATTATGACTTAACTGCATCATTTCCCCTTCCTTTGCTCTATGTAAACTTTATGAAACTCCTTTCTCTTTCTTAATTCATGAACTCTTCCTTCATTATTACTCCAAAATGACATAATCTTATAAACATGCAGACACACACACACACACACACAAACACATACGTATACACACACACACACACACACACACACACACACACACACACACACACACACAATATAACTAGGTTATGCTTTGAAGTAATCTGTCCAAGGTATATTATTCTTCCAAAGGAACGAATACAGAAAATTATTATCCACCACCAAATGAAAGTCTATATACAAGTAAAATTACACAGGCTGAATTGATTTTTAAAGACTGAAGGGAATTTCATTAGAGTTTATCAGAAAAATAACAACTGATATTGAGCTTTCAAGTTGAATATCTGCCTAGAAAAAAACGAATGTGAGAATGTATGTTAATTAGGCTAAGATTAAAAACGCATGATGGACAACAACCATCTGATAGGAAAGTTAGACTTAAATAGAATAGAGCTACTCTCAGCATCACAAATATACTCTTAGGTTCTGTAAAACATCCAAAGAAAGAACTAAAGAAAAGGAAAGGGAAGTTAATAATAGGGATGATGGCCACACCCAAGAAACACAAAACAATGATATAAGCAAAAATATTGCATTCTGATAATTTTTTAACATTTGTTACCTCAGAGATTTTGAATCTTGTATCTCAGAGATTGGATCAAAATTCATTATGATAAATATATATGAAGTACCTACATGTTTTTAGGTGTTACTCAAATTACTGGAGTTTGGGCTATGTGAAAATATTAAAGTGGAAATCTAGTTCATTATTAAAATATAATATTTATGTACTCAGAAAAAAGTAATTCTGATGAATTCAGAATTGATGTTTCAAGAAATAGTCACAACAAAATAAGATACAAATCACTTGGGAACATCAAACATCTGAGAAATGACTTGTATGAAATTTCTACAGCATAAAAATGTTTGAACATCTTAGAAAATATCATTCTCTATTTACTTATGCCATTACATTATATTATTTAAATTATATATATACATATATATATATATATATATATATATATATATATATATATGGGTTTTTTGTTGTTTTTCTTGTTTTGTTTTTTCGAAACAGGGTTTCTCTGTGTATCCCTGGCTGTACTGGAACTCACTCTGTAGACCAGGGTGGCCTCGAACTCAGAAATCCACCTGTCTCTGCCTCCCAAGTGCTGCGATTAAAGGCGTGCACCACCACTGCCTGGCTTAAATTATATTATTTGAGAATATAATTTATTTTATAAAAAAAAAATCAGTCTGTACATGTCTAAGTTACCACTTAATGTGAATATTTTAGTTGGATCTACACATCTAAATAAGATGAATGGTAAACTAATCATTACAATCCTGAAAAACAAGAGACATCAATACTTACCTCCCTGAGACTTTGCCAAACACCCTTAGGCCCATAAGTTTGCTGTATATTTTATGGAATGATTGTGTTGGTATTTCTGGTTTTGCTCAAAAATACTTCTGCATAGTTTATCTAACTTACAAAACACACTGATAAAAAGCTAACAAACAAGACCTGAGTCCCAATGAAAAGAATAAACTGGAAATGAATGAGAAAAAGTGGAAGCAACAGGGAAAACACCAAGGAAAGGGTTTTCTAGTTACCATAAATCAAAGGAAGGTCATGGAGGAAATTTGTGAGCACTCATGATCCAATCTATCTCCATGTACTAAAATACCATACTGATGAAATTCAAAGAAAGAGGGATATCAATGATAAGGTCAAGTCAGAATCAAAATATAGTTAACATAGAACCCCATTCACTGAAAATATACATAAGATAGTAACATAGACATGAAAAACCCAGGGTTTCATTATCTATAAGAGAAATCTAGAAAATTGGCAATGCAGTGTTTTATAGGTTCTTCATTTTTCAAACAAATGTAGTCTTCATTTGGACTAGTGCATATACTTTTATAACTAAATATTTCTGCAATTCAAAATGATAAATTTTTGTATATTATAAAGGAATAAATATGGAAATCATCTACATGTAGTATAACATTCTGTAATTTGAGCAATGAATATAAAATATCAAATATTAATAAAATATATCATAAAGTGAAATAATTTAAAATAACTTTCCAGATAATAGTGTTTTATTTACTATGAAAAACTGAAGATGATGGTACATAACTACTATCTACATTGTCAAGGGATATGTTCTTGTGATATATCAACTTTATAAAGGTACAGATACAAGAAACGAATATATGGTTGATAAATATCATTTTGACAAATAATTTCATACCATATTTTAATTGATGTAAGGGAAAATAATTTACTCTCCTAAAAACAGAGAGGAAAATTTCAATTGGATGGAAACATACTAGAAAGATAAATAAAAGGCCTGAACATATTGCCTAATAAATTGTCTTAGCCACTGTAGTATCCTGATGCCGGTTTAGGGAGCATGATTTGATCTCAAGATACTCATTGTAGGATGAGAAAATATGTCCTCACAAAATTTCTTTCACCTGAAAATGTGAGCTGCATTAAAAGTCTGTGTACATACACAAATGTTATATATGATAATAAATTAGAAAATACTATATTAATGTGACAATTTAAAAACCAATGTCCTCTTCAAATTATTCTATATTCAACAAGTACACTCTACACAATAAATATTCACTTCTTACACTTCCTATATGATAGATTAAAAGAAAGAATCATTTAGAAAATGATAACTTTAAAACACTAATATACCAGAATATAATGACTGTCCACTTATTCTTTTGTAATTGTGATAGTAACAAGGAAAACATTTATGCTTATATAATGAATAAGAATTGTAGACAAAGATAACAAATCATATATTCAAAATGCATAGAAAAATTTTCAAACAGATAAGTCAGGATTAAATGAGAAAGATAAAAGAATGTTTTCAGCTTTGCAGTATGTATGCCTTTTTGTGGTCAATTCTATATGAAAAGTTATACTTAGTGAATGCATTGTATGAGATAATATTGTTAATTTTTTATTATAAAAGTCAAGATATTTCTGTAAGGAATTCATTTTTTTTCTTACATAATGACAAGTTAAATAGCAGTGACAGGGAAAATGCTTTTATTTATAAAGAACAAGCCAGAGCAAAAACTATAGTCTTTGCAGTGAAGGGCTTGATGCTGCACAATACACTGGAAGCACATATAAAAGCATCTTGGTGTCTGAATTGCTGAGAGGAAAGGACACAGGAATAGTGAAGTTATAAGAAGCATTAATTATGATGCAATAGAAGGACTCCACAACATCTCAAATTTTTCTATCTGCTAAGCATTTGAGAAAATTTTGTGACTTTTTTCTGAGACAATGTATGGTTCTCTAAAATAAAATAGACTGACAATCAAGTATTTTATCCAAAAATCAAATTTTCCATAATCATATTCACTATGTTTTAAATTTTCAAAATTAATCCCTCAGGGTAACATAATGTTCAATATGCATTTAGAACTAAACTTTCTTTCTTCTCAACTATGTTTTGATGTAATTCTTAATATCTTACTATGATTTTTACCTAACACATAATATTATCACACTGAGCATAATTTACCTTCACACTTGTATTTCTTGGGGTTATTTTTACTTGTTAACTCTCAACAGGTTTCTTTATGTGTTTATAGAGCTTTCAAAGTATTAATATTTTATTTTAGTGTCTTGCTTTCTGGAAAAGTATAAATATAAGATGGTCTTTATGGGATTGGAAGGTCTGATTTGGATAAATACTTCTTATCTCCTTTATTAGGAAACATACAGGAATATTTTTCTCTAATTCATAAAAATCTGCCTGACACTATTGATCCATTTGGAATATTTTACACAAGCTAAAACAGCAAAAAATAAATAAATAAAAATTAAAAATCAAAAAACAAGACCAAACCATCATAGTTATGATGTCTTGTTAAATACAGTCATAAAAATTAAAATACTCCAAACAGATAGTGTAAATAGGTAAATACAGGGAAGCAGAGAATAAAAATTAAATCAGCAAATAATCACTTATAAGAAAACCTGAGTTAGATGAAATATCTGTGCAGCACAAAAGTGTTCACAACTTCTCTTTATGGCACACTAAGTTTGGAGTCAGCTGCATGTACCAAAACACAGCTCTTCAATCAAGCCACACAACAAACACTCAGGACTTACTGCATTTAGTGAAATAATTACAAGAACACACTCAGAATATGAGCAACAAGGTCAGGCTGAGATTAATTTATGCTTCCTTGAGACCGTAATATTGAAAACTCTTCTGACATTGCGGTATAACAATGATTGCAAAGAAGAGATATACTTTATTTATCAAATTAGGAAACTAAAATGAATAAATGCAAAGTTACCATTTAATTCCACCTGAGAGAGGAAAAGAGGCAAAAATGATAATAAAGAGAAGTTGTTACATTAAAAGAAAACCAAAGTATTAGTACGTTTCAATGAGATCATCAATTAAGCTATAAGAATTCTAAAAATTATAAAGGAATAATTGTACTTACTGTAAATAATTGTCTATATATCGGTATGGTAGAGATGGATGTGGAACTTTGTTTGAAGAGTAGTAAGTATGAATAGGAAAAAAAGCACCTATTATGACATCTCCTTCATGGTGAAAATATTCAGGGATTTTGTAAAAGCACAGACTGATATTCACATACCAAACGGCAGAGACAAATTTGGGAATCTCTAAGAACCAGGAAATAAAAATCCAGTAGAACATCTTATTGATACATTGGTTTGCTGATACAGATCACACAATGTCTAATACATATATACTGAGGTCATGTTTTTGTAACTATGGTTGTTTTTAACTTTGTTCATGATTGAGGCTGTCACACTAATCATTCCAAAATTTTTCTTTTACCTCCTTTCGTTCTTATGGGAATTTTTAACCTGTTTCTCTTGGATTCTACAGCTGAGGCCCTCTATTCAAATGAAAATAAGTTTGCTCATATTCTTTACTAGCCAAAGGCACTCTGGTTTCTGCCAATGGTACAAATAGCCAGAGATCAGGGATGACCCCATCTTAGGATGAATTGGCTAAAAATATGAAGCAAGAAACTTTTTTATATGATAACAATTTATGCTGTTCTCCATATCTTATATTAGAGTAGCCCAATTACATGAAAAAGGAAAGGACCAAAATAAAAACATTGCAGGTATATCCACACAAAATTAATATATTGCAGGGATTTTGAGAGGACCCCTTTGTAGCTCATTCGTAAAAGCAAAGAGATATAATATTGTATAATATTGTTGATATTTCTGCATGGCCATTTTCTCAGCTAACATTCTAGTTCTGACCCACTTGCCACCGCGTTTCTATCAAATGGTTCTCACTCTGCTTACCTCAATGTACTGCTGCTCTCCTCCCATCATTCATCATCACTGTTTTGCATCCCTGCATTCCAACCATCTATCTTTCTGCATTCCGTGGCACAGATACATCTTTCGGCTCATTTTTATTAAATGGCGTCATTTTTTAATATACAAAAAAGGAAAACAAAAACAAAATAAACAAACAATTACAACAACAACAAAAATCTTGTGTGAGATATTCCACAGTTATAGTGAGTACACTATAAACAAATCAGTAGCAGGACTCTACCAGGTAGTGTTACCTTTTGGGGGATTCCACAGAAGTTTGCATTTTAATATTTTAGCATGGTAATCTCAAAAAAATCATGTCTTTTTTAGCAGACAAGGAATTCACAAATATTTATATAGAGAAAGAAGTAATTGTAACAACACCATATATCTTGCCAGCAACTAACGTGCCAGCACAACAATTTACAATTTTAATATGGGAACATACATTCATACTCCGTTGAGACCATAAATGTAAGCATAGCGTATATCAACATCTCCCCATTTTACACTGAAAAAAAGCTTTATCTCTCACATTACAACACTATATACTATAAGAACAATTATGAGAAATATCAGAATAGGAATTTTTTAATACTTTATTTATATTTCAAATGTTTTCCCTTTTCCAGGTCTCCTGTTTGGAAAGCCCCTATTCCATCCCCCTTACCCCTGCCTCTATGACGGTACTCCCCCATCCACCCACCATCTCCCCTCTTCCCTCCTTGACATTCCCCTATAATGGGTCATCTAACACTCTCAGATCCAAGGGCCCTTCTTAGCCACTTATGTGACGAGAACCATGGACCACTTCATATGCATTCTTTGGTTGGTGGCTCAGTCTTTGGGAGCACCACCGGAGGGCCTGACAAGGTGACATTGTTGCTCCCTCCCCATTGGGGTGCAAACTCCCTCAGCTCCTTCGGTCCCTTCTCCAACTCCTTCATCTGGGACCCCCACACTCAGTCCAACAGTTGCTGTGAATTGAATCATGGGTGTTCCAAACTTTTAGGTCAATATCAGCTTATCAGTGAGTACATACCGTTTTTTTGTTCTTTTGTGACTGAGTTATCTCACTCAAGATTATATTTTCAAGTTCCATCCATTTGACTGCAAATGTCATGAAGTCATTGTTTTTAATAGCTGAGTAGTATTCCATTGTGCAAATGTACCACATTTTCTGTATCCATTCCTCTGTTGAGGGACATCTGGGTTGTTTCCAACTTCTGGCTATTATAAATATGGCTGCTATGAACATAGTGGAGCATGCGTCTTTATTACATGTTGGAGCATCTTTTGGGTATATGCCCAGGAGTGGTATAGCTGGGTCCTCAGAAAGTATTATGTCCAATTTTCTGAGGGTCCGCCAAACTGATTTCCAGAGTAGTTGTACCAGCTGGCAATCCCACCAGCAATGGAGGAGTGTTCCTCTTTCTCCACATCCTCACCAGCATCTGCTGTGACCTGAGTTTTTGATCTCAGCCATTTGGACTGATGTGGGGTGGAATCTCAGAGTTGTTTTGATTTGCATTTTCCTGATGACTAAGGATGTTGAACATTTCTTTAGGAACTTCTCAGCCCTTTGAGTTTTCTCATATAAGAATTCTCTCTTTAGCTCTGTTCCCCATATTTAATAAAGTTATTTGCTGCTCTGGGGTCTAACTTCTTGATTTTTTTCTATATATTGATTATTAGCCCTTTATTGGATATAGGATTGCTAAATATATTTTCCTAATCTGTCAGTTGCCATTTCAACTGGAGGTCAACATGTAGAAGAATGAAAATTGATCCATTCTTACCTCCCTGTACAAAGCTGAAGTCCAAGTAGATCAAGGACCTCCACATAAAACCAGATACACTAAATCTAATTGAAGAGAAAATGGGGAAAAGTCTCAAACACATGGGAACAGTGGAAAAGTTCCTGAACAGAACACCAATGGCTTACGCTCTTAGATCAAGAATTGACAAATGGAACCTCATAAAATTGCAAAGCTTCTATAAGGCAAAGGACCCTTTCAATAGGACAAAACTGCAACCAACAGATTGGGAAAATAGCAAGAAAAATTTTAGGCTCTTTTAGCAGTTATCATCAGCATTCAGTATAGTTAGAGAACTAGAAAGTCCTGAGACCATCAGTACAATTCCACTAAAATCAGGGACAAGGGAAGGCTATCCATTCTATCTCTACGTAGTAAGTAGAATACTTGAAGTTCCAGCAAGATCATTAAGAAACTAAAGGAGATCAAGACAACACAAATTGAAAGGAAAGAAATTGAAGCATTGCAGTTGGTGGATGATATTATGGTATTCATAAGCAAACACAAATATTATACCAGGGAACACCTACAACTGATAAACATCTTCAGCAACTTGGTTGATTTAGCCCTGAGTTTTACTACTTCCTGCAATCTACTCCTCTTTTGTGGGTTTGTATCTTTTTGTTTTAGATCTTTCATGTGTGCTGTTAAGACTATTATAAAATCTCTCCAATTTCTTTATGAAGGCACTTAGTGCTATGAATTTTCCTCTGAACAGTGGTTTCATCGTGTCCCATAAGTTTGGGTGTGCTATGCCTTCACTTTTATTGAATTCTAGAAATTTCTTTCTAGAATTTCAATATTTCTCTCTATTTCTAATTTCTTTCTCTATTCTCTGTCCAAGTTATCATTGAGCAGAGTGTTATTTAGTTCCTATTTGTATGTGGGCTTTCTGATGCGATTTTTTGTATTGAAGCCCAGCCTTAGTCTGTGGTGATCTGATAGAATACATGGAGTTATGTCAATCTTCTTGTATCTGTTGAGGCTTGTTTTGTGTTTGATTATATAGTCAGTTTTGTAGAAGGTATCACGAGGTTCTGATAAGAAAGTATATTTTATTGTTTTGGGGCTAAATGTTATGTAGACATCTGTTAAATCAATTTGGTTCATAAATTCTTTTATTTTCACCATGTTTACTGTATGTCTGTTTACTTCCTGGTTCAATGACCTGCCCATTGGTGAGAGTGCAGTATGGATATCTTCCACTATTGTTGTATGAGGTTCAATGTGTATTTTGAGCATTATAAAGGTTTCTGAATGAGGTTGTCCTTAGATGGCATAGATGTTCAGAATTGAGACTTCATTTGGGTAAATTTTTCCATTTTGTTAAATTCCTTCATCTGTTTGATTGTATTTTCCTGTATTTCTTTAAGAGATGTATTTGTTTCCTCTTTAAGGTCTTCTACCTGCTTGCTTGTGTTTTCCTGTCTTTCTTTATGGGAGTTATTTATGTGTCCTACTTAAAGATTTCTATCACCTTCATGAGGCAGGATATTAGGTCAGAATATTGCTCTTCAGTTTTATAAGGGTGTCCAGAGCTTGCTGTGGTAGGAGACCTGGGTTCTGATGTTGTCAGATTACATTGTATTCTGTTGCTTATCTTCTTTTGCTGACCATTTGACATCTGGTTACCTCTTGTGTTATCTGGCCTGGGTGTCACAGATTGGAGCAGGCTTTCTTGGAGGCAGGTAGAGCTCTTTGACCACAGTTGGACAAGCCTCCTTGGAAGCAAGCACTGCTGTCTCTGGTTAGGTCATGAATCCTATGTCTCTGATTTGAGCAGGCCTCTGGTGTCCCTTGTTAGGGCAGTCCTACTGTGTACGTGGTTTGGGCAGACCTTCAGGAACACAGACAGCCTTTGATATGTTGGGGAGGGGCACTGACACACTGATCTCCCTCATGTGCACATGGAGGTACAGAAAAGAAGGGCAATGGGACTCAGGCAGAGCAGAATAGATTCCAAGTCTGCTGGCATCTGTGAGTATTGGGGCAGTAGTGTCACCCGTGTCGCTGGTTAGGTTTGACCATCCTAGGAGATATGAATGCTGTGTTGGTCAGGGAATTTTCCTTTTCTTATAATAGATTTCTTCCATATAAAGTGCCCCAATAATGTTTTCCTCTTTATTTATTCTTCCGAATTCTTCTATATTCATGTCCCATCTAGACTCACCACTTTCTGATACAATAAAATCAATAGGATTGTAAGATAATAATGGAATAACAAAAAACTCAATATGATTGAAAAATCTTACCATATTAGAAAAGGACAAATAAGCTGCAGAGGAATAAGAAAATTACTGAAATGGTTTATAAACAATGTAAATAAATATTAAAAATAAGAGAATATTAAACAAAATGGGAAAATCTCTGTCATGCCATTGTGACAAGGAGCCATCACAAATGAGCATCATATCTGTCGGTTATCTTCTTCCGATAATATGTCCTATAATTAAGAATACTTTGTTTTCAGAGTGAGCTTCCAGTAGAAAAAAAATTGAATTTTCAGTTGCAGGTGGTTATTAACTGCAGATGGCTTTTAGGTAAGGAATGGTTACATAACTCTGCTTCTCTTTTCCAGTCTTGGCCTTTATCTTATACAGACCTATTTCCAAATCATAAGCAAGCTACCTAAGCTTCTGAGTTCACATGGGCTTTGATCATGTTGATTTAGTAGGCTATATTTCCTTTGTATCCTCCACCACCTCAGGATCTACACTCTAACAATCTTTCTTCCTTTTTACATGGTTTCATGAGTCCTAGTAGGAGGAATTTGATGGATATATCCTACCATGGCTTCAGAGTTAGAAGATCTCCCTCTGCATATTATCTGTCTGTGGTTTTCTACATTTGTTTCCATCAGTTGCAGGAACAAACTAAAAATATTCAATATCCACCATAAAGGAACTTTCTCTACAACAGAGAAAGACAATTGTAGAAAGACATAACCTAACAAGATGCAGAATTGTACAGATAATTCCCATTTGTAGACTCTCCTCTCAGACAATCTCCACTCAAAACTCTCCAAAGAATCATTCACATAGCTCTTCAAATCTACCCCTCCCATTGTAGTCTTCTAGGTACTTAATAAACACAGCTCATTGCACTTCTAAGAGATCACACCTCTATTTCCAATCTTTTCAAATCCATTTTTCTCAAATTCACACCTTATGTTTACTTGAGAATCTGAAGCTGTCACACTGGCACATATTAAGACATAACAACTGTGATCTGCAACATGCTCACTAGATGACCCAATCACTGTTTCTAAGTATTTTTAGCCCTTGTAAAATGCTTTTACAACATTTGTTGCCCTCAGACACTCATAACATCTCATCTTACCTTTTCATCTATCTTCAGTTTTGACTTATATATAATACGTGGAAGGAAAGACTAGCCCAGCTTTTTTTCTGGACCCTGTAATTTCAGTATATCCTAAAAATCCAGTTCCCTTCTGTCCAGGATATTGTGAAAATTCTCTTGGCCACTCTCTGATGGAGTTTCCAAAAAGACCTGCATTCTACCTGAGAGAAAACCAATAGCTTCCCAGACATGGGTGGGAGACCAAAAACAGCAAAGCCAATAAGCTTCCTCCCAGTTTGTGCAATCATGAATTGCAAATCCTGTATCCCAAATCTTTTTCTTCAATCAACCAGTTATATATTGAAAGGTCTCCCTTACCATTTTGTAGGACAACATTGAACTTGTCACACTTGCTTTCAACTTCAGGTACCACTAAACACTTTCTGTCATATACAATAGAAACTTCAGAAACTTTATTAGGCCTAGGAATCCAGTTTGTAAAACCTAGCCTTAATCCTCCCAGAACAACTCCTCTTATAATCCCCCAAAACACTTCATGTCTCAGGTCAGAGACTCTCCAGCATCCTTAAAAGGCACAGTATCATAGTGAGATTCTCACATCTGACTAAAGCAACTTGGAGAGAAATAGGATTATTTTAGCTATAAATTGTCTTAGGCACTGTTCTAATACTGTAAAGAGATAAAACAGATATGGCAGTTCTCTTAAAAGAAAACATTTAATTTTTGGCTTGCTTATGGTTTTGGGGGACTAGTCCATTGACATCATGAGAGGTATCATAGTGGTATACAGGAAGGTTCTGGAGCAGTAGATAAAAGCATATATCATAATATATAGGCAGAAAGAGAAAAGTAGGCCTGGTATGAGCTTTTTGAAATCTCAAAGGCTACCTTAGTGACATACTTCCTCCAGAAATGTCACAATTATTTCAGAAAGGATTCATTTCCTAATTCTTCTAATCCTTTCAGACAGTTCCATTCCTAGGTGACTGAACAGTCAAATGTCTGAGCCTGTGGAATTAATTCTTATTTAAATTACCACATTTTTCTGGTCAGTATAGACTTGTAGCCATATCATAAGGCAAAATGCATTAAGTCCAAATTTAAAAATCCTTCAACTCTTTTATCTTTAGATTCTTTCAAATCCCAATTCTCTTATGAGAGTCAGGGCAATATCTTAACTGTAACTGCTCATAAAATCAAACTCAAGATGTACACTTTATACTTCCAACATAAACTAGAACCAAAAAGGAGGAAAGGCACTATCAGAGGAAATGTAGCAAAGCAAGGTAAAATATCAGCAATGAAACCTCTATATTCTGTGATGACATGTCCAATATTAAAATGTTCTTCAGAATTTCAAAACCTCTCAGCTTTGTTGACAGAAATACATGGCCTTTCTATTCTGATGATACCACACCATATTTGCATATGTACTTTGTAGGTATTTCAGGTGTTTCTCATCTCCAACATCTTAGCATATCTAACTCATTTCAAGCTTTATATTCAAAGCTTCACACAATGACCTCTCTGAACTTCCATACAGTGATAACCCTGATGCATACCTACTATATTACTTTACCCTTGGAAGGAGATTCACTGAATTTTATCTTGTTTACTCCATGACATATCCACAAGTCTGTGATGGAAGCTGCCACTTTTTTCTGCTTGCTTAGACTGGAATTTTGTAACTCATTCGATTTTTTTTGCATCAGCTTTCTGTGGTTGATGGCTGCCTTTGCTGCTTAATATTTCTTTTATTTGCTTTTTCCAGGTTGGAAGATGACCTGTATGAGCTCCTTTTCTGAGGTGAGCATTCCTTATTTTATTTTGCATCAGACAATACTTTAAATTTTTTAGTTCCCTTGAACACTAGACTAAAATTTATTTAATTTCCTGGCTATCATCTCCTCATACTACAAATGCTTTATTTCTCTTTTTTCAGCTTTGTTTTTCATATTACATATCTGCCTAAGACTAGTCATAAATAGTCACATGACACAATTAGTGTTAGGCTATTTTGAAATACACTATGACAATGATATTAATATGAAACCCTTCAATTTATCCTCCTTCAAATTTATGACAAAGACAAACAGTAGCCACATTCTTTGACAAAATATCACAAGAGCTATGTATAGGCTACTTATTAATATTCTTTCACTCTAAAACATCTGGAGCTTGTCCACATCACTTTTAGCACACTCATTTTCCATTATATAGTCCCATAAGCCACAGTTCAACCATTCCAACACTTTTCAAATCCATAGTCTCAATCTTCAATATTCATAAAAGCTACAGAATTATAAGTCCCATCACAGCAATACTGAAACTTTTGGTAGCAACTTATTTTTAATTGAAGTTATATTATAGTAAAGAAACTCCATGACATGAAAATACTAATAAATGACAGCATTTAATTGTTGCCTAAGTTAGAGTTTCAGATGTACAGTCTAGTTTTATCATGGTAACACCCAGACAAGTACTGGGGCAGTACTTGAGAACTTACTTTCTGATCCACAGGCAGAAAGGAAAGACTGTGCAAGACATGGGCTTTTGAACATCAAAATCTACCCCAAATGACCTACTTCCTAAAATATAGACATACCTACTCCAACTAGGCTCATATCATAATAGTATTAATTCTTTTAAATAATTCTATTCCTGGTAAATAAGTATTCAAATGTGAGTCTATGGGAGTCATTTTTATTCACACTGTCACACAGGTTATATTTCATTTATTTAAGAAGTGAAGGCAAGAGCTGAAGATAGGACCCTAAAGCAGAAATCACAGGGGGAATTTCCTTACTTTTGTACTTCCTTTGTTTTGATTTCCTCATTTCTTATATAGCTAAGAACCTATGTCCAGGAATTTTACAATCTACGGTGTGCTGGCCCATTCATCAATAAGCATTCGAGGATATGCCGCTACAAAAATTCTCATAGTCTATTTTGTTAATTCCCTAGAAGTTACTCCTGTTCTCCAAGTATGTCCAGTTATATGTCAAGTTTATAGAAACTATAAAATCCTAGGGTCATAAGCAACATTTTCCCTACTTTGGTCTCAGAGAAATTACAGGCCCAGGTTTCCCCAAATCCCAATTACTCATAAATGGGCTTCTATCACCTGAATAAGGTCAAGATATAAATGTAAACAATTCTTCTATCTTCTAGCCCTCAGTCTGCTTGGCCAGTTATCTGTGTCTATTTTTAGAACTTTCACACTCAAGACAAAGAAAAAAACGTGGAATATGGGAAATTTGTAACTCTTCTCTCTATCACACAGCTTTTACATTCATTCACTGTGTACTATTCAACATTCACTGAGACTTAGAATAGGTAATATTCATGTCTTGTTTTGGGCTGAGCCATTAATAGATACTTACTCTCAACTCTATGAACAGACCATAATCTCTAATTTCATGCTGTTCACTGAAAAAAAAAGGCTTCCATAAATAAGTCTGAGAGTGATGTTTATATATGTATAAATATTTAGAAGGTATTTTGATGCTATTTTAGTATGGCTAAAAGAAAATATTTTGTTCTATGATAAGGCCTATAAACTCTCTAGCCATATATTTTAATGAGTTTATAGCATCATACATGAATTTTTCTCCCATGAAATTGTCTTCTTAATCAAATGTACTCTGGCTTGTAACGCACACACACCAGTCATAGTACAGCAGAAGATATTGACACATATTGCTTTCATTTTTACCACTGAGGTCGGAGATCTCACATCTAAATAAGTTGGTTAATGACTTTCTTCCTATAAAAGACTACATAACATCTTCTGGCATTGCAAAAACAACCCAGAAACTAGAGACTTTCCAGCTCAATTTCAAATTGATGTATTCTGTATCTTGCAACAAAGATTAGTGGTGTCCTCAGTCACTGGATGTCATCATAATGCACAAAAGGAACAATAATAGCCTGAGCTATTTTCAGGAACACTGTGAACTACCTAACCAACAATTAATATAACATTTTTAATTAATTAATTAATTAATTAATTAATTCACTTAACATCCTGATCATTGACTCCCTCCTGGTACCTCCTGCCAAATTTCATTTTTCCCTTCTCCTCTGAGAGAGCAGAAGCACCTCTAGATACTCCTCCTACCCTGGCTACATCAAGTCTCTGCAGGGCTAGATACTTCTGCAATTCAAACCAGATAAGATAGCCTTAGCTCCAGAAATAATTCCACAGACAGGAAACAGCTTTAGGGATAGTCCCCAATCCAGTTTTTGGAACCCACATGAAAACTGAGCTGCATATCTTTTACATATGTTCAGGGGGCATAGGTCCAGCCCATTTATGCTCTTTTGTTGGTGGTTCAGTCTTGGAGGGTCCCCAAGGGTCCAGGTTATTTGACTCTGTTGGTCTTGTGAGATCCCTATCCCCATTGGGGTCCACGATCTTTCTCCTAACTCTCCCATAGGAGTCCTCAATCTACATCCAATGGTTTACTGTGGTTTTCTGCAACAATATGAGTCAGCTTTTGGGTGGAGCCTCTCAGAAGACAGTGATGCTAGGCTCCTGACTGCAATCATAAAAGAATAACAGTGATCATGTCAAGGATTCCTGTTTGCTCATGGGATGGGTCTCTGTTTGGGCTGCTTATAGCTTTGCCATTCCCTCAGTCTCTGCTCCACTCCCCATCCCTGCATATTTTTTTTGTAGGATAAATTTTGGGACTAAAGTTTTGTGGGTGGTATGTTTTTCCTATTGCTTCACTAAGAGTCTTCCCTGGTTACAAGAGGTAGTCTTTCCAGGATCCATGTCCCCAGTGCTGTCTAAGTTTGGGTCAGCCAGGTTTCTTCTTTTGAGCCAACCCTATCCTAGAACTCTGGCAAGTCCCTGAGATATCCCCAACCCACTCCCCAGCTGTAGATTAAAACTCATTCTCATAGCCATCTAGCCATCTCTTCTCTCTCTTCTGCACACTTGATCCTGCCCACCCCCTCTAATTCCTCCCTATGCCTTATCCCACCCAATTTCATCCTCCGTCTGCTGCTTATGACTATTTTATTCTCCCCTTCAAAGTAAGATTTAAGCATCCTTCTTTGATCCTTCCTTCTTCTTTAGCTTCTTTGGGTCTGTGGAGAGTAACATGGGGTACCCTGTATGTTGTAGCTAATATTCACTTATCAGTAAGTACATACCTTGTATTTTGGGGGGATGTGGGTTATGCCACTCAGGATGATCTTCTCAACTTTCATCCATTTGCCTACAAAATTTCATGATATCTTTGTTTTTTACTAGGTGAATAGTATTGCATTTTATAGGTGTACCACATTTTCTTTATCCATTCTTCAGTTGAGGAACGTCTAGGCTGTTTCCAGCTTCTATTATGAATAAGGATGTGTGGTATAGTGGGGCATTTTTGGTGTATATGCCCAGTAATGATATACCTGGTTCTAATATTTCATTCTGGACTAAGAATTTTTTGTTTAGTTATTCATAGCTAAGGGAACAGAAGTATCCAGAAGTATACTATTAAAGTATTTCAACGGGATTACAAGTTATATTTGTACAGGCTTTTATATGCTTCTCTGCTCCTTTAACTACCTCACCAGTTTTATGTTTACTTCCCTAGTATTTCCTCTCTTTAAATGATCTTTCTTTCCTACTATCCTTGTCTCATAAGCCATACATTTGAATTTTTCCCATTCCAGGGTTTCCAAACTTTTTCACATTCTTCCAGTAATACATTACAAAATCATAACATTCTATCTGAGATAGGAAGGAAAGGCACAGCAAAAATACAATCTTAATATGAATTTATATTTGAGAGTCCTTTCCTGGTGCTATAATGTAAAATACCCTGATAAATGTAACAAAATTTAATGGGGTACTTTTAAAAATATTATTTCTGCTTTACAGTATATAACCTAGGGAAGTCCAAGCAAGAGATAGTTGAAGTAACTAGTCATGTTAACTGCACATTCAAGACCAGAAAGCATTGTAAATAATAAGCTTTAGAACTCAGACAGCATGGTGAAATCATATATCATCCATGCTGGGTCTCCCACCTAGGTTTGGTGCCACACACAATACAGAAGTTTTCCAACTTTAATTGATGAAATCATAATAAAGTTGCACAGAAGAATTAGAAAGTACCATTTTGAGACATTTCTATTAGATTAGTTTTTTGATCAAACAAAGTAATCAAACAAAAAATATAATGCATTTCATTTTGATAATGGTTTTAGTCACATTATGTTTATCAACAATTTTACCTATTTCCTAGTAATGATACAATTTTTTTCTTCCTCATGGCAGAACTCTTTGTTGATCTCTGCCTTGATCTCCAGTGGCTCAGTTTGGCTTGAATTCTTAAAATCTCTATATAAACTACCCTTTATATTATACTTCTTTTTAGATGTCACTACTAGGATTGTAATCATGCACCACAAGGCCATCAAATATTTATTTTATAATAATATAATGTATGGAATTAATATATGTTATGTTATATAATTCTTTCAAGAATGAACAATTTGGTCATTTTTAAAAATTATTTTTCACCATAGAATTATCACATGCTATAGTCTCAATTGAAAAATTCTTGAAAGGACAATGACACTAGTTTGTATTTCTTTCTTACAAATTGAAGGACAAAAATGACTTTATAGTTAATATTCAAAAATATCATGCAAAGTAGGATGAGAGAGAAAGTGAGAATAGGGTAGCACAGAAAGCATTCTATTGGCCTTGCAACTACCATTTTCTATAGTTCAGAGTCTGCAGGACATGAAGAAAAGTTGCTGCTTTTGTCACTGCTCAGGACTGAGTCTTCTCGCAGGGCCCGTTCCAGACTGGCAGACAGGGAATGTATCAGTTTCTCTCTAAATTCCTGACCAAGAAAGACATAGAGTATTGGGTTGAGACAGCTGTTGAATGAGGCCAGTGTGCTTGCTGGGTTGAGCAAAATGTGAATAATGTTTGGTGTCTCATTATTCCAGATATTACCTAATAGAAAAATCAATTGAAAAGGGAACCAACACACAAAGAAGGAAATTGCTACAGCAGTGAGAACACGTAAGGGACGGCTGGAATTAAGAAAGCCTTTTCTGCAAATCTTGGCAGTCATGAGTCCATAGCAGATGGCAATGAATGACATGGGTAAGCTGAAGCCAATAATAAAACTGATGATTCCTGTAGCTGTGCTCACAGTAATTGACACTTTTAATTGCTCCTCAGGGTTTGAAAGCACGGATTCAAAGTTACATGTACAATGCACTTCACCTCTTGGATCTCTCACTGTAGTCAAGAAGAGAAAATGTGGCAAGGTAAACAGCAGAGAAAGAATCCAAGCTCCAACAACCACTTTCCTGGCTAGACTCACAGTTCGGTGATTCTGAGCCCATACTGGGTACAGGACACAAGTACAGCGATCCATGGCAATGAGAGTGATCAGGAAAACACTTACAAAAAGGTTTATATGTACAATGCTGTGAACAAATTTGCAAAGGAACCAACCAAAAAGCCATTTTCCTCTCATGACCATTGAGATGATATGTAGTGGTAAAGTAACCATGAAAGATAAGTCACCCAAAGCCAGGTTCAGATAACAGATGGTGGTCACACTGTGTGCCATCCGGAACCCAGCCACCCAAATCACAAGCCCATTACCTAGCAAACCAAGGACAAAGGTTATGGAGAGGACTACCACTGAGAGGATCCATAGAACTCTGGAGGTGGTAGAATCATAAAACACCACTTCTGATCCATTCAGAGGGATGGAGGAGTTGGCTTCCATTTCCTCAGCACCTTAAACATTTCAACAATGACTGTTACACAGATGTGGCTCCAATATATAGCACTCTTACTCAGATTCCACATCACCCTCCATAACATGGTAACTATTTTAAGTGTAATGGATGAAACCTACTTCTCTTTTGAATCTTTGATATTGAAACCATACTTATATACACTATCAAAGAGAATTATTACTTCTCAGACTGATTATGAAAGGGACCATACAATTTTATGTTATATCACTGATACTGAACTGAGAGTAGACAGGAAATACAATGCTGGCAGGTCTGAGTTTGCTACTGGTAACACAGAAGTGACTGATGAGATTCTCCTTTAATCAAGGCTTTCCATATGTTCTTTGTCCTCAAGGAATAAAATTCAACTATGTGATGCAGAGAGTTTAAATTATTTATTTGTAAACAAAGAATAAAGGGTTAGGAGGGGTATTGAAATATGTTTACCCAAGATTATAGATGGTGTATTTTTCATTCTAGCTGTGATATTATGACCACTGTTATAGCATTCTTTGATAACTGTCTTTTTTCAACTGAATATCCTTCTAGGTACACACTGTTATAAAAAGACACTGCTCATGAAGACCATATCATTTTGAAATTTTGATCTACCCAATGACTCTTGTTACTTTCTATATCATGAACTTCAAAGAAATTTTTTTAAGATTATCATGTGCGTGCTGCATTTAGAGTGGTAAGTTTTATGTTATCTTTGTCCAAATCATAATATAGCATATGTTTCCTTTATGTGTTTCTGTCTGTTGAGTGTATGTTCATGTTTGTGCACATTGGATTAAATGGCAGAGCTCAACTGGTATTCTTCAGGTACAAAATACTTTGGACTTTAGGACAGACTTCTCTCACAGAACTCAAACTTATTTATTAGGCCATCTGACCAGCCAGTGCAGACCAGGTACTTCTCTATATGCCTCCCCAAAAAGGTGCCTACAAGCAATGCCCCATCTTCATTTTCTAAGTCTTTATTTTTGTAAGAAAATCATTTTACCAAGTGTGCTATGCCCAGAGCCACCAAACTCCTCTGTATGGTATATCTTTTTATTATTTATCTGTGTTCCACAGAGCATGAATAAAATAAAATGAAGCCAGGACTCAGATCTTATATTAGTATTCCTGTGTAGAAACAAGAATATTTCTTCAGAGTTTAGATACTGATATGGGAGAATTCAACTGTGCTTCAAGAAGGCTTAATAACAAAAGTGTATTAAAGAGACAACTACCAAGACAAAGTGGCACACAATCTTCTATCCAAATTCTTGACTAGTTCATGTCAGGTTTCAATGTAATTCTTCCAATGACACCATGCAAAAATATTTACCAAGATATTCACCTTCTCTCTGATGTGGGTTCCTACATAGTCTTTCAGAGGCTGCCCATTTTAAAGATCATATTTCTATTAATGTAATCCATTAGTTTGAATCTAGAGTTAAAGTAAATTGTAAAAAGTTACTGCAAGTGTTCAATAATGTGTATCTTCTTGTGGTTTTGGAAAGGAAGAAAATCAATGATAGGTGAATACCATATCTGCCTTTAAGCCAGTGTCTTCTACTCTTCCTGCTTGGGATGAATTTCTGACTGTGTGGTATAGTAATAGTGATCATGTTTATATATTTATAGTTATATTGGAGAAATTGTGAGACATAATTAGTTTTTTAGAGGTCTGGGGCATCTCCTTACTCTGCATACAATTTGTAAGTACTATACATAATGTTTATATCGTAAGAATAAATTCCTGTTTTGAAAAATTGTGAAACTTACAGAAAGCAGTTTGAATAATAATAGATATTTGATTTTCAATCAACTTGTTTTGATCTCTGAATCCTTTCTCTACTCTACCAAATGTGAAAGATAATGCTTAAAGTGCCCCAACTCTAGCACTGATTTAATTAATCCTGTGTCCTGTGGAAGCCAGCATTTTGTCAAGGATAAATATCCTTTTCAACAATTCTCATTATAAATCCTGATCAATCCAGAAATAGAATCCTTTCTGCTTCACAGCATTTTACTAGAACCACCTCTATACATTACTCAATACTTGATGAAAGACATATGTAAGGATGTCATCAGGTAACTTCACTGTTTACATTTCTACATTTTTAAGAAAAAGATAATTTTTACATTTAATACAGTCCTTTACTTTATACAAGTTGCAGGTTTTCTGGTACTGATGCATATATTTTAACCAATGCATTTCTGTATACCAATTCTCATGTTAAGGAATGCTAAAATTTCTTTAATGTCACCTATGGGTACTACAGAAACCTCAATTATGCATATTTTAGATTTGTTTGTTTATTTATTTTATGTGTTTTCATTCACGAATTTATATATACCACATACATATAAACCCATGAAGGTTCCTAAACCTTCATTACCCCCCAGAATGAAGAGGGAAGCTCATGGGTTTTATAAAGTAAACAACACACAGATTTCCAGAGTCCTGAATATAAAAATTTCAGATAATCTCTCCCCAAATTTTTGGATATATAATACAAATTCTAGGAAAAGAGATGACATAAATGCCTAGGTGAATCTTTCTGAACTGCCAAGATGCCTGTCTACAAGTTATGATAAGATATAGGTTTCATCAGTCACCATAATTGTTTTGGTGGAGTTGTCATTGATGAATCTGTCTTTTATTTGTCTCTGTTGCTAGAGTTGCATGTTGTTTATTCTTTTGTAGTGAACTCCAACAAACTCATTGATTCAATAATTTATACTTTTGTATGATCATTACTTTGACCTGTCACTGGTTCACTGTGTGTGACTAAGTAAATGTTTGTGTTACACCTTATGAGGTAAAGTGTAAAAATTCATCAACTGACCTACATATTCAACACATGCTCAGGCTTTTCAAATCTCTATGGCAATTGGTTAAATTTATGGTCTTCAGGAAAGTAGGAATCCCTGAAGAAAATTCAGTTTGAGTAGTTTGTTAAGGTTATCACAAGCAAATACTATATCTTGAAATCATATACCCTAGCAATTAATCTTGTTGCAGTTATGGATATGGATAGCCCATGATAAATATGTTATTTTCTCCTAGAACTTCTATAACTGACTTATATGTGCCTATCTTCACCTAGTGTCAATACATTCTCTTCCCTATGAGTTTAAACAGCTGAGATGTTTCTTTATTTTTATAAGGACACAACCTAGATGTCATTAGTTGACATCCTGGAGGCTTTCATGTACATTTAATTATTATTTTAAATATCCTGATTCTGAATAGTTACACATTGATTATTCAGTGGTTAAGTGTACTGATTCCTCTTCTAGAGGACCCAGGTTCAATATTAATCACAAAATGGTGCATAAAACCATATGTAAAAAATTTTGAGGGGATCTTACATCATCTTATGGCATCCCTTGAGAACAGGCATACATCTGGTTTTGAGACATGCATACCAAAACACCATACTTACAAAATTTAAGAAATAATAAATAGATATCAGAAAAAATATGTCACTAATATGAAGATGTTATTCACATCCTTGAAATAATTTCTGTATGTTTTGCATAAATATTTGTCTTTTATATTCAAGCAAACAAAGAAAAATGTTTAGCAAATATGAATCCAATGTTTATGAACTGATTGATACTCTATAATCATTGATCAATCCATAAGGTTTTACTGTCTGTGAGTCAAGAATTCTTTTTATATATTTTTTTCTGACTGAAGGAAAACAAGAAAAAAATATTTTCTTATTCATTAAAATATATATATAGAAAATGCTCATTCTTATTTAAATGACTTAGCCAGTCATTCAACTTATGAACTATCTTTCCCAGGTACTTACAGAGAGCCATCATTGTTCAGAAACTTTTTTTCAGATGGTTTAATTTACTGAGTTGACTAACAATTTACTGAAATGGGAGAAGAGTTGGCTTTAACATTAAGTATTCTAGTTCTGTTTTATCTCTGCTGAACAATTGGCAACCTAGAAAGAAGCCCAGAGGAAGACTTTTCTTCTTTTCTTAATTATATGAATTGTGATGTATTCAAGCCCTCCTCTTGGCATTTCGATAGGTTCTGATATAATAGTTATAGGATATTTTAGAGAAAATAACAAAACCTATCTTGTGCTTCAGTAAGGTGTGTGGTGGGCTGTGGTGGACACACAGACAGTCTCATCTGCCATCTTCAGAAAATGCAATCAAACTTTGAGGCAATTCACAAGCTCTTAGAAAGTATTCTCTATGATTCTCCTTGGTATTTGTGTTTTCTTGGCATCTGGGTCACTCACTATGTAAAATGATCTTTTTATCATTTAGTTTTATGAGAATACTTCACTGTGAGTCTAATATATATTTATTTGTATAACTCTTTCTACCACTTGGAAGGAATCCTTTATAAATCAAGACTGACAAATGTTTGGAGTATCATATGATTGGCTTAGGCCTTCATTCATTAGTGGCTAATGTATTTTGCCCTGTGCCAGTATGAACTATTGATATCTGCCTCCCTCTCTCTTTGTTTTTATTTTTATGCTTGGTATTTCTATCTCTACATTTCACTGTTTAATACAATTTATACTTTTTAAAACTTCAATTTCAGGATCTCAATTAACTTTAGTTATTTCATTAAATACTCTGCTTGAAAATAGCCCCATTCCTGACTTGATCATTGGATAAGCATATCTCTTTATCACTGATATCTATAGGGTTGGACCTCTGATTCTTCAAAAAGACATTGAAGAAGGTGTTCAGGATATTCACTGTCTACAAGTATACTTCCCACTCCCAGATATTTTTAACACATGTAATGATGGTTTAGTTTTGATGTCATTCTAAATTAGTAGTTTCCCAATTTCTTGTTTCATTTTGGTTTCCTATCTCTCATATTTGAGATGGCTTTTGAAAAAACTGTTATAATCATGCCAATTATTCCAGAAGAATAGACTTAGAGGTCTTGAGGAAAAGGCCTAAAGAGTTTAAAAAGCACATGTGAGAGACATTTTTCCTGGGAATGGACAGAATTTTGTGACACTAAAATCAGCATTCATTATAGAGGTAAAGAAGATGATGAAATGAGCTGCAGAAGGCTGTGGATGTAGCTTTCTTGGTAAATATCACTGTATATATATATATATATATATATATATATATATATATATATAGAGAGAGAGAGAGAGAGAGAGAGAGAGAGAGAGAGACTGGGTGTATGTTTGTTTATGTGTTTGTGTGTATGTATACATACACTGTGTTAAATG
Organism: Uromys caudimaculatus; assembly: GCA_028551405.1. Classification (NCBI taxonomy): domain Eukaryota; kingdom Metazoa; phylum Chordata; class Mammalia; order Rodentia; family Muridae; genus Uromys; species Uromys caudimaculatus. The sequence goes on along the minus strand of CM052717.1, from coordinate 10,092,983 downwards.
TGTTTGAAGAGAAGAATCAAAAATTTCCTGCAGCCATTTTGATAAGTATGATCTGGGTTGGCCATGGTTCTTGTCTAGTATAGAATAAATAAAGTCATAGGCTGTAAGAACAAAGCCATTTCCCAACAATCCAACTCCTCTCTGTATCAGGTAAAATAGTCTAAGGACAAAATCACCCAAATCACTTCTCCAGGCATCAATGAAAACAGTTATATACAGTGGCCAGAAATCCCCTGAGTTTGACCTCAGTTTTGATTTTTAAAAAATGTTCTTGCTTCTGACAGAAACTATAGGTCTTGCATGAAATTCCCATTTTGAAGTCAGAGAATACATTCAAGGGTATTCTACACCAGTAAATTTGAAATTGCAATACACACTGATCAACCAAACATGCTCAGATTTTTCTCATTCGATCAGACCAAATGTCTCCAAATTCTATTTTTTCAGATTCTTCATAGCATGTCTGGAATACCATGTATAAAGTAAAGGATGGATAACATTAGGAATATATCATATATATCACACTATGACAGGACAGGATGCCATTCCTCAGAATAATATAAGTTGGTAGCTTCCTAAAGGTTCAAGTCCTTGTGTAGGAGACACTTGTACAAACTATTATTACAATAAAATTCTAACTGGCAGGGCTTGGCATCACAAGTTTTTAATCCCAGTGTAATCACTAATGGATCCTTTGAGCTTGATGCTACTTTGTCTAAAGAGTTAATTCCAGGCCAACCAGCATTATATGATGAAACCTGTCTCAAAACAAACATATAAATAAATGAATAAATAAATAATAAACTTATATAATGCCATAAATAAAATAAATAAATAATATTATAGGAATATATGCTAACACATCTATAATTAGTAACTCTATAATAATATATACAAATTATTTTAACTTAAAATTACTTTTTTCAAATTAATAAATTATTATTAAAAAACTGTAAGTAATAAACACAGAGTGAAAAATGTTAATCTGTTCTTCTCCCTTCTTTATAAACTTATGCTCCTTTTCTGTATCAACACTCTATTTCAATTATGTAATCTTCAGTTTTTGTCATATTCACATAAAACACATGTCTAAAAGCAAATTGTATGGTTATTAAATATTAATTTAATCACATACATTTAATTTTTGAAAGTAAAAATTTAGCTCTTGTTTACAGCTCATAAGACAAGAGAGTATGCTGCAAACATACATTAAGAAAATACAATGTTCTAAACATGGTGGCACACTTTTAATCTTAGTACTTGTTTGGCAGAGTCTGGTGGTTCTTTGTCAGTTTGAGGTCAGCCTGATCTACATGGAGAGTTTCAGGCCAAAGTCACAAGTTAGACCTCCACTATAAAAAAAAAACAAGAGAGACAAAGGGATAGGGGGGGATGATAGGGCAGAAGAGGATGAGCTAAGGACAAATAAGGAGAGGCTGCATGCCTCAGTGATTAAGAGTTTCCAGCTTTTGTATGGCACCTTGATTTTGTTCTTAGCACCCATATCAGGCAGCTTCCCATCTCCTACACTTGAGTTCCAGGGGTTTCTGAGAGTTTCTGAATTCTGCAGATATGTGCTCTCATATGATGCATATAAACTCAGGCAAATATAAAAACATATATGTGAAAATAATAAATACATGTAAAGGTTAAGAAAAGAACAGATGGTGACTATTTGAGACTTATAGCATAGAAGGTAAAGTAAGTTAAAGGATATGAAATTCAGTAGTGCCAATCTATAACTAAATAGGGAATTTGATATTCGTGCCTCTAAGTGTTCTAATAATTATCTTGATGGACTCACTACATATTGTGGCAGACAAGAATCTGCCTACATGGGAAGCAATGAATGGAAAGAGACAAAACAAAAAGCCATGTTATCTGTTTCAAATAAGAAATACCTGGAGAGCAATAGTGGTCATGGGGAGCTGATGAGACAGTTGTGTTTATGCACACACATAGGCATTCAATTGTATAGATTGGTATTTCTTATAACAGGTAAAGAGGATTTCAGGATGAATGGTGTGGGGCTCATTTTTAATTAATATTTTTTTCTGTAACTGTGAGTTAATAGAATTCTACAGAGAAATTTATGAAAATGTTAAAGAATACCTATATGTTAATGACATAATGATCTAGTTGGAGATTTTGAGTCACTTTTACTTTAACCATAGAACAATTTTGGAGAAAGCTGTAAAAATAATGATCTCTCTCTCTCTCTCTCACTCTCTCTCTCTCTCTCTCTCACTCTCTCAATTTATGGTCCTATTTGTGGCTAGGATTATAGCTCAATAATTGAGCAAATTCTTGCATAGTGTTCTGGTTTTAAACTTGGTGCTGGTTAATTGTTGACAATTTGGAACTAACTGCAGCCATCTGGGAAGAAATAACTGTAATTGAGCAGATAGTTTTATTGAATTGGCTGGACAAGACTGTTGTATTTTCTTTATAGATTTTTAAGCAAGAAGTCCCACCCCACTGTTGGTGATATCACTTCATGGCAGGGTTGTATAAACAAACAGGCTGAGGATACCATGAAGTGTGGTCAAGTAATAAGTACACATAGCAGTGTGCATTTCATGTGCACTGTCTCTGTTGATTACACAAACACTCTTATTCTAGGGAACATTTTCCATTTTTTTTATAGAAAAACTCTCCCTGTTACTTCTAACCTCATACCATTGTTGCATTCCTTTCACCTTGTGTAAACAATCTAGAAAACTGGAGCCTTCTGACTCAGGTCATCTGAAAACTTATGAATTGAATATCATCATTACCAAAATACAAGAATGAATTTCAAAATATTTGATAAAACTAGCCAAATCAGAATGGCACCAACAGATATAATGATGTTAATGGTAACAGCCCATGAGGCCTATATTCATAAGGAACCCTGAGATCTAGAAGAAAAATTTTTCCCAAGGATAGGGTGCTTCCAGTTGTTTATCCAGTCACCAAATAGGTCCATCCTAAAAATGCATATGCAAGGAATATTCTATAGACAGAGCAGATTTCATTCAAGAATATATATAAATACAATAGCAATGAAAACAGAGACCATGAATTTGAAAGCAAATGATAGATAATATGGGAGTGCTTAGAGTTAAAATAGGAATGATATGTTTATATTATAATCTCAGATATGAAAGACTAATATTCAGTTATCAATATAATTACCCAAATTATTTAATAAGTAACAAGTACCACCAAGTTTCTTTTTACCTTCTTCTAATGTAAATACATATAATAGTACAGTAGAAAGAAGCATAACTCACAAAAAGTATCATTTTGCTACATACAAAATGTTTGAGTTTCAGAAATACTGTATGCTATCCTAGTCTGGCATGCTATACTTATTTCCCATAATCATCATTAGGCATTTCTTTCCCCTGTGAAGAATGCTAGAATACACATAAAGATGAAAAAAAGAAGTGATTCCATAAAGTTGTCTTATATCAATCATCTATGCATTGATGTATGAATTTACCCATCTCAACCATATTTCTCCCTCTGTGTCTCCAGTTCAATCACCCTAACTTTTTTTTTTATTTTCTCTGTGTATGTGTCTCTATTTCATATACATCACACATAAATAAATAAATAAATAAATAAATAAATAAATAAATAAATAAATTTAAAATACCCAATAAGCAGTAAATATTCAGTTTCTGAGCTGCACATTCGAATGTATCTAAGTCACATAAAAGAAAAACCTATCTTGTATAAGAATGAGATCTTATGATTTTGTGTGTGATATTTGCATATCAGAGATTGTGCCTTGAATCAGTTTCAGCTACCTTACCTAAGTACTAGTATAAATAACTTACAAACAACAGAAAAATCCCCCAGTGCTGAAATTTGGTGAAGGAGATGAAAATTGCTTTGACTAATGGGGGAGAGGGGTGGTTGAGTGATGGAAGATCATCTCTCTTGAGGTCTCTTCAAGGTCTCATTGCTTCCTGTCATGATAGAAACTAGAATAGAACACCTCTCTGAGGTCCATTTTTAGGACATTAACTCTATCCAGGAGGCATCACTCAAGAAAGCATTACTGTGTTCCCAATAAAAAAAAAAGTGGTGACAAAAGCTTAATTTTAACTAGAATTCCTCCTGTCCTGAGCTCTGCTCTAGTAGTTGTAAATAAAAATATTCAAGCACTTCTAGAGAACCAAATTTTCTAAAGATTCCGATTCTCATTCTAATACAATTGGTAGCAATGTCACATGGAAAGATACACTGAGTCACTCAAAGTAATACGGCTATGTGCTAATTGACAGTGGCATTTAGCTTAGCATTCCATGTGCAAATATATGTTACACACACACACACACACACACACACACACACACACACACACACACGTGTATATGATGACAGAATTCCTCAACCTATTCTGTCAGCTGGGTTTGATATATCTCAGCTAGTTTCCCATAGTTTTCTCTATGGAAAAGAAAAACAACATTAGTAACAAAATGGGACAAAATAAGCAAGCATGGAAACTTGAAGTTGTGAGTGCCACAGTGATTGGGGACAGAAAGAGAGATCAGCAAAGAAGAATTATGCAGAGGCATACTATAACAGGAGAGCAGACATTCAGACTTTAATGTAAGGCTTGCCAATATATTCTACAGGGTCTTGGGATATGGGCCAGGTGGTAGAATACATAGAATTTTTACATGGCATGTATGAATGCCTTGGTTGAGTTGCCAGCACTGCATTAATGGGGTACCCAAAAATACTTCATCAACCTCAATAGATAGGATATAGACTGATCAGAAGGTCAGTGTCATCACAGCATCCATAGTAATAATGAGGTCAGCCTAGGCTATGTAATATCAACTTAAAACCAAGTTGAACAAACAAACAAACAAACAAAAAAGCATGCCATAATTTACAACATTTATATGTTTGGGCTATTTCTTCCATAAAATATCTTAATTTCATTTCTGTGAAACAGAAAATTTTACTTCATCAATGTTAGGGTTTGCGTCGGAGTACAGAACTCTCACGCTGATTCATACTGAATATTCATCTCCAGTAAGACACTTGTCAGATTTTCACTTTTTATATTTATTTTAATTGTGTTTCTGTGTGTTTGAGAGAGTGTCTTTGTGCAAGTGCATGTGTCATGTGAGAAGTCAGATGATCTTAAAAGATTCCTTGAATCTGCAGTTATTGGCAGTTGGCTTGTGCCAAACAAGGGTCATGTGAATACAGCTTAGACCTTCAGAAAGATCAGGAAAATCTCTTAACTGCTGAGCCATCTCTTCACTTTCTCTTCTCCTAAGTTGCACAGGTCAAAAACGAAGAACACTGGTGGAAAAATGGCTCAGTGCTCAAAAGTACTTGTAATTCTGTAAGTAGCTCAATTCAGTTTCCAGCTTTCATAATAGGCAGAAAAAATTTCTAGAAATTTAGAATCAGGGTATATGACAACTTCTTCTACAATCTTATGCCATCCAAAAATGGGGGGCACACACACACACACACACACACACACACACACACACACACACACACACATCATGCACACGTGCAGAAAGGGGGGAGAGAGAGGGAGGGAGGGAGAAAAGAAGAGGGAGAGGGATAGGGAGAGGGAGAAGGAGAACATAATGTATATATAATATACATATATATTATATATATATATATATTATATTGAGGATATATATACTCTTGGAGCAAGTATTTTGCAGCTAAGGAAGTATATAGTTCTGTTGAGTTTCCATGCAACCACATAACTCTACTGATGAAGTTTGCTGTTTTCTGTTATTTTGGTTTGATATTTGCTTTTATTTTGGAAGTGTATTTTGGTGTGTATACATACATATGTACACATTCACACACACAAACACACACACACACATACACATACACACATATATCATAGAAACAAAAAGTAGCTCACTATGTGCCTTGTATCTGAGTAAGGCAAAGAAGTCAAGTGTATTAAATGGCAGTAAGAAAATTGACAGGATTTGTATCTGTTTATAATCTTAACTATGATACTGTGTACGATATGTGTGTGTGTTTGTGTGTGTGTATGAGAGAGAGAAAGAAGAGAGACTGTGTGTGTTTGTGTGAATATTTCAAAGATAATGAAAGTATGCACATTACATTTAAACAAGTAATGGCTGATTACTTATATTTCAATAAAGCCATGTCAGTAATTGAATATGCAAAACAAAATAGGAATGGCAAGTTCTTACATTATGGGAGTTACTTGGCTGTACCAACTAGCACACTAGGTCTGATATGTCCATAGTGATAGGTTACTATGGTATGACGTGTCAGCTGATGGTTTCTGGTGCTTACATTTCCTGGAATAAGCTATCCTTCCCTTATTGTATACAAGAATATAGCTTATATTTTTCTGTCTTTGTTTGCCTGTTCCTCACAAAGTGAAGACTATGTAGATCTCTAAGACAGAACCTCCAAAATAACAGCAAACAGGAAAGAACATTAGGGGTTATGTAGCTGCATGGAAGCTGCAGTGGACGGCCTGGTTCTGCAATCATGCAGGATGGACACACATGATAATTTTCTAGATACTAGCTGTGTGCTGGCAATGTTAATATTTAACTGCTATGGTTAGATGAATTTGTAGCTTTTGTTTCATTGGTTTAGTATACATGGCACCTGACATACTGACAGCCTCTAAGCCCCTTAATTTATCCAAACTGAGTCAGGAATTACAAAACTCTTTTCCTGGCTTCAGAAGCTGGAGTTTTTATTCAATGTCAGGTATAAATTGTGTATTTCAGTACTGAAATGATTGGGGCTAAACTGTGTTACTCCATGTTTACTTATAACAGCTAAATGCAAGTAAACCCTGTGTGACTATGTGTTTTTCTATGTGTGATTGAGTATGTGTGTGTTCACATGTCTGTGGATGAGAGTACAGATTAGGTACCATTGTTTTGCAGTCTGTTCAGACATCCAAGACTAATTTGTGAGTCTGTTCTTCATACACTGAACCACACTGTACTACTCCTGCATTAAGTTTAAAGATCAGGTAGAATACTGCAACACTCTGACACAGCATAATTCCTCAGGGCAGATATACTGACATTCTCAGATATTCTTGCTTGCTATATTTCACATCGTTGCAAATTTCTATCACAACAGAAGCACTGTTTTCCACAGGACAACCTCTCCTGAAGCCTGTGAGAAAATTCCTACCCTTTACCACTCCTCACATCTCCTCCTCTTGTAATCATCCATATACCCATCTTGCAATGAACCAAAAGAAATCACTTACCAGGGCTGATCTCTGAGGCTGGAATAGGGTCAGGACTGTGGCCTAAGTATACTTAAGTCTATTTGCAGCCAGTGCAGTTATAAGTCCTGAAGCTCCTTAATTTCACCTCTAGACCTGGGCTACAATTACCTTGTCATCAGCTGAGCAGTGACACCTTCCTCAAAGGGACCATGATGCCATGATACACCTGGGAGCAAGGTATAAATTCAGTTCCAGGACAAGTCAGGAGGTCCTGGGAACTATTAACAGATGAGTCAATTAACATCAGTGAAAACTTCCCTAAGTCTATGGCAATGAGCTGCCTTTCAAATACAGAAAATGTTTAGTAAGTGGGTTAGTTATACTCTTTGCCTGATCCCATCAGCAAGAATTAATGTTTCAAACTGAGTTTAAGGAGGCTATTCTGAGAATATATATGTGAATACTGGCAAAGATTAGACATACAATTACTTCACAATTTTAAAGCTTTCAAAAAGCCTATTACACTAACCTACTCAAATTTGTACTTTTGGAATGTCATGGAACAACAAGAGACCTCATACTCTACTTCTGAAACTATTTCAGCCTTCTTATAGAGAAATTTTTTGAATAGTTATAATTCATATCTAGAACAACTTGTACTGAGGAAAAGGCTTTGTGGGCAAAAGTACTCACAATGCAAATATGAAGACCTATGTTCAAAACCTCAAATTTCATGTAAAAGTCTGACACTAGGACAAATGTTTGTACCATTCAGTATTCTGAAGGTCATATTTGAAGCCATGACTAAAGAGTTCATGAAAGCTTGATTGTCAGCTAGTTTGTTGTACACAGCAAGGAAATTAGGGACTTTGGTTTTAAAAAGTTTGTATGTATGTGGTACACATCTAAGAATGTTCACTAACCACCCAATATGTACAGTAGCATGCATGTATCACATTAACATATATGAATACAAACTCATACACACATATACACACATAAAAAGAAAATGAATGAATGAATGCTATATATATAGATGGATAGATGGATGGATAGATAGATAGACAGACAGACAGACAGATAGATAGATGAATGATAGGTAGAAAGATGCCTAGACAGAGATAGAGACTGGGAATTTTACATAAGACATGCCTTATTCTTAATCTAATTATTAGGGTTATATTTCCACAATATTTCTCTTCCTGACCTTCCTCTTTTTCTTCCCCTTAAAATGTTATTTTCTGACTTTTCGTTTATTTTTATTATTCCAAAGTTTTTTTTTGTTTTGCTTTTTTATAACCTTGCTTGCCTTGAACTGCATGATCAAACCATTAATTAATTGGAGTGGGCTACCTGTCTTATCCTCCCCAGTACTTGGACTAAAGCCTTGCACCCACACAACTGAAAAATATCCATAATTAAATGTGGGATGTTTTTCAATCAAAGGTCTCACTCATGTAAATATGTGCTCTGGGTGGTGCTTCAGGTCAAATATTGTTGTTCTGTTTGGTGGAACAAGAACTGAATTTATTCTTTAGTAATTTCTGTGGTCAAGTTTTTCTCTATAGCCCAATCTAAATGCAAAACTCCCTTCCCCTGCCTTAGCTTTAAAAAATTCTGGAATTAAAACACTATGTTACAACTCCCCTCTTTTCTAGTTTATTTAGCAAATTTCCTATATCCTCCAGTGATAATAATATCAGCTATGGTTACTACCATACATGCCTCATATTCTACCCCAAGGTAGGCCTACAGCTAAACCCAGAGATAGCTACTACCAATTTTCATTCTCCCTCAAATCCCTCTCCTTCCCTCCCTTCACACACTAGATTGCCACCAGCATTCCTCTCCTCATTCCCCCTACCCAGCTGCCTCACTTCATTCACTACCTATTACTATTTTTTACCCCTTCTGGATGAGATGCATGAATCCTCCCTTGTTACTACATGGTTTCTTTTGGTCTGTGAATTATAGCAATGTTATCATGCACTTTATGGCTAGTGTCCAATTGTAAGTGAGTACATACAGTCTTTGTCTTTCTATGTTGGCAATACCTCACTCAGGATGATATTCTAAATTTCCATTTATTTTCCTGCAAAATTCATTATGCCTTTGTTTTTAGTAGCTGAGTAGTTTTGTATTGTTTAGATGTACCTTGATTTCTTTATTCATTCATCAGTTAACTGACATCTAGTTTGTTTCAGGATCCCAGTTATTTCAAGTAAACATGATATGGATGTAATTGAGTAAGTGTCCCTATTGTTTAATAGGACATCTTTTTGTTATATAATCAGGAGTTGGCTGGGACCTGGGCTAGTACTATTCCGAATTTTCTGAGAAATCACTAAACTGATTTCCAAAGTAGTTGTACATGTTTGCACTCCCATAAGCAATGGAGGGGTGTTCCACTTGCTCCACATTCTCTCCAGCATGTGATGTCACTAGAGTTTTTTATTTTAGACATTCTGACAGAAATAAGAGGGAATCTCTGAGTCATTTTGATTTGAATTTCCCTGAAGACTAAGGAAAATGAGCATTTCTTTATGTTTCTATCAGCCATTAGAGATTCTTCTGTTGGGAATTCTCCGTTTTACACTGTACCCCATTTTTCAATTGGGATTTTGGCTTGTTGATGTCTGATTTTTTTGAGTTTCTTATATATTTTTGATATTAGTCCTCTATACAATGTAGGGTTGAGACAGATATTTTCCCATTCAGTGTGCTTCTGTTTTTCTGCTTGAAGGTTTTTTTCACCTGGCAAAAACTTTTCAGTTTCATGAGGTCCAAATTATTAATTTTTTTTAAATTTTAGTGTCTGAGCTATTGCTGATCTTTTTAAGAACTTGTCAATTTTGTATCTAGCCACTTTGCTGAATGTGGCTACCTGATGTCACAATTCTTTGGTAGAATTTTTGAGGTTTCTAATGTACACTATTCTATCATCTGTGAATAGCAACATTTTGAATTATTTCTTTCCTATTTCTATCATTTTGATTTCCTTTAGTTTTCTTATTGCTCAAGCTAGAACTTCAAGTACTATATTGAGGAGATAGGAGATAATAGATAGCCTTGTCTTTCTCCTGATTTTAATTGAATTGCTTTAAACACCTCCCTATTTATTTTGATATTGGCAATTCATCTGTAGTATATTGCTTTATTATGTTTAGATATGCACATTTTATTCCTGATCCCTACAAGACTTTTAATTTGAAGCAGGTATTGGATCTTGTAAAAGTCTTTTTGCAGCATCTATAAAGATGGGCATGTGATTTTTCCTTAAGTTGTTTGTTTGGTAGAAAACACTAACAGGATTATTTGTATGTTGAGCTTTCTTGAGATGAAACCTACTTCATTATAGTAGATGATGTCTTTGATATGTCCTTGGATACATATCATGAGTACTTTATTGAGTATTTTGGAAACAAAATAAATAAGGGAAGTTAGTCTGAAATTTTCTTTTATTGTTGAGACTTTGTGTGGCTTACTTATCAGTATCACAGTAGTTGCATAGAATGAGTTTGTTAAAGATAATCCTGTTTCTATGTTGTGAAATATTTTGAGGATTATATGTTTGAGTTCCTTTTTTATAGTCTGGTAGACTTCTCTTCTAAAACCATAGTCCACTGGGTATTTTTTCTCTCTTCTTCTTGTTCTTCTTGTTCTTGTTCTTGTTCTTCTTGTTCTTCTTGTTCTTCTTGTTCTTGTTCTTGTTCTTGTTCTTGTTCTTGTTCTTGTTCTTGTTCTTGTTCTTGTTCTTGTTCTTGTTCTTGTTCTTCTTGTTCTTCTTGTTCTTCTTGTTCTTCTTGTTCTTGTTCTTGTTCTTGTTCTTGTTCTTGTTCTTGTTCTTGTTCTTGTTCTTGTTCTTGCTCTTGTTCTTCTTCTTGTTCTTGTTCTTTTTCTTCTTCTTCTTCTTCTTCTTCTTCTTCTTCTTCTTCTTCTTCTTCTTCTTCTTCTTCTTCTTCTTCTTCTTCTTCTTCTTCTTCTTCTTCTATTTCTTCTTCTTCTATTTCTTCTTCTTCTATTTCTTCTTCTTCTATTTCTTCTTCTATTTCTTCTTCTCCTCCTCCTCCTCCTTCTTTTCCTTCTCTTCTCCTTCTCCTCCTCCTCTTCTTCTTTTATTTCTTCTTTATTTCTCCTTCTCCTTCTCCTCCTCCTCCTCCTCCTCCTCCTCCTCCTCCTCCTCCTCCTCCTCCTCCTCCTCCTCCTCCTCCTTCTTCGTCTTGGTTGGGAGACTTTTAATGAGGGATTCTAGTTCCTTAGGGGTTATAGAACTATTTAAATAATTTACCTGAACTTTATTTGGCCTAGGTAAGTAATACTTATTCAGATAACCATCCATTTATTTTATATTTTCTAATTTTCTGGAGTACAGGTTTTTGAAGTACAACCTAATGGTTTTTTGATTTCCTTCTTTTCTTTTGCTATGTCTGCCTTTTCATTTCTGATTTTGTTAATTTGGATAGAGTCTCTCTGTCTTTTAGTTAGTTTGGGTGAGGTTTTGTCTATGTTGTTGGTTTTATTAACTACTCAGATCTTGGTATCTTTGATTCTTTGTATTCTCTTTCTTTCTAACTGATTGATTTTAGCTCAGAATTTTATTATTTCCTGCCATCTACTCCATTTGGCCTTTCACTTGCCTCTTGCCATCTGGTTATCTCTAGTGCTACCTGGCCTTGCTGACTGTGACTGGAGTCTCTCCTTTCTGTGAGCCTGTGAATCTGTGGTCCTGTGATCCTGGTTGTGCAGAATCAGAGTCCAGCTGTCTCTGTGATCCTGTGATTCTGTGATTCTGTGATTCTGAGATTCTAGGTGTGTCAAAGATCTTGGGAGTCAAGTTGCCTCTGAGATCCTGGGTATATCAGAGTTCCTGTGAGTCAAGCTCTCTCTGGGAGCTTTAGGAGTAGATCAGGAGCCAGAAGCCTGGGTCCAATCCGAGCACATGTGCAAACTGGAAGGAACATGTACCTCTGGATGGGCGATGGTTCCTGAATCACCTGGGCTCCAGAGTTCCCAATTATGCCTGGTATTCAGTCAGAGACTGCAGCCTCACCTGAGATCCTGATGTGTCAGAGCTCCTGGAAGTCAAGCTTCCTCTGGGTGTTGTAGGAGTCTTAATAGGTGTTTTCTTACAATCAGGATTTATTCTTTTTTCATCATGGCAGGAAACCTGCCAGCATGCAAGCAGATATTATAATGACAAATTAAACTGAGAGCTCTACATTTGAATCTATAGGCAACAGGGAAAGAGAATGGATTTGGAATGGGCCTTTTGGAATAGAATGTATCACCCATGCCCAGTGACACATTTTTCTCCAATAAGAACTAAACTATGAATCCTCAAAAAGTTCCACTCAATATGATCCAATGAGAGGCATTTTTATTCAAACCACCACATTTTTTTCTCTGCACCATATGCTTCTACCTATATGCTAATTTCGAATTGCATTTGTGCAACTTCAAAGTTCCCATATTGTATCACAGTCTCACCAGTATGTAAATTTCCAAAGTTTGATGTCTCTTCTGAGATACAAGGCAATCTCTGACCTGTTACTTGTAAAATCACAATAAAAAAAAGCCATGCACTTCCAATATGTAGTGTCAGGTGATATATATTGCCATTGCAAATGGAAGAAATAATGAATAAAACAAGATAGAAAAGAAGTAGGCCAAGTTCTGAATGCTGCATCTTCTTGTCTGATATCCGAGTACTCTTTTGATTGCTAACTTCCTTCAGCCTTGCTGACTGTAATGCACTTCTCTCTCTTAAGCTGGTGCTGTTCTCTTCTAAGTTGAACTCCTTAGCTGGTCTGTACCTCTCCATGACAGGTATCCCATAATAGCATCAACAGTATCTTGGGGTCTTCAAGAAAATCCAGGCTTCACTTTCACAATATCATGCAATGGCCTCTCTTTAGCCTCCCTTCACCCACACCTAGCTTCAGTGGCTTTTCTTATACAAGAAAGAAGATTCCACTATCCATTTCTTGCTTTCCTATGAAGCCAGAACCATGTGGCTAAAACTGCCAACTTCACCTACTTGCTGGGCTAGAACATGACCTCCTCATCCACATAGCTTTTCCTCGGCTTCCTATTTTCCATGATTTCCTTCATCACTTAAGCTTATCTTTAATTCCATTTTACAAGTTGGAAAACTAGCTGTGTGGGGTACGGCCATGAGGTCACCACTCCCTTTCTTCTGTTTAGCATGAGGCTCTTTTTCAATTATTTAATTTATGATTACTGTACTTTGCTCCATCACAGTTCCTTGTGATACAGTTCTCCTTGAACTACATTTTAAAAGATTTCTTTTCTTGCTCATCTTGTTCCTTTATATTATAGATCTATATAAGACTGGCCATTAATAAATCACATGGGGCTATCAATATTAGGTGGGCTTGAAATCTCTTGGGACAATATTATTTATCCCAAACTCTTCAATTTAGCCTCAGGTATTTTGAGTAGAGAAAGCATCCACATTATTCCCTGAAATATCAAAAGAACTGTCTCTAGGCCGTTTATCAAATATTTTTCTACTCTCAAGCATTTTGAGTCAGATTGTCATAATTTACACTGCTTTTAGGACAACTGTCTTCCATACTCCTATAGTGTGGCCCATTAAGTTCCCTTTTTAGTATTCAATTGCATTCCTAGTCCATGGGCCCAAACTCCATATTTCACCAGCATGAAGCATGGTCATGCCTGCTACAGCAATATCCTACTCCCTGGTACCAACTTTTATCATTGTAGTAAAATTAGTGTGGAAAGATACCATGACCATGGAACTCTTATTTAAAAAAACAAAACAAAAACCATTTAATTTGGTTTTGTTCTCAGTTTTAGGCATTAAGTCCAGTTTTATCCTGACAGGAAGCTTAGCTCCATGCAGGTAAGTATGTGACTGGAAAAGTAGATTGAAAAGTCTACACCAAGGTCAGCAGAAAGCAGAAACATGGAAACTAGGTTTGAAGTGGGCTTTTTGAAACCTCAAAACCCAACTGAAGTGACACACTTCCCCTCACAAGGCCACATCTACTTATCCTTTCCAATAGACAACTCTCTATTAGCCTATGGGGAACAGCTTTTTTTCCAAACTAACTCATTTGCTTTTTGTTTCTCCTTTGGTCAAAAGCAGAACAGCTTCCACTACTAAGACCACTAGCCCAGATGTGGGAATGCCCTGGGTAGGCACCAGCTTAAATTCTCCATTTTCAGGAAGTTGTGTGGGTGTCTGCACCAAAAGAGCCATCCGGTAATTTTGTGGATATCAGTCTTTAACTTTGCCAATAGTCTGGGTTGTTTGTGGGTGCCCATGGTCCAGGACTTCTTTAGCCATCAACTCAATTAGATATAAATAATATACTCCCAGTACTGTGAGCTTCATTTTGTGAAAAGAAATGTCCAGTTTGGCTCAGTCTTCCTCATTATTTTCCTACTTCATTTAGATTCTCTTCCTATATGTATATGTTTTAAGAAGTTTCTACTATATTAGGCTTCCATAGTACTCCCCCAATGGCTCTTAATTTAATTTTAATTTTAGCTGTCTTTTCTAATATTCCCATCTTTGTTCTTATTTTCTCAACTTCATCCCCTATCCTCTCTTTCTGTACTTTTCATCTTCCCTTTACAGGATCTTGATTCATCCTCCATAACTATCTACTCTATTTATTTTTTCTAGAAACATTTATCTAGTGTCCTAAATCCCTCACTATATAACTAACCTATGTGCTTTTATGGACAGTAGCTTGGTTTTTATTGATTTAATAGATAATATCCACATGGAGGTGAATATATACAATATTTGCCTTTCTGTGTCCATGTTCTTAAGTCAGGATACTTTTCTAGTTTGACTCATCTGTCTGCAAATTTCAAGACATAACCTATTAATAATATCACTATAATACTGCATTGTTCGAATGTGCATTTTCTTTATGAGTTGCTTCTAATTAACGGCTATTATAAACAGAATAGTGATGAATATGATTGAGTAAGGGTCTCTGAAATTGGATGAAACATGTTTTGTGTATGTGCCTAAATATACAAATTACAGCTGGGCCATCAGATACACTGAAGCCTATCATCATGAGGAGTTGGCATGGTAAGTTCCATAGTAGCAGTACAAATTTTCAGTTCCATCTGTAATGGAGATATGTTTCTCTTATTCCACATCTGCATCAACATGAGCTATCATTCGGGTTACTGATCTTGGCCAATTTGATGTTTGAAACATGAAATATCAAGATGGTTTTGATTTGCACTTCCCTAAACTCTAAAGATGTTGAATGTTTCTATACGTATCTGTCAGCCATTTGAGATTTCTTATTTAAGTATTTCTGTTTAGATCTGTATCCTATTTCAAATACTTTCTTTGCTTTCTTTTTTCCAATTTTTTTTAGTTCTTTAGATATTTTGGATATTATTTCTTTTTCAAATTTGTAGTTGGTAAGAATCTTTTCCCATTCTCCCTTCTGTTGCTTTTTCCAATGATGGAAATCCTTTGCTATGACTAAGACTTTTAGCTTCATGAGGTCCCATTTATCAATTATTCATCATAAAGTCTGTGCTAACAATGTTGTGCTGAGAAAATGTCTTCTTTGCTACCAAGTACAACATTTTTCCTCCATTTTTTCTTTGATCAGGTTCACTGTACATGGTTTTATATTGATGTCTTTGGTCCATACGGAATTAAGCTTTTAATGGAGTGGTAACATCCTTTCATGATATGGTGATAAACAATGGGAAAATGGCTAGGAACTAAATTGGAAACTTCATCAAATACCACACTTAATAGAGTATAAATAAATTTAGGAAGAAGAGACTAGACAAATTGTTATTTAGGTGCTTATCTTGAAATCCAAGTGAGGATAGAATTAAGTGGACTATAGTTTCCTATATGAGAAATTTCACCACAGTCTAGACAATTCATATAATTCTAATTTGCTTGTGTTCATTGATTGACAATCTCTTTGTTTTTAAAATAAAATTTTAAATAATTCTATATGCTAGATTCTAAACTACCATATGATGGATTGATAAACTGTTGTCAACTTAAAATATTTCGTTAAAGTATGAAAATCTGATATTTTTCTTTGTAAACACATAAGTGAAATTAAAGCACAATAAATTAGTAAACTGTGTTAAGGAATTCAAAAGGACATTGATATACTTGTACAAATGTTTCTATTGAAACTTGAATGTAAAAATGTAAAACAAAACTAAAATCTCTATCAGTCTTGAACTTATTATCACAGAAGAATAAAGAGAAAAATAAATTTATATTAGAATCCAATTTCAAAATTATCAAGATCTATTTAAAAATCACAAGTGTAGGAGAGAATAAACTTGGATTCATAAGAATTATATTTATAACAAGAAAATTAACCATCTGTATAAAAGGCTGATATGAAATATTTAAACATAGATCCAAATAGTAGGACACATCATTAATCTGTAAGCTTTAGATTCAAGATTAATCATGTCTTTATGCATTTAAGGTCATTGTGCCCTTAACACTTATTTGAAGGACAAACATGGGTATCCAGTTAATCCTTATAACAATAAAACACTACAAAGTTGATTTCAAACATGAAAATATTGAAGGGGCCAATGCAAAGCGATTTTAAGATAGGTTAAAAATAATATTCATAGACTCAAATTCCATATTATATCTGTATAATTGATATGTTGAATAATACAAAACTGACTTATATCTTTATATAATGGATAATTTGAAGTTTCATTATACAAGATTCTTGTTAAAGTGGTTTGTTTCTGCTTGAATATGCTGTGTCCCTAATATGATGAAATGAGTTCTGGTCTGGTCTTAACAAAATAATGTAGCACTTGGGGGCAAAAATGAAGCCTAAGATCCCTGCACTGGAAGCAAAGATAGAGAAGACTTGCATAGCTACCATGACCTTCCCCTTGGTGCTGTGGTAAACAGGTAGGAAGGTGACCCAGACACAAAAAAATACCTGCATGCTAAATGACAAGAATTTTGCTTCATTGAAAGTATCTGGAAGATTCCTGGAAAGGAAGGCCATGACACAGCTTGCAAGTGCCAAGAAGCAGAGGTAACCCAGGATGCAATGAAAGAAAACAGCTGAACCCTTGTTGCATATAATAAGGATGTGACCATGTTCAGAATATGGATCTTGGTCAAGGAAGGGAGGAGAGGTTACCAGGTAGATTACACAAAGCACAGTTTGGATCAGGGTACAGATAGGAATTATGTAGTTTGGGCCCCTTGATACCATTAACCACCTCATTATTCTCCCTGGAAATGTGATCTTAAAAGCCATAACAACAGTAATAGCTTTGGCCAAGACAGTAGAGAGAGCCACGGTGAACACAATTCCAAATGTGGTCTGCTGCATGATGCAGGTTGCAGTGTTGGGATGACCAATGAAGAGCAAGGAACAAAGGAAACAGAAAACAAGTGTCATGAGCAGAATGTAACTGAGAGTCCGATTATTGGCCTTGACTATTGGAGTGTCTCTGTGTTTCACAAAGACCCCAAGAACTGCAAGTGTAAAGGCAGAGAAGCATAGGGCTATGGTAATAAGGACCATACCCAGAGGATCATTATATGCAAGAAAGCTAAGAGATTTCTGCAGGCACTTGTTCTTCTCTGTATTTGAAAAATGAGTTTCTGGACACTTCACACACTGATCAACATCTGGGAAGAAATGAAGACAATTTTAAGTCACTCAACAGTTACTTCATTTTATGCTAAGACATTTATGACTACCTAGAAACAGGACTGTAACCTAAATCATCTTCCATTGCTTCTATGGGACAAGTAAACAAATATCTTCAAGTGAATAATTCATATAGCCACATGTCATATTATTATTTTAGTATTTAACCATGATATAATGCATTTGGATCTATCCAGTGCCCATTCTGTCTCTGTAACTCCTTCCTTACAGATGCACATTTATCCTTCATATGGTCTCTGTCCTTCTTATATTTACTTTTAAATATATACGTAATGAATTTAGTGTTGATAGTATGCTTGTGAATGCAGGACAACTCCAGAAGCAAAGGCAACAACTTAAGGACTGCAATCCTAAAGACTATATTCTCTACATAGCCTACAACTACCAATAACACCTCATATGACAAATCATCTTCATTGTGATCTTACTAATAATAAAAGATCAATTCTTTTGCCTTTTGCATTCTGTGTTCTCTCTGTCTTTTTGATATTGTTACTCTTATTTTGAAAATCACTTTATGACTAAATTCCAGTACATGAACATATATAGGCTCTGATATCAATAAAGATAAAATGTTTTTTCAATTGTATATGTGGATTCTGCACAAAAGAGACAGTCATTTGAAATTATTTTATTATATTGTTCTCATATATGAGTCATAAATTATTTTTCATTAAAATCCTTATGTTAATCAAATTTGTTCCTTCTCAAACTGAGCTTGTATAAATGAACATTATTACAATCTTGAATGCTTTGAAAATGGCACTACTAAAGCTATCGTCGTAACATAGGGAGAAATTATATAATTGTACCATAGATGTAGCACTATTAATATAATTTTGGTCTTCAAAGAAGTTTTTAATATTCTATTTCTGGTAATAACTGAAAATCATCTTCAATTTCAAAATAAGACCATGAATTTGAAAGACATGAACGGTGAATATATGGAAGAATATTCATAGAGGAAAGAAAATGGGTAAAAGATAATTGTATTATAATAATAGAAAGGTTAAACACCAGTTGTACTTTTAGTTTTGAAGTGCTTAACACTGATGTATTTGTCTGTTTTCTGAGCTACATATTATTGTAAAGCATACTTATTAAGCAAGAGCATGCAGTATTTAGTTGTGGTGAGTGAGGAAATCTATCTCCACAGAAAATATATTCATGAACCTACATACACAAAAAATGTGCATATAGAGTGTATGTCAAAGGATGGATTCATGGAAAATTAGAAAGAAAGATTTCAAAAGTCATAGACAATAAATGTGTACAGGGAAGGGATGTTATCATGATAGTAGTGTATTTGCACATACACACTCACTGGAGGAATCATACATGTACAATACCCATAAATGCTCCAACCAAACCCAATCCAATGAAGAAGGGCGAACATGGGCACAAAGTCCTTCAAATGCTGAAAAGCTATTTATATATAATTGTTTCAGAGAGAGAAAGACCCAATGTTCTTGAAGCATGCCACCATGCATGACAGGGTGAAAGTCTTCTACCACACACTGTAGAATATGAAAGTATTTTGTCAAATTGGACTCCTTAGGTTTAAAAAACTAAAGATATAACACATAAATTTAGAGGGGCATGTATATTTTAGAAATTTAGAGGAGGAAATATGATCACTATCCATTTTATGTTGACACATAAAACTAATGAAATACCATTTAAAAGATTTTCCAAAAATCATACAACTATAGATTCAGCATTGTTCACACACACACACACACACACACACACACACACACACACACACACACACACATACACACACACAAACACATTGGAAATGCAACTTTTAATCATGTGCTGTATAAAATATTGTGAGGGAAAGAATTAATAGAAGTGTGCAAGTGCTCTAAGCGACAAATTATTCTAAGTGTTATAGAAATATGTTCCTACATTAATTTACATAGCAAAATGAAACGTTTTAATAGTGGTGTAGGGAGAAGTATTTTACTATAGTTAACAATATTATCAAAAATTAACAATATTGTTATCTATGAATGCCAAAGCAAAAAAAAAATTAAGGGAAAATAAAATATGATATAATTATCATATTTTAAATTTCTAAATGAATGAATGAGATGGTTTGTCTCTATACTTCTCACCGAATCTTTTGCAATTACTTGGATATTACAGATCCCATTGAGAGGTGGAACAATTTTCTGTTTAAGTCCTGCATTTATTTACCTGTCTCATTGGAAATTTCATTGTCTGGACAATGAATGCAGTCATAGCAACAGACAGCCCTACCCTCCTGAGTGGCTTTCCTGAATCCTGGCCAGCAGCTGGTATAGCACACAGACTGAGGAACCTAAAAATAAAAAGATGTTTTAACATACACAGAGTTTTATGGAAAGCTTTGAATGTTAACAATTTACTTGCAATGTATATAGCTACGAATGTTACAAAATATGTTATTAATTTTTCCATATGTTCAAAGTTTAGTCAGAAAATCATTACTAAGTTGGATAGTTTGGAATAATTATGATATAGGACCAAGAATTTGGAAGTTAGATAATTTGAAAATATGAACAAGATTAGAATGTAGAGATGTCAGACAGATCATGTCTCTGTACTCAGTGGATGCATAGGTGAGATTTTACTTTCACTGTGGTAATGCATCAAGATGGTCAACTGAACAGGGTTTAGAATCATCATGGAAAGAAATTGGATATTTGAGGAATTTTATGAAGAAATTTATCTGAGGTAGAAAAAGACATTCTGAAATGGCCTTGAATTCATTTGCAAAGAAAAAAGAATTTCTGAATAAATCACCAATGGCCCAGGCACAATGATAAGCAATTAATTAATGGGACCTCATGAAACTGGAGAGCTTTCATAAAGCAAAGGACACCACCAATTAGACAAGGTAGTAGCCTATAGAATGGGAAACTTTTATTCCAACTCCTTATCTGAATGAATACTAGGCCTAATATCCAAAATGTATAAAGAACTCAGGAGACTCGGTATCACAAAAACAAATAATCCAATTTAAAATAGGGTATGGATCTAATCAGAGAATTTTCAATAGAGAAAACTCAAATGGCTGAGAAACACTTAAGAAAATGTTCAACATACTTAGTCATTGAGAGAATGAAAATCAAAACATGCTCTACATGTGACAATTCAGGTTGTCAAGGCTGAGGAATAAGGAGAACTCTCATCCATTGCTTATAGGAAAGCAAACTTTAAGGTTACTATGGGAAACAGTATGGCATTGCCTCAGAAGATTGGCAACCAATCTACCAAAATATCGTTCTATACCAATCTTGGGCATATACCCAAATGATTCTAAATCCTACCCCAAGGATAGCTGATTAACCAGGTTGACTGCTTCTTGATTAATTAAACCCAGAAACCAAAGGTAACCTAGATGTACCACAACAGAATGAATTTATTTTAATGAGGTAAATTTGCACAATGGTAAATTCAGGTGTTGAAATGGCATCAAGAAATTTGCAGGCAAATGAATGTAACTAGAAAAATATTATCCCAAGTATGAATGTGGAAGTTTCAGATTATTAGACCTTTCTCAAGGAAATATGGCATCTGAAATGGGTTTTGAAGGATTTTAACTGTCAGTCAAGTTTTTTTGTTGTTGTTGATACTTCCTATTTGTGTATGAAGATGTGATCTCTAAGCTTCCTTCTCCTGACTCTATGTGTGATGCTTGCTGCCAAACTTCCTTGCATTGATGGATAATGTTATATTGGAACCAACATGAAAAGTAACTTTTTTCTGTAAAAATCTGTTATATACATAATGTTGGCTCATATTAGCAACCAAAAGCAACTACTACATTGTGTTTATGATATGAATAACAACTAAGGGGCTTCTATATCACAATAGTGTATAGATATTTAGGGGAATAAAATTATTCTCTCCAGTTAAATCCAGGTTTTACTAAGTTCAGTAAAACTAAAAAGCACAGGAATGAATGTTTGGAACATGCTGGGACAAAAAAAATTGTTATTGACCTTAGTCAGGTAATCAGAAAATTCCCTGCATTGTAATTCTTCTTTACTGTAATTTTATAGGGCATAGAACAATTATAATTATTCTTTATTGGTAGTTTTATAGTGGTAGGCTTTCGTAAGCAACTCAGAATAATTATATCTGAATAAACAAACTTTTTGTTATAAAAGTAAGCTCAAAGTATTAAGACAAGATGCAATTCACCTTTGTAAATCTTGTTGGCCACTGTATCATATGCTCAGATAAAGACAATTGTTGACCCTTTGGAGAATTTAGAGAAAAGCTTCCTACTTTTGCCTTTAGTCCAAGACCTTTTGGAAAGTTCCAGAAGTTGAGAATATCATACTCTTCAATTAACCTCCATTTCCAATCTAAACTCATGTGGTCTCCTTTATGAATCTTCCTCAGGAAATGGTGAAGCTGAAAGAGACCAATGCACCTATGTCAATGCAGGTCCATGTGGAAAGTCATAACTGTTCAGTGGGAAATAAATCATTTTTAATGTCTGATGTAAAAGGCAACATTATTTTAGGCATCAGTGAGGTTAGGCAACCCCCTTGGTGAGTGGGATAGAATTCTGTTAGTTCTGTGAAAAACTTTGAACCAAGAATGAGTAAACATTATTCATTTATTTTCAGGATTTATTCATAGATTCAGTGTGTAAAATTAGGGCAGAAATTTTACTTTTAAAATAATAAAAAAGCTAGTTTTAAAGGGATAATTTATGTACATAAACCTTGTTCTGCAGAATGCTATTGTGAAATTTAATGATCAGCTTTTTATTTCTAATGTGAGAAACATGAAAAATCTGTTTTATTTTAATTATTAGAATGAGACAGTTTTGGAGCTTTTAATGACCCAGTCTTGATAGTGAGTATATTGGAGAGTTTCATGTCAATGTTACACAAGCTAGGGTCATCTGAAAAAGGAGAACATCCATTGAGACAATGCATCCATATGTTCTGTCTATAAACCAGTTTCTTAATTACTGTTGTCAAGGGATGGAACAGATTATTGTGGGTAGGACTAGCCCAGGACTGGTAGTATATGAAAGTGTATGATAGTATAGAAACTAGTAAGCTGCACCCCTCCACAGACTCTATATAAGTTCCTGCCTATATATCCCTACCCTGTTTGAGTTGATGTACTGAATTCCTTAATGAGGAACACTGATGTGGAAGCATAGACTAGATAAACACTTTACTCTCCACCTTAATTTTGAACAAGTTTTTTCATCACAGCAATGAGGTGATGAAATCCTAGTGAGTATATTAGCTCCTTGCTGCCTCTCCCACTACAACCATAAGGGTACAAGCAAATGGATCTGAATTGATCTCTAGAGGGTGAAACTAAATTTGTATGAATTATTTTTTAAATGCACTAAACTTTACAACACCTTGTTTGAATGACTTGGCAAACCTTCAAAATATCACAGAGTTAATATTACAATACAATGGAAGGGATTTTACCTGCCAAGGAAAGAAGACCATTTCTCCCCCCTTTATATGTGATTGCATTTGACATTGTTGAAGACTCATCTCATGAAGAGTGTGGGCCACAGCATACACAGAAGTGTATATGTTATAACTTTCTTCACTCATGCTCGTGTCAACAATGGTTGTAGGGGACAATTCCAAGGAAGCATTTGGCTGACAGTTCTCCAAAAGTTGACAATCAAATTTAGAAAATGAGCAGTTGAAAAGTACATACCACAACTTAGGAAGATAAGGGTCTTCTGGGTATTTGGAAGGATTAACAGTTCGGATAAAATTAGAAAACTCAAAACTCTCCTCATGGTGGTGGGAAAAAATGAGACTTCCATGGAACGTGTCTAACAGAAAATAATCAGCATGCTTTGTACTATCCCATTGTGAACTCATGATCCAGACTTTCCATGTTATTAATTGTTGGCCTAGATTTCCCATTAAACCTTGGAGAGAATCAGTGTCCCCATAAATAATAAAAACATTGGCCAATGATTCCTGGATCTTCCTTAAATTTTTCCAGAAATTATAGGAAAATGAAGTCCAGGTGACTGGGATCATTTCCACAAGAGCAAGACATATTCTATTCCTATCCATTTCTTCTCTCAAGTGTGACAGTATCTGAGTCCCTTTGTGGTCATCTATGAGAATCAGGCCAACCCAGGACCAATTGAAATGAATCAGCAGAGAGACCATGGCAAGTGACAGAGATGTGTCATTGGGAGCCATCTGGTAGAGAGAAGAAAACTGACCTTTGTCACTCAAGATAGGATCTGCAGGCCCAAAAGTAAGCTGAAGAGAAAATAGAATTGGAACTAAGAGGAAGAATATTTGTATCAAACACAATCTCAGTCCTGAAGCAAAAGATGGAAATGGTGGTGATTAATATGGTTTCAATCGCCGGGCAGTGGTGGCGCACGCCTTTAATCCCAGCACTTGGGAGGCAGAGGCAGGCATATTTCTGAGTTCGAGGCCAGCCTGGTCTACAGAGTGAGTTCCAGGACAGCCGGGGCTACACAGAGAAACCCTGTCTCGAAAAAAAAAAAATATGGTTTCAATCTTGTTTGAAAGATAAGTCTGTATTACTGATGTTTCTGGGAAATTACAGACAATTATTCCAGGTTCTATAACCTTCCTGTCTACTCCACACTCATCTTCTTCTAGTCCATACCAAAAAAATATGGATTGATCACCTATTGCCTAGGTAATTACCTTGAATAGTTAAGACATAATTTAGGTTTTTCTCTCTTACCACTCCAGAAACCTGAAATAGCCACAAGGTATATCTAGAGCTTTGTTCCCACACAATAATCTCCCTCACCTGTGGGAATCTGTACAGTTGCAGCAGCGTCCCAATCTGGGCAGATGTTGCCCATGATGTACCTGTGAGTGCAGCAGCTGACTTTCTATTCGTTCTACAGTTGTAATTAGGAATGAAGTTTCTCTGCCCTGTGACCCAAATCAAAGTACTCAGAAGAGTGTTCTTTTCAGTGTATGGGACATTATAAACATGAAATCCCAGGGATATGTTGGATAGAAGATGAGGATTCTTATTGATCTCCTCAATGGCAAATACCAAGGCCAGAACAAACTGGTAGTTCTTAAACTTATACCTGCACAGATGACAGAAAAACACATGGGAGCAAGACATAAACTGCAAACATTTGGAGATACAGCATAATAAATTGTATGGTTCAAATGCACTTTACTGTAAAATTAATATTTTACTAGTACCAAGCATACTTGAAATGAAATAGAATATGTTTTCCCAATACGATTATTTAATATCTGATAGAAATGATATTTGTTATTAAAATCCCATAAAACTTTTATTTACCTATTTCTCATGTGTGGCTAACATTAAAAATTGTGCCTACAAATCAAGGAAAATGTCCTCACAAAATACCAGATTTCCTGGTACTTGGATCCTTTTAACTTCTGCAGTTATAAAAACTCTGGGTTTCTTATTGTGCTCCTCCATTTTCCAAGACAGTATGTTAAAAAATAAACACCAGGTAAATTTATCCCATGTGAGGTAGTGGGTGTCATTTCACTATTTTTATCTTACAGTCTACTTTTATTATATAGTATATGTGTGTATGTGTGTTTATGTGTGTGCTCACATTGATGCATGTGCATACATTTGAATATATGTTAACAAGTATAAATAAAAGACAACCTCCAGGGTTAGTCCTAACTTTCGACATTTTTAGCTCAGATTTTTTTTATCTTGGGAATTTTTATTAGATTTTAAAGGTTTCATAAAATGGTTTCTATATAATCCCTATTTCCTCCAGTATATCCAAATTCCAACACCCTGACTTCCCTACCCACTCAAATTTTAACCATTTTTTTTTTTTGATTTATAGAACCCTGGTGGTAATTTTTGATTGGGTCATTTCACATGAGAATCACACTAGATCTAGGCAAAACCTTCTGTTGACAGCACACATAAAGGGATATGGAAGAAGAAAATTTTATTACTTTACAATAATCAATACTTATATTTACATTTCCTTTGTTCCATATATCGTGTTTAACCAATGATGATAACCTGAAAGAAAATTCCAATTAGAAAACTGAACTACAAGTTCCCTCTCCTCACTGTAGGGCATTTCAACTAAGGTCCTTTTGTTTAAGAAGGCATCAAGGGAGGGATGGGGTTGCCATCCCACAGTCAAAATTCTAACCCATAATTGTTCCTGTCTGAAAGAACTGCAGGGACGAAAATAGGCCTGATATTATTACTGAGGCTATGGAGTGCTCACAAAAAGGGACCTATCATGACTGCCCTCCTAAAGACCCAACAAGCAGCTGAAAGAGTCAGATGTCGATATTTACACCAAACCAATGGATAGAAGCTGCTGACCACTGTAGCTGAATTAGGGAAAAGCTGGAAGAAGCTGAGAATGAGAACAACCATGTAGGAGGACCATTAGTCTCAATTAACCTGGACCCCTGAGATCTCTCAGAGACTGGACCACCAACCAGGCAACATACTACAGCTGATATGAGGCCCCCAACACATATACAGCAGAGGACTGCCTGGGTCTGGGTTCCATCAGAAAAGAGGCTCCTAATCCTCAAGAGAATGTAGGCCCAAGGAAGTGGAGAGGTCTGGTGAGGTGGGTACATCCTGTAGAGACAGGGGGTGAGGAGGAGGAATAGGATAGGGAGCAGTCAGAGGGTAAACCGGGAGAGGGATAAAATCTGGAGTGAAAAAAGTTAAATTTTAAAAAGAAAGAAAGAAAGCTGAACTAAACAAATCCTAAAGCAGTGAAACATGATTTAACCCCACAATATCTTTTGTACTATTTATCTTTACAACAAATAAACTTATGCATATTGAAAAATGAGGAAACAACATTGAAGAAACAGAGGGTGAGATGGAACATTTTCACATCCACAAGAACAATAGAACACCTCATTAAAAACATATACAGTACATAGATCTAAATAAAACTTTAATCAGAAACTTGGGAGAAGTATTTTAATTTAGATGTATATACGTGCTTAAATGCCACTCAGTCTACTGAGAATTGTGTTGTATAAGAATCTATGATAACCTTTTAGAATAAAAATAAGATTTATTTATCTTATAGATTTCTTTTCCAATTTCATGGCAAATTAAATTATTCTGTATGTATACTGTCTTGTTGGACATAGGGGACAACACAACCATTAAAAAGTTCATGTAAGAGTAAGTATACCCTTTGCAGACATATGGTAAATGCTTCAAAATTCAAAGTACATTACATACTGAGGCACAGTGGAGTCTGAGCTGGTGATATGGGAGACCACAGAAAAGGAATATCACATAAAATTTTACCCACTGCAGCTGGAGAGTTTTCATTATCATTAAATGTTTCCAAAGCTGATAGACAGTAGAAAATAACTTTGTAAATATATCCTAGATAAAATATGGTTCCTGCTGAATAAACAAAATGAAAATTATTCTATCTAGACAACAAATTATGAATTTTTGTGGTGAGGTTTGCTGTGTCAATTGCAAATAAAATATGTTAAAACATCTTCAACATTCAATGACTTTTCACATCTGAACCCTTTCCATCAAAATTACATGACTTGATGATTTACTACCGCAAAAAAGCCTCAGTCAAAATGCAGTAATTTCAGAATGACCACATACAGTCTACCTTCATGTGTATGTTTCCATTGGTAAATTTCCACCCATGAACTCTCAGCATAGATGTGATGCTGTTCTCTAATTTTCTCATTTATTAACAGGAAAATGAAAACAATGTTCTCCTTCAGACCCCTATTGTATGGACACCTAGTGCTCTGGGAATGTCTGCCTGAAATAAAGTACACCATATTTCCTTTTAAAAGAAAATAGGATGATTATATCCATTAACGGAAACAGTAAATTTCAACCAGACTTGTCCTATACTGTCTCATAATCCCGAGTAATTCAGACATTCAAAAAGAAACATCTATGGGTAGCTACAACTTTATTGAATGTGTATTGATAATGTATTCATAACAATGAAAGAAAACATAGTGGAACCGAGGCATTTGGAGTCAAGATATCAATATTAAGAAATTGTCTGAGAATGAAGATTATTATCAGACAAACCTTTAAGGGCAACTATCTAAAACAGGTGAAGGTGTTTTGCAAATGTGAAGTGTCCCCAACTAATGCTATTCTGATTCCTTCAAATCAGCAGCATCTAACACAGGTAAGACACAGAGACTCTAAATCGTTATACTAAATGTTCAGGAGTCAAAATGGCTCTTAATGGGATCACTTCCTTATACAGAAAAATAACTCAACTTCCAGAATCCTCCTGAAAAATTGGATCACCCTTTAATTGAATGTTCCTTCCCCTAAAGACCTGTTATTGAAAATATCTAAATGGTGTGGTACTGTAGATTGGCTAAGAGTAAGAGATTCCAATTATAAAATGTAAAAAACAGAGGTAATAAAATAAAAGTCCTTACTTCACCTTTGTGAGAAGAAAATCCAGCAGGAAAATATAATTCAAGAAGATATTTCAGAATGGAAGATAAGAATTGTCATAATGAAAAATTCAGGGAATAATCAGGTTTGATTCTGTATATATCCCTACTCCTATGAATTCTCAATTCTGAGAATTTGTAGCTGAAAAAAAAATTACTTACTGTAGGTAAAAATCCTTGTAGTAGTTCACCACATTTCCATGAGCAGTTTTGTTTGCAGTGTAGAAAGTATGAAGTGGAAAAAAAGCACCAATTACCACATCTCCTTCACAGTGAAAATTTTCTTTGAATGTGAAATAGCACTCAGAATACTGAAAGGCACACTCAAGACTGGGAATCTGCATAGACCATGGAATAAAAACACAGAACATCCTATTAACATACATGTCCGGTCAGCTGCAAGTCTGATAGATGTACACTTTGCGGTGACCAGAAAATATATACTCAGCTCACATTTTGTGAGTATGTGTACTACTAACATTGTTGACAAGTGAAACTCACACTAATCACCCCAAGTTCTTTCTGAATCCTCTTCCATGGCCACTGAGAATTCTGAAACACTTTCTTCCCTTAGGCTCTGCATCTGAGGCCCTGTATTTAACTGAAAAACAAGCTGGAAACACATTTGTAGACCTTCATCACTAGCCACAGGCACCATGATTTCAGCAGAGACAACAGAAAGCAATAGTTCAGGGATTAACTACTCTTAGACTGATTTAGCCAAAAATGTAAAGCAGTAAACTTTATATGAAAACAACTGGAGATGATATAGAAAGTGCATTGCTAGGCAAAAGGAAATATGCACAAGATGAGCCATGATAGGCCTAGTAAAAAATAAGTGGGAAATCATGCTTTAATAAAATCAAAGAATATCAGTATCAGTCTCCCCTTTTCCAGTTTGGAGGAGTCTCAGTACTTCCCTACTGTGATATGTATGTCTACATGCCACTATTATGTATAGCCTAACTCAAGAAATTAATTTCTTTGGGTAAACCAATGGTCCTACTAAATTCAGTAATTCAAAATGAGATATTTAATTGCAGTGAAGAAATCGCATTTTCCATTGACATTTTGAGCTTTGAGCTCCTGAACTATTGATCTCCTTTTTCATTAGGAAATCATTGAATAGATATGCTGTCATAATCCATCCTTACACCTCCAGCAGTGGGTTTACATACTATTAATGCTTTTATAAGTGATTAATTTATAAAGGCAACCTCCTCTCCCCATAAATTCTAGTACATGAGAACCATCTTAATATATCCCATCACCCAAATATACAGAATGATAATTTCAGGAGTAATGCTCCATTTCTTAGGAGAAAGAAGAAATTTAGAACAATGAATACATTTGGCATTAAACTGTAGCAATTCATTGATGCTCCAAGCAATAAACAAACACCCTAAGAATGAATGGAAAAGTAGAATGAAAGAAATTACAGCAGAGGCATCAAAATATAATATGATAATAAGAAATATAAATTTGTCAAACTGAAACATGTCCCTCTTTAATTCAGGTGGACAATTCTTAAATAGTAAAAGTACAATAACAACACATCAATAAACCTATGTGTATGAAAACATGCAAAGAAACCAGCTACTCAAAAGTCTGATTCAGTAAATCAGCAGTCCAGGTTCATCCTGGGTCATTTAGAAATCCTGTGTCTTAATTCAGATCTCACTCAGTCTTTAGAGACTCTATGATGAGTCCTAAATAAGACTTATATAAATCTTATTTAATGAGACATATTTAAATAAGATTTGAATAAGAACTTCTACAAAATTGGAGTCAAACAACATTTTTTTATGCAGGATAACTATAAAACTGAAATGTGTATGTATGTGTGTGTATGTGTGTGTTTGATTAATGTCCTGATCAAAGAATAGAGCAAGCATTAAATACATTTTTCATATTGATTTTCCAATATATAATTTTCACAGTATGAAATGAGTGATTATAAAAAGTAATCTGTTGATTACTGAGTCAAAACAATATATAAGAAAATACACAGTTCAAAACTGCTGTTAATTATTTGTTTTTAAGTCCAAAAATAGAAAAAAGGAATTAGTGAATAAACAATATGATATTGAAAGTGGTATATAAGCTCAAATCCATTTATTTATTTATTTCCTCTATTTTGCAGCTCTTGCTGTTCTGGAGCAGAGTAAATCAGGCTAGCTTAAAACTCACAGAGTTCTGCTTGCATCTGTCTCCTGAGCACTGAAATTAAAGGCCTGTACCTATACACCTGGCTCCAAATTCTCATTTTTATTTTTAATGTTTAATGACACAAAGGAATGCTATTTAGAACCTTTTACATGCCCCTATAGTTAAATCACAGTGCAAATTTATGGGATTTTTTTCTAGCATCATCTGCAGAAATTCATTTGGATGATAGCACTTGACCAGATATTTCACCTTAGTGGAAATGGAACATTTGAAAATGAGCCACCAATTTATAATGTGGCTGAGCTGCCCACCACAATACATATAGCTGATATCTGACCCACGAATACACATAGTACACATGCACAGGAGAAATCTATTGCTAAATGGAAGTGGTATATGTGTGATTGGGCCTAAAAATCTCCTGAAGGTACAAATAAATTACATGAGAAAGTTGCCCATAAGCCTGTGGTTTCTACAACCTTTACAATTCCATCTTTTCCACAGCATAACTCATATCTGTTGACTGAGGAAAAGGGGACTAATATTGATTTAATTGATGGTTTTGCATCTTATGCAAGCACTACCCAGAAGTGGACAGCTATAGTATTATAATTTTGTTCTTAGACAATGTGCGAGATACTGGCAAAGGGAAATCTTCACAGTGAGCATAACTTCGTGCAATACATATGGGGATACATTTTGTACAGAAGGAAAAATGGTCAGATGTACAGCTGTTCTAGGATTCATGAGTTGTGGCCAAGGGATTGTCTGGATGGTCAAGGATTTGTAATGACCATGATTAGAAAATTTGTGATACAGATATCCGTGGAAGGAATATGTGCATACATCTTGGAAAAGTATGTAAAGGTATTTGTGTTTCATACAAATGCTCATCAGAAGATGACTTCATCAAATGAAGATTTCAATAACTAAACAGATAATATGACCTATCTGTGGATTGTCAGCCTCTTTTCCCAACCACCCTTCTCATTGACCAATGGTCCCATGAATAAAATGGCCATGATGAAAAAGATGGAGGTTACATATGGGCTAAACAACATGGACTTCCATTCACCAAGGTTAACCTGGCTAATTGTCAGCCATTCCTTCAGTCTCTGCTCCATTTTTGTTCCTTTATTTCTTTTAGACAAAACAATTCTAGGTCAAAATTTTGAATAAGGGTGGTGTCTTCATCCCTCCACCAGGGGCCTTGTCAAAGAACTGGAAGTGATCCCTTCACATTTCATACCCCTACTGTTGGACATTGGAGCAAAGGTCAGCCCCACTGACTCATGAAAGGCTCCCCATTCTAGGTCCCTGGGAGTTATAAAAGTTTTCTCTCACCTCCAACACCTGGAATCCATATATTTTCATTCATTCTATTAGCTTTCTGGACCTCTATCCTCTCTTTCCCAGTACCTCCTTCTGCTCCCACACCCCATCTTCCTCCATATCCTCCAACTTCCAACCAGATTCCTCTTTCCCTCTGTCTCCCATGACTATTTTGTTCTCCTTTCTAAATTGTACTCAAACATCCTCATTTGTGCCTCCCTTCTTATTTACTTTCTTTTGGGTATGTGAGGTGTATAATGGCTATTGTGTATATTATGACTAATATATATTTATCTGTGAGTACATAACATGCATATCCTTTTGCATTTTGGTTGCCTCTCCCAGAATAATATTTTACATTTCATCCATTTGCCTTCAAATTTTATGATGTGCTTTTTTTAATAACTAAATAGTATTTAGTTGTATAAATGTATCATATTTTCTGTAACCATTCTTCACTTGAGGGACATGTGGATTGCTTCCAGTTTCTGGCTATTATGAATAAAGCTACTATGAACACAATGGAACATGTGTCCTTGTGAAATGGTGAAGCATATTTGGATATATGATCAGGAGCAGAATAGGTGAGTCTTCAGGTAGAACTATATCCAAGTTCCAGAGAAACTGCCAGATTGATTTCCAGAGTGATTTTTTCAAATTTGCAATCCCACCAGCAATGGAGGAGTGTTCTTTCTCCACATCCTCACCAACATGTCCTGTCACTTGTGTTTTGAACTTTTTCCATTCTGAATCTCAAGGTCATTCTGATTTGCCTTTCCTTGATGACTAATGATGTTTCCTTTTCTGAATTATGCATAGGTGTGTTGTTTATGTGATTAAACAAAATCATGATATTATAATAATAAATATAATTTTTTAAAACTTTATAATTTATTTTTTCCATTTTTATTGATTTTTTTTTCCTGTCAAAGACCAGCTTTTTTTTTTTTTTTTTTTTT
>CM052717.1:10037698-10059626 GCA_028551405.1 Uromys caudimaculatus | reverse complement strand
GCCTGTTTGATTGAGGTTTCCTGTAATTCTTTAATGGATTTTCGAATTTCCTCTTGAAAGGCTTCTCGTTATTTATCTCTGTTCTCTTGTATTTCTTTAAGGGTGTTATTAATTTCTTTCTTAAAGTATTCTATCATCATCATGAGAAATGATTTTAAATCTGCGTCTTGCTTTTCTGGTGTGTTGCGGTATCCAGGGCTTGCTGTGCTGGGAGAGCTGGGTTCTGAGGGTGTGGAGTACTCTTGGTTTCTGTTCTTTATGTTCTTACCCTTGCCTTTTGCCATCTTGTTGGCTCTCATGTTAGCTGATCTTACTCTGTCCGGTTGTGGCTTGCCCCTCCTGCAGGCATCTGTGTCAGTACTCCTTGAAGACCAGCTCTCTCTGAGAGGTGTTTGGGTTTGGAGAGCTGTCCCTCAGGGTCCACTCTGGGGGGGGAAATGGAATCAGAAGGATCTTATCCCCAGCTGTCCCTTGGTTCCTATGCCCCGAAGGCTCTGTAAAGGTCTGTCTTCATCCAGAAGTGGTGGTTTTGCGTGTGCTCAAAGGTGTGTCAGCACTTCTGGGATTCCCTGTTCTTGTGGAGCCTTGTGGCCCAGGCTGAGGTCCCCAGGCACAAGTGTAAGCCGGAAAGTTCACAGTTTTTCTGTCCCCAGGTTCTCAGGCCATGGATCCCGGCAGATCCGGGTGGGTCTGGGTGAGAGGTGTTGCTCCCCTTAACCCCACTCACGGCCTTTCCAGGCTCCTGGGAGGGGACCCCTCTCCGGTGCTCGTTGGCTACTGACTCCTGGTGGTCCAGGCAGATGTTTCCACCCACAAGTGAAATCCGGAAATTTCGGAGTTTTTCTGTTCCCGGGTTCTCAGGCCCCGGATCCTGGCAGATACGGGTGGGCCTGGGTGAGAGGTGCTGCTCCCCTCAACCCCACTCACGGCCC
This sequence comes from Uromys caudimaculatus, assembly GCA_028551405.1. Classification (NCBI taxonomy): domain Eukaryota; kingdom Metazoa; phylum Chordata; class Mammalia; order Rodentia; family Muridae; genus Uromys; species Uromys caudimaculatus. Next base: position 10,058,694 of record CM052717.1, on the reverse strand, counting down.
ATCCAAGCTCCTGGGAGGTTACCTTTCTATGGCGCTTGTTGGCTAAGGTCTCCTGGTGGCCCAGGCAGAGGTCCCCAGGCACCAGTGTAAACCGGAAAGTTCATTTCAAATGTTATTCCTCTTCCCAATTTCCCTTCCACAAGTCCCCTTTACCCTCCTTCCTCCCCCTTGCCTCTATAGTGATAAAAAACACATGGTATTGGTACAGAGACAGATAGGTAGATTAATGGAATAGAATTGAAGACCCAGAAATAAACATTTCTTTAAGTGCTTCTCAGCCATTCAAGATTCTGTTGAGACATCTGTCTTTAGCTCTGTACCCCATTTTTAAGTGGGTTATTTGGTTTTCTGGAGTCTAACTTTTTGAATTATTTATATGTTTTGGATACTTACACTCTGTCATATGTAGGGTTAGGGAAAAACTTTTCTCAATCTGTAGCCTTCCGTTTTCTCCTATTGACCATGTCCTTTGCCTTGCAGAAGCTTTTCAGTTTCATGAGATCTCATTTATTAATTGCTGAACTTAGAGCCTGAGGCATTGATGTTCTATTCAAGACATTTTCTCTTATGCCAATGCATTCAAGTTTACTTCCCACTTCCTCTTTTAAGTTCAATGTGTCCAGTTGTATGTTGAGGTGTGTGATTCTTCTAGACTTGAACTTTTGTCAGCGTGATAAATATGGTTCTATTTGCATTTTTCTACATGCAAACCACTAGTTACAACAGCACCATTTGGTGAATATGCTTTCTGTTTTACATTATATGGTTTTGGCATCTTTGTCCAAAATCAAGTGTTTGTATGTGTATGGGTTTATTTGTATGGCTTTGATTGTATTCCATTGATCAACCTGTCCATTTCTGTAAAAATACCATGTGGTTTTTTTGTTTTTTTGTTTTGTTTTGTTTTTACCACTAATACAATGTACTACACCTTGAGATCTGCATTGGTGATTTTTTTTTTCAGAAGTTCTTTTATTGTTCAGGATTGTTTTGGCTAACTTGAGGTTTTTGTTTTACCAATGAAGTTGAGAATTGCTCTTTCAATGTCTGTAAAAGATGTGTTTTAATTTTGTTTGAAAAATGCATTGAATTTGTAGGTTGCTTTAGGTAAGATGGCCATTTTTACTCTTTTGTTTCTACTGATCTATGAGCATGGGAAATCTATCCATTCTTCAATTTCATTCTTCAGGGTCTTGAAGTTCTTGCCATACAACACTTCCACTTGCTTGGTTAGATTTACACCAAGATATTTTATATTATTTGTGGCTATTGTGAAAGGTGTTCCTCATTTCTATCTCAGTCCTTTTATCATTTGTATAAAGGAGGGATACTGATTTCTTGGAGTTAATTTTTTATATGGCCACGTTGCTGAAGTTCTTTATCATCTGTAAGTTGTTCTCTGGTAGAATTTTTAGGGTTAATTATGTATAGTACCATATCAGCTACAAATAATGATACCTTGACATCTTCCTTTCCACTATACATCTCCTCCTTGATTTGGATTTGTTGTATTATTGCTTTAACTAGAACATAAAGTACTATTTTGAAAAGATAGGTAAAGAGTGGACAGCCTTGTCTTTTCCCTGATTTTAATTAGATTGTATCAAGTTTCTCTCCATTTAATGTGATATTGGCTGATGGTTTGCTGTATACTGCTTTTATTATGTTTAGATATGTGCCTTGAATTCCTGATCTCTCCAAGACTTTTTCAACATCTACTGAGATGATCAGGTGATTTTTATTTCTTTGAGTTTGTCTATATAGTGGATTACTCTGATGAATTTTCAAATACTAAAGCATCCTTGCATCCCTGGGATGAAGCCTACTTGATCTTGGTGAATGATAATTTTGATTTCTTAGATTTGATTTGCAAGAATTTTATTGAGTATTTTTGTGTTGATGTTTACAAGTAAAATTGTTCAGAAATTCTTTGTTGAGTGTTTGTGTTACTTAGCTTTCATGTGAACTATGACCTTAGAGAATGGATTATATAGTAGTCCTTCTGTTTCTATTTTGTGGAATAATTGGAGTATTGGTATTAGCTCTTCTTTAAAAGTTTGGTAGAACTCTATACTAATACCATCTGGCACTGGGCTTCTTTTTGTTAGGAGATTTTAAATGACTGCTTCTATTTTCTTGGGGGTTATGAAACTATATAGATACTTTACCTGATATCAGTTTAACCTTAGTATATGGTATCTGTCAACAAAAGCATCCATTTTGTTTTGATATTTCAATTTTGACTAGTATAGGCTTTTGAAGAAAGTCCTAATAATTATTTTCATTTCCTCAGCTTCTGTTGTTATGTCTCCCTTTTTCATTTCTTATTTTGTTAATTTGGATACTGTTTCCATGCCTAAGGGTTTGTCTATCTTGATAATTTTCTCAAATAACCAACTCTTTGTTTTGTTGATTCTTTGCATTGTTCTCCTTATTTCTAATTGATTGATTTGGGGCCTGAGTTTGACTATTTCCTGCCATTTATTCCTCTTGAGTATGTTTGGTGCTTTCTGTTGTATAGGTTTCAGATGTTCTTTTAAGTTGATAGTATGAGATCTCTCCAATTTCTTTATGGAGGCACTTAATGCTATGACTTTTCCTGTTGTCACTGCATTCATTGTGTCCCATAAATTTGGGTATGTTGTGGCTTCATTTTCATTGAATTGTAGAAAGTCTTTAGTTTCTGTCTTTCTTCTCTAAGTGATCATTGAGTAGAGAGTTGATCAGTTTCCATGAGCATGTGGACATTCTGTTATTTCTGTTTTTGTTGAAGTCCAGCCTTAATCTGTGGTAATCTGATAGAGTGTAAGGAGTTATTTCAATTTTACTGTATCTGTTTAGGATTGGTTTTTGTCCAATTATATGATAAATTTTTGAAAAGGTTCCATGCATTGGTGAGAAGATGGATCATTTTGTAGATATATGTTAAATCCATTTAGTTTACTATATCTGTTAGTTTCATTGTGTCTATGTTTAGTTTCTGTTTCAATGCCATGTCCATTGGCGAGAAAGAGTTGTTGAAGTCTCACACTATTTTTGTGTGGGGCTCACTGTGTGTTTTGAGCTTTAGTAGATGTTCTTTTATGAATGTGGGTGCTCTTGCATTTGGGACATAGATGTTCATAATTGAGACTTCATTTTTTTCCTTTGAGGAGTATGAAGTGTTCTTTACCATCTCTTTTGACTTTTGGTTGAAAGTCTATATAATTAGGTTTTAGAATTGCTACTCCAGTTTGTTTCTTTGGGTCCATTTGCTTGAAAACCTTGCTATAGCTCTTTACTCTGAGGTACTCTCTATCATTGTTGCTGAAGTGTGTTTCTTGTGTATAGCAGAATGATGGATCCGGTTTATGTATCCAGTCTGCTACCCTATGTTATTTTATTTGGCAGTTGAGTCCACTGTTGTTGAGAGATATTAATGACCAATGGTTATATTTCTATTTATTTTATTGTTAGGGAGTATTTATGATTCTCTTCTTTTGGGCTTGCTGTGAGATGACTAATATCTTGTGTTTTCTTGGGTATAGTTACTCTCCTTTAGTTGGAGTTTTCCTTCTATTATCCTCTGTTGGGATGGATTAGTAGAGAGATATTATTTAAATTTGGTTTTATCATGGAATACATTGGTTTTTCCATCTATGCTGATTAAGAATTTTGCTGGGTATACTAGTCTGAACCAGCATCCATGGCTTCATAGGTTTTGCAAGGCATCTCTCCAGGATCTTCTAGCTCTTAGAGTCTGTGTTGAGAAGTAAGATATTCTGATACATCTGTTTTTATATGTTATTTGTCCATTTTTTCCTTGCAGCTTTTAGTGTTCTTTCTTTCTCTGTATATTTAGTGTTTTCATTATTATATGGCTAAAGGATTTTCTCTTCTCATCTTATCTGGTGTTCCTTAGCCCTCTTGAATGTTTATAGCCATTTCTTTCCTTATATTAGGAAGGTTTTATTCTCTGGTTTTCTTAAAGATATTTTCTATCCCTTTGATTGGGAATCTTTATCCTCTTCTATTTCTATTATTCTTAAGTTTAGTCTTTTCATTGTGTGCCAAATTTCCTGGATGTTTTCAGTTAGGATATTTTTACACTTGACATTTTCTTTGACTGTTCTACCAATTTCTTCTATGGTGTGTTTTATGCCTGAGATTCTCTCTTTCATCTCTTGTAGTCTGTTGGTAATGCTTGTGTCTGTAGTCCCTGTTCTCTTTCCCAGGCTTTCCATCTCAAGGATTGCCACCACTTGTTATCTTTATTGCTTCTTTTTCCAATTTCAGGTCTTGAGTTATTTTATTCATTTCCTTCACCTGTTTGATTGTACTTTCCTATGTTACTTTAAAGGATTTATGTGTTTCCTCTTTAAGTTCTTTTACCTGTTTAACTGTGTTTAGTTGTATTTCTTTAAGGGAATTATTTATATCCTCTTTAAAGGCCTTTATCATTTCCATGAGATGAGATTTAAGGTCATAATATTCCTCTTCAAGATTAGGCTATCCAGGATTTGCTGTAGAAGGGGAGCTGGGTTTGAAGGTGCCCTACTGCAATGGTTTCTGTTGATTATTTCCTTGCACTTGCCTTTTGTCATCTGGTTGTCTCTGGTGCTGCCTGGCCTTTTGTTCTTAGTTGAGGCAGGCCTCCTAGGCCACAGGTTCAGCTATGTGTCCTGGGTTAGATCAGATCTCCTGGGAAGCAGGCTGAACGGGTGTGTGTGTGTGTGTGTGTGTGTGTGTGTGTGTGTGTGTGTGTGTGTTGTGCCTTACAGATCCAGGAGTGTAGGCAGCAGTGCCATGAGAAAGGAGAGAGAACTCTGACAAGGCGGGCAGATTTTGGGTTGATTTTGAGTCATAGTCCCAGTGTATAGTCTAGTCTAATCTTAATCTTGATGAATACAGAACTGTGCCCCCACACTCAGGTGCCAGGGGCCAGCCCCTGGGGGGATTCCTTCTTTCTTGTTGGTTCTTCTTGAGGCAGGGCAAGGGGAAGAGCATCGGAGGAGGGTAAGACTTATCTTATGAGATATTTAGGGTTGCTGTATAATAAAAAAAAGTTTACTTAGCTAAATCTAAGTTACTATGCTACTGTATCTGATTAATTTATCTAAGTCTAGGTTACTATGCTACTGTAGCTGCCCTTCCTTCTGTGATCCTCTGAGGTCAGAAATTGCAGTCTGGCACTTAGCACCCCATCCTAAAGCAGCAGGAGATAAAGTAAAGGATTAATTGCTAGAGCCTTTTCTCGTTTGTACAGATGCCTCTTGTTTGTTGGGCTAGGGGGAAGATTGGACCAATAAACTATTGAAACAGGAGAAGACAATAACACACGACAAAGGAAACAACTTTTACATAAGCAAATATGCATAAACTCACATAAGTTCATATACAGATTCATACAAGTTCATTTATATATTTCCATTTAAGCCAGTTGGGCCCAGCTTGCATGCATTCCCACAATTTCATACTTACACACACACATGCATGCTTTCTCACAATTACATACCTGTACATACCCATCCATACTTACATATGCATATGAAGCAAAAGACCAAGCACTGGTGCAGAAAGAACTCACTCATTCTGGATGAAAAATGAGCTCCAATCTTTATTGCATAGTGAAGGAAAAAGCTTCTACCCTTTTAATACTAAATGAATTAAACCTACATTTGTAAGAAAAAGGCTTTGTTCCTTTTATTAAGACTAAGCCTGTCTTGTCCTTACCATGGGACCTGTTTTGCCCCATGATAAAGAGAGCTTGCCTGCTCCTTCTGCTCCACAGCTTTTTTCCTCTTTCCCTCTGCATTCTGCACATTGCTCTCTTAGTATTTTTTTATGTTAACTATAGTTTCGAAGTTATTTCACTCTGCATTCTCCTTCTAATCTTCCTCACTTCTCCTGCTCTGATGTCACAATAATGCTCTAACTCTCAATGTCTTTTATTCTAATGTTGTACCTATACTTCTAAGTTCTTCTTGGGTTCAGTTCTGTCTAAAAATGTGTTCTGTCTAAAAACTTCTCAGCTCAGTTCCTTTCTCAGCTTAGTCCCGACTCTTCTCTTTGTCCTCAGCACTTAAACATCTTTCAGAATATATGATCACATGTTCCAAAGTTCATCACAAGTTCAAAAAAATCAAATCATAAATTGAAATAGAAGTTTACAACAGAAAATGTTTACATGCATATCCATTAGGAGTAATTATCTGGCTAAACATCCATCACCTATCTCAACTCCACAGGCTCACAGGTTCCTTCTGGTCTGAGCCTGTGCCCTGAGCAGACCTTGGGCACTAGTTCTGCACCCAGTCACACAATATCCAGAGTAAGCTCAATTCACAGGTGTTCTAACCCGCTCAAGATAATAGGATCACAGGATCTCAGGAGTTGGTCACACCAGGATCTCACGATCTCAGAAGCAGCTTGAGTCACAGGAGCTCTGACACATCCAGAATCTCAGGATCACAGAATCACAGGATCACAGAGACAGCTGGACTCAGAGGCATTCTGACATAACCAGGATCATGGGAGGGACAGACTCCAGTCAGATACAGCAAGGACAGGTAGCACTAGATATAACCAGAAGGCAAGAGGCAAGCATAATAACACAAGCAACAGAAACCAAGGTTAATTGGCATCATCAGAACCCAGTTATCCCAGCATAGCAAGTCCTGGGTACACAATGACACTGAAGAAACAAGATTCAGATCTAAAATCACTTCTAAAGAAGATGATAGAGTACTTTAAGATGGGCATAATTAACTCCCTTAAAGAAATACAGGAAAACACAGATAAACAGGTAAAACCACTTAAAGAGGAAACACAAAAATCCCTTAAAGAAGTACAGGAAAACACAAATAAACAGGTGAAGGAATTGAACAAAACCATCCAGGATCTAAAAATGGAAAAAGAAACAATAAAAAAATCAGAAAGAGAGTCAACCCTGGAGATAGAAAACCTAGGAAGGGATGAGGAGTCATAGATGCAAGCATCACCAACAGAATACAAGAGATAGAAGAGAGAATCTCAGGTGCAGAACATATCATAGAAGACATTCACACAACAGTCAAAGAAAATGCAAAATGCAAAATGTTCCTAACACAAAACATTCAGGAAATTCAGGACACAATGAGAAGACGAAACCTAAGGATAATAGGTATAGAAGAGAGCAAAGATTCCCAACTTAAAGGGCCAGTAAATCTCTGCAACAAAATTATAAAAGAAAAGTTCCCTAAACTAAAGAGATTCCCAAGAACATACGAGAAGCCTACAGAACTCCAAATAGACTGGACCAGAAAAGAAATTCCTCCCATCACATAATAATCAAAACACCAAATTCACTAAAGAAAGAAAGAATATTAAAAACAGTAAGGGAAAAAGGTCAAGTAACATATAAAGGCAGATCTAATATAATTACACCATATTTCTCACCAGAGACTATGAAAGCTAGAAGATCCTGGGCAGATCTCATACAGACCCTAAGAGAACACAAGTGCCAGCCCAGGCTACTATACCCAGCAAAACTCTCAATTACTATAGATGGTTAAATCAAGATATTCCATGACAAAAGCAAATTTACACAATATCTTTACACAAACCCAGTCCTAGAAAGGATAATAGATGGAAAACACCATCAAAGGGAGGGAAACTGAGCCCTAGAAAAAGCAAGAAAGTAATCTTCTTTCAACAATCCAGAAGAAAATAGCCACACAAACATAAAAATAACATTGAAAATAACAGAAAGCAACAATAACTATTCCTTAATACCTCTTAACATCAATGGATTCAATTCCCCAATAAAAAGATATAGACCAACAGACTGGATAAATAAACAGGACCCAGTACTTCGCTGCATACAGAAAACACACCTCAGTGTCAAAGACAAGCACTACTTCAGAGTAAAGGGCTGGAAAACAATTTTCTAAGCAAATGGTCCCAAGAAACAAGGTGGAGTAGCCATTCTAATATAAGATAAAATCGACTTTCAATCAAAAGCCATCAAAAAAGATAAAGAAGGACATTTCATACTCATCAAAGAAAAATTCTACCAAGAAGAACTCTCAATTCTGAACATCTATACTCCAAATGCAAGTGCACCCACATTAATAAAAGAAACTTTACTAAAGCAAAAAGCACACATTGCACCTCACACAATAATAGTGGGAAACTTCAACACCCCACTCTCTTCAATCGACAGATCATGCAAACACAAACTCAACAGAGACACAAGTGAAACTAACAGAAGTTATGGTCCAAATAGTTTTTAACAGATGTCTATAGAACATTTCATCCTAAAACAAAAGAATATACGTTCTCCTCAGCACCTCTTGGAACCTTCTCCAAAACTGACCATATATTCAGTCACAAAACAGGCCTCAACAGATACAAGAAGATTGAAATAATACCATGTGTCCTATCTGTTGGGAACCAACAAGCTTTGGCCTGACTGGTAGGCCTGAGTCTTAGTCTCCTGGACCCAGTGCCTCAGGCTCCTCAGAAATCTGGTGACCAGCCTGCAGATTAAGGGAGAGGTTTTAGAGACATTCTGTTTGTCCCCACATGCGGATTATGGGAGGTCTTGTGATATTCTGTTTTTGTAACAATATGGGACATCTGGCATGAACGTTGACCTTCTGTAACCTTCCTGCCCCTGCCCCTTTCCTTCCTAAGTGCTTATATACGGGCTTGGAATAAAGGCTGGTCAGAGCTTGATCAGACTTTTTGACTTGCTCCCAGATATTTCTTGTTTCCTGTGTCTTTCCATTATCCCACAGCTCCCTCCTCAGCAACTGAAAGTCCTGCAGGCAGGACACTTCAGACCCTGGTCAACAGTCCCACCTGGGAGGGCCCCCCGGAAGGGACGGGACAGTTAGCTCTTTGCACCTATCAGATCACCATGGACTAAGACTGGTGTTCAATACCAACAAAAACAATGGAAAGCCCACATACACATGAAAGCTAGACAATGCTCTACTCAGTGATAACTTGGTCAAGGAAGAAATAAAGAAAGAAATCAAAGACTTTTTAGAATTTAATGAAAATGAAGGCACATCATATGAAAACTTATGTGACACAATGAAAGCAATGCTAAGAGGAAAACTCATATTTGTAAGTGCCTCCAAAATAAACTGGAGACAGCATAAACAAGCAGCATGACGGCACACCTGAAAGCTCTAGAACAAAAAGAAGCAAATAAATCCAAGAGAAGTAGATAGCTGGAAATAATCAAACTCGGGGCTAAAATCAACCAAGTAGAAACAAAAAGAACCATATAAAGAATCAACAAAATCAGGAGCTGGTTCTTTGAGAAAATCAACAAGATAGGTAAACCCTTAGCCAAACTAAACAGAGGGCACAGAGAAATTATCAAAATTAATAAAATGAGAAATGAAAAGTAGACATAACAATGGAAACTGAGGAAATTAAAAAATCATCAGATCCTACTACAAAAGCCTATACTCAACAAAATTGGAAAATCTCGATGAAATGGACAATTTTCTAGACAAATACCAGGTGCCAAAGTTAAATAAGGATCAGATAAACCATCTAAACAGTCCCATAAGCCCTAAAGAAATAGAAGTCGTCATTAAAAGTCTCCCAAACAAAAAAAGCCCAGGACCAGATGGGTTTAGTGCAGAATTCTATGAGACCTTCAAAGAAGACCTAATTCCAATACTCCTTAAACTATTCCACAAAATAGAAACAGAAGGAACACTACCCAATAAGTTCTATGAAGCCACAATTACGCTTATACCTAAACTACAAAAAAAAAAAACAAAACAAAACAACAACAAAGAAAGAGAATTTCAGACCAATTTCCCTTATGAACATTGATGCAAAAATACTCAGTAAAATTCTTGCAAACCAAACCTACGAACACATCAAAATGATCATTCATCACAATCAAGTAGGCTTCATCCCAGGGATGCAGGGATGATTTAATATACAGAAATTCATCAACATAATCCTCTACAGAAACAAACCCAAAGCGAAAAAAAAAAAAAAAAAAAAAACAACAACACATGATCGTTTCATTAGATGCTGAAAAACCAGTTGACAAACTTCAACATTCCTTCATGATAAAAGACTTGGAAAGATAATGAATTCAAGGCCCATACCTCAACATAGTAAAAGCAATATACAGCAAAGCAGTAGCCAACATCAAACTAAATGGAGAGAAACTTGAAGCAATCCCACTAAAATCGGGGACTAGACAAAGCTGTCCACTCTCTCCCTATCTATTTACTATAGTACTTGAAGTTCTAGCTAGAGAAATTAGACAAGAAATGGAGGTCAAAGGGATACAAATTGGAAAGGAAGAACTCATACTATCAATATTTGCAGATGATAAGACAGTATACTTAAGTGGCCCCAAAAATAACATCAGAGAACTCCTACAGCTGATAAATAACTTCAGCAAAGAGGATGGATATAAAGTTAGCTAAAACAAATCAGTAGCCTTTCTCTATTCAAAGGATAAACATGATGAGAAAGAAATTAGGGAAAAGATACCCTTCACAATAGTCACAAACAATATAAAATACCTTGGTGTGAAATACCAAGCAAGTGAAAGATCTGTACAAAAAGAACTTCAAGTCTCTGAAGAAAGAAATCAAAGAAGACCTCAGAAGACAGAAAGATCTCCCATGCTCATGTATTTGTAGGATTAACAATGTAAAAATGGGCATCCTACCAAAACAAATCTACATAATCAATTCAATTCTCATCAAAATTCCAATACAATTTTTCAAATACATGGAAAGGGCAATTCTCCACTTCATATGGAAAAGAAAAATAGCCCAGAGTAAAGAAAACAATTCTTAACAATAAAAGAACTTTTGTGGGAATCACCATCCCTGACCTCAAGGTGCACTACAGAGCAATATTGATAAAAAAAAAACCAAAACAACAACAACAAAACTTGCATGGCATTGGTACAGAGACAGACAGACTAATTAGTGGAATAGAATTGAAGACCTAGAAATAAACCTACACAGTTATGGACACTTCACCCTTGACAAAGAAGCCAAGAATATACAATGAAAACATCTTCAATAAATGATGCTGATCTAACTGGCAGTCTGTATGTAGAAAAATGAAAATAGATCCATTTTTGTCACCTTTCACAAGGTTCAAGTCCATGTGGATCAAGGACCTCAGCTTGAAACCAGACACATTGAATCTAAAAGAAGAGAAAGTAGGAAAGAGCCTAGAACTTTGCATAGGACAAAGTTTCCTAAACAGAACTCCAATGGTTCAGGCTCTAAGATCAAGAATTGATAAATAGGATCTCATGAAACTGAAAAGCTTCCATAAGTCAATAGGACAAATTGGCAGTGTACAGATTGGGAAAAAAATCTTCACTGATCCCATATCCAATAGAGGGCTAATATCCAAAATATATAAAGATCTAAAGAAGCTGATCTCCAAAAAATCCAAATATCCCAATCAAAAAGGTTGGTATAGAGCTAAACAGAGAATTCACAACAAAGGAACCTCAAATGGCTGAGAAGCACTTAAAGAAATCTTCAAAGTCCTTAGTGATCAGAGAAATGCAAATCAAAACGACCCTGAGATTCCATCTTACACCAATCAGGATGTCTAAGATCAAAAACTCAGGTGACAGCACATATTAGTGAGACTGTGGAAAAAGAGCAACATTCCTCTAGTGCTGGTGGGATTGCAAACTAGTACAAACACTCTGAAAATCAATCTGGAGGTTCTTCAGAAAATGATAAATAAATCTATCTAAAACTCTCTATACCAATCTTGGGCATATACCCAAAAGATGCCCTACCATGCTAAAGGAGCATATGTTCCACTATGTTCATAGTGGCCTTATCTGTGATAGCCAGAAGCTGGAAATTTGTTCAGATGTACCAAATGTATGAATGGATACAGAAAAGGTGGTTAATTTACACAATGGAATACTATTCATCTATTAAGAACAAGGCTCCTGACACATTCACAACAGAGGACTATTTGGGATAAGAGGCACCTAACCCTTGAGGCCAAGGAAGTGGGGAGCTCCGGCAGTAGGATGTGATGAGGACATCCTCTTGGACACGGGGGATAAGGAGCTTTTGGAAGGTGGACTGGGAGAGAGGCAAGGACTAGACTGTAAAAATATAAAAGTAAACAAAAAAAAAAAAAAAAAAAAAGAAGAAGAAGAAGAATGCATCATCTGGGGCTGGAGAGATAGCTAGGTGGTTAAGAGTTCTGATTGTTCTTCCAGAAGGCCTTATTTCAATTCCTAGCAATCACATAGTAACTCATGACCATCTATAATGGAATCAGATGCCCTCTATTCTGTCTGAAGATCCTGACAGTGTACTCACACATATAAAATGAATAAATCTTTAAAAAATGTTTAAAACAACACAAAACAAAACAGAAACATTGTGCAGCAGCCTTCCATATAGATTCATTTTAATATTTCATATTATCATATGAAATCATACAACCAAAAATATCACAACTCAAAAATACAGAGCATATAGAATTTTCAGTAGGCAAATTTACAACCCTATTGACAATGTGGATCAATAAATATTCACCTTATACTTGCTACCATTGCTACAATCCCATTGTCTCCTTATATCTTAATAAAGTGAGAGTCCTTTCAGTATCTCCAATTATTATTTTAAATGACTTTATGACAATCTTGTATATAGCAGAGCTATTCACTAGGCCTTTTAACTGGCCCTTGAATATTTTCTATAAATATACTAGTAATCAAGTAAGAGAATTTCTACTTCATTAAGTATAAGTCATGAATGGGTGCAGGCTTTAATTAACCAACCTGTGAGGCTGATAATGTTATTTCTACATTCTCAGAGCACAGTATTGAACGTAATCATCTTGGGTAAAGAACCGAGGTGACTAAATTCTTCCTGATGCCGTGTTTTAGTATGAGTCATGATCTAACACTGAAAAATTCAGCCATGCTTGTACGATTTGCTTGTGATATAAACTGGTAAGACATTACCATGCATTTAAGTCAAAGTTGTCTTCTCCAAGATTGAACCTTTTTTTTCTCAGTATAGATCCAGCTATTACTACATATTTGTAAAAACAAAACAAAACAAAACAATACAAGCAAGCAAGCAAGCAAACAAACAAACAAAAAACGATGGTAATGAGATATTCTCAGGAACACCAGGATCTCTCCCATCAAAGTCACCAACTCCAAGTGATAGACTTTTCATTTTAAAAAACAATCATATTAAATTTTCCTTACCTGTATTATAGTGTATTAGGCTCAATATATATTTTTAAATGTATATTTATAGAGAAATTATATATACTAATGTACTGGCTAGCTTTGTGTGTCAACTTGACACAAGCTGAAGTTATCACAAAGAAAGGAGTTTCAGTTGAGAAAAATGCCTCCATGAGATCCAGATGTAAGGCATTTTCTCAATTAGTGATCAAGGAGGGGAAAGCCCCTTGTGAGTGGTACCATCCCTGGGCTGGTAGTCTTGGGTTCTATAAGAAAGCAGGCTGAGCAAGCCAGGGGAGGCAAGCCAATAAGCAGCATTCCTCCATGACCTCTGTATCAGCTCCTTTTCCTTGGCCTGCTTGAGTTCCAGTCCTGACTTCCTTTCGTGATGAACAGCAGCATGGAAGTGTAAGCTCAATAAACCCTTTCCTCCCCAACTTGCATCTTGGTCATAATGTTTGTGCAGGAATAGAAACCCTGACTTAGACAAATCATGTATATAAACATATTTAATAAATATCCATAAGCACATATTATATGTCTGTCTGTCTATCTATCTATCTATCTATCTATCTATCTATCTATCTATCTATCTATCTATCTATCTATCTATCTATCTATCTATCTATCTCTATCTAATATGTATGCCTGTATGCCTGAGTGTATATATTTGCAAGACATTCCTGTAGAATCTCCGATGGTCAGAAGAGGGCGTGTGATCCCCTTGAACGGTAAGCTGCCATCTAGTTGTTGGAACCACAAGCGATCCTGTGGACTTTCCCGCGACCACAAGTCCTGCTTTGCTCTCTATTCTATAAGTTGCTACAAGCTTCTCTGCATACAGCGTCAGTTTGCTGCGGGACTATTCTCTGAAAGCCCTTTCAATCCTGTATGGATGCCTCAACTTCCTGTAAGATGGTGCCGCCTTGTGCTTGTTTTCTCTTTATACACGTGAACAAAGTAGGGCATCATTATTTTCGATTCCACCTTCCCAAAGGAGTTTCCCTTTAGTCGTTTGAGTTTGGTGATGTCTGAGTTTATACTTACACATTGCTGTTACTGATATTGTCCGAGTCATCCCGAGAAAATTGCTTAACAAGACGGCTTTCATTCAACGACGGCCACAAAACAGGGCGCAGCCATCTTTAGTCTTTGCCAATTTTAGAAAGAATCTGAGCCGCCAAGGCCACCGTAACACACAGACCTAAGGCATTAGGGTCGCGGGAGAGGGTCCTTCTGTGAATTTTGACAACCAGCCTGTTTATAATACAAATCCGGTCCCTTAGCTTGGCTGTTGGATTACCACGCATCGGGGAACTGCAGAGTGAGCCTTTGTTATGCGAATGGAATTCCGTTCAAGGGTCATTGACATGCAGCTCTTTTGTTGGGAGCTCGGAGGAATCAGTAACGAGGCACTTTTGGCTTCAGTCCTTGTTCAGATAGGAACTGTAGTTTAAGGTCTCTGGAGACCAAGCACCAAATGCTGAGCTCAGTTTTGGCATCTTGTCCTCTTCCTATCTAGGACTCAGGGATTGTGAATTGGTAGATGCCAGCTAAGGGAACATATGGTTCCGGCTTTGTCTTCTGCTTAAGCTTCTAACAAAGTTTTGAGGGTTTTTCAGGCGTGCGTGGTACTGACTTTGGAATCCGTCTGTGTGGAGCTGGTGTCTAGTACTGTTGTGCCTGTAGGGGAGAACTTGGAGTACCAAGTTTTGGAAATAGCTCTGTAGACCAAATTGGCATAGAACTCATTGAGGTCTGTTCTTTCTCTGAGTGCTGGGATTAAAAGATTACCCAACCAAACATCCTGTGCCTTTGTTTTCTAATACAATGATTCATGTATCTCTGTGCAGATGGTACATTCTGTTACCTAACTAACCTTTGTTATATTTTAGAATACTTCAATTAAACTTATGTTACCAATAGTCATAATTTAGATGAATTGTATAAAAAAATGTTCTTTGGTAGTTATTATCAGAAAATACTGTAAAAATTACTTTACTGTTTAAACTCGTGATATGAGTAAATTCACATTAACTGTATACATACATTTGTATAGAACTAAAATGTGTAAAGGTAGAGAAAAATCATGTTTATAAACATTTTATGTATCTACCGATCTATAGGTTTGTTTTTCAGCTTAAGAATAGAATATTTACCCTTACCCAGATGATTATTTTCCACTCTCTGCAGATGGTGCATGTTTGCCAATATTCCCCTTTGTGGAAATCTTAGAAATACATTTTTGAGTCATTAGGGGTACTCGTTTCTTAAAATTGTATCCTTTTCTTTTAAAGTTCAATAATTCTATACAATAGATACTGAACATATCCACCCAGTGCTACTTTTCTTCAAATTCCCCGTCGTCGTCCCATCTCCCTCCGTTACTGTATATCTATATTGGTGGCTTTCAGCAGAATGTTAATTCTGAAGAAATGTTTGTTCTTAAAAGAAAGTTAAATATTTTTTTTTAAATAGACATATGTGCCCAGGACCACTTGTGAAGGTCAAAGGACATATTTGGGGACTGGTTCTCTGCTTCCAATATGTGGGATCTGGGAACTGAACTTATGCCATCAGGTCCCTGGCAAGTGGTTATACTGCTGATCTGTCTGCCTATCCCAAAATATTTTGTTCTTATCTGACTCTTTACCTGTACAGGCTTTACAGTAGCATGGTGTGCAAACTTTCTCTTTCTTTTCTCCTCCTCACTATGTTCCACTTCACAAACACTCTTCCTCCCCTCTTTCTCTCCCACTTTCCTTGAGAGAGAATTTTGTTATATATTCCAGACAGTCCACAAACCCATGATCCTACTGTGTCCTCACATCCTGCTTACTCAGTTAGTGGATATGTAACAGTACTGGTATATATAGCTGTTTTGGAGCTGCAAGAGTAAAGTTGATTAGTTGCTCCAGAAACAATACAAACTATATGCCTTTGAAAAAGAAAACCAAATCAAAACAAAACACACATATGATTTAAATATTTTTTTCATTGTATAGAATTCTCAAAAAATTTATTAGTGTTATTGCTTATATCAGAGATTAGAAACAATGTACAAAATCAGTGTTATGGTAATTAATATTTTTATACTTTTCTGTAACTGTGTGATATCTTTGTACATTTTTTATGTGTATAGGTGGTTTACTTGCATATATGTTTGTGTATCACAGTGTTTGATACCTGCAGGCTAGAAGAGGGTGTCAGATGCCCTGGACCTGGAAGTACAGATGGTTGTTGTTAGCTGCCATGTGGGTGCTGGGAACCAAACTCAGGTGTTCTGGGAATACAATCTGTCTTCTTAACCACTGAGCCATCCCTGCAGACCCATACTTTTCTATGCTCCTACCTTTATATACTATTACAGCATATTTTGCATTGTGTTGTAAAAGTTTTGAGATGTCATCAATTTAGTGTCAGAGTTACCTTTAATTTGACACTTCTGGGAAGAAGGAACTTCAGTTGAAGAATGACTTCCATTAAATTGGTCTGTGGTCATGTCTGTGAACATTGTCTAAGTGCTAATTGATGTAGAAGGACCCAGCTCACTGTCAGTGGTGCTATCCCTGGGCAAGTGAGCCTGGATTGTATAAGAATGATATCTGAGCAAGCTAGTAAGCAACATGACTCAGAATACTAATCTGAGCTCCGTCCAGGAGTTGTTACCCTGGCTTTCCTTGATAATGAGCTTTAAAGGAGAAGGTAAAATGAACCTTTTCCTTTTCCAAGTTGTTTTTTTGGTCAATGTTTGTCATACAACAGAAAAAAAAAAAGTTTAGTTCCTAATTAGTACAAGTTTTGATTTATCTCCTTGCTACTTTTGTTCCTTTTTATTATGCCTTGCTTCTCTGCTTATATCAGAAGCTCTTTCCTTTTGCTTAAGGAAAACACATTAGCATTTTCTGTAATTGAGGTCTTTGATGAAGAATCCTCGCTGTTTTTCTAGGGAAAAATTTCTTTATTGATTTAGATTCCTTAAGGTTATTTTTGCAGCAGATCCTTTATAAATTTATATATATATGTGTGTGTGTGTGTGTGTGTGTGTGTGTGTGTGTGTGTGTGTGTGTGTGTGTATGCTTTACAGTTTATTAGTTTATAGATGGTAATGAGAAATTAAATATGATGGTACTTTTTTGTTCCTTATGACCTGAAATTATTCATTCATCTTTGAATGTTAAAAAAAAGGAAAAACTACAAAATGTATTGCGTCTGTGTGTTCATGTTCAATTGTGTTGATTCTAACATTTTGCCTTGAGTAAGGGTCCCACTCTTCAGCTGCCTACAGAGGGTTATCCAGGCTATAGGATTCTGCTGTTTTCCTCTCCCTTCTAGCTATAGTAGCACAGGATTTACAGACATTCACTAAATGGGTTATTGGGATTCAAACATGAGACCCATTCTGGCAGAACCAGCACTTTATCCATTGAGTTATCTCTCCAAACTGTAGGTAAGCTTTGAAAAGGTAAAATAATAGATGTTTTAAGTAATGTACATGAGCTGATTCCTTTCTCAATGATATGCCTCTTTGACTGGTGAAGCATTATATATGATAGTCTCACTACTGATGTTTTAAAGATGGAAATCACTTGTTCATCATTTATGATTTATTAAGCCATGTGTCAGAACTTTTAGAGCATTAAATAGATATTTCATGGACTTAATTTAAGATAAGTGTATAGCAACCTGATATCATCTAGACATAATGCGAATGTTCTGCTCTGGATGATTTGTTCTATATTCCACAGGTGCCATATAACGAAGATCAAGAGAAATCAGGTGAAACAAGAAAGAAGAGATTCTGGGTATACCCTTGACTAGATTAGAGGTGAGACCAGGAGCAACAAAGACAGAACAGTTAACTGAATGTTCATTGTCAAACTCAGAAAAAAATGATGCAGACCCAGGTAACTTGTCTTTCTTCTCTAAAACATTTGGAGAAGAATATCAAAATCAGTACAGATAAACATAAAGCTACAAATTGTAAGGATCACTCTCTGGAGAAATCTAAGCAGAGGAGGATGAGGGGTACTATATTGATTGGATTCCAGATAATGTAGTGCATGTTGTATGTGATATGTGCCACATTACTTTTGCAGGAAGATGTGAACAATCTTCAGCTCATCCTAGGCGAGCACCAGTGAACATCCAAAGATACCCTTCAGTGCAGTCATATCTGGGGAACTAGTGAGCTAGCTGTCGTGCTTATGTGTGGAACTAAAAAGCTCTTCCTCCAGCATGGGTTACAACCTTCTACAGCCTGCACATATGGAGACCCCTCCCTTCCCGCTTCCATTAAACATTCACTCTTTTGTGAGGTCTTCTGCGGATAATCTAAATAATCACTTCTGCTCTAATTTCGAGATGGTAACAGCCACAAGTAATGCTGAAAAGACAGCAGTCCACTATAATCTCTAACAGTACAGGCCTCTGGGTTACACTAGTTGTCAGTATAAATCTGCTTTCTATGGCAGCATTGAAAAAGAATCATGAGAATTTACATGACCTGTGAGAGAACAGGCCAGCTTCTCAAGTGTTGATCATGTTTCATGGCACCTGGTTTTGGGGATCACGTAGGTCTTTTATGGACCTTTGGGTTATGTGCTTTAGGTTTTCATTTCAGTCTTCTCATGAAGACAAAGGGAGTTATCTTTCTTTACCATAAGTTACATAGTATTAATCTGTATAATTATGCACATGTATAGATATATATGATTCTGTACAAGTGTTATGTACTTTTTAGAATAAGTTTTCCTTAATTATATAGTATACCTGTTTGCTTTATGCTTTTAGTTCCTTTATTTTAATGTTAGCATTAGAGTATACATTGTCTTGTGATGCCACCATCTGTGCTGTCTTCATTCCTTACCTATATATTGGGACAGAAATTCATGGTAGACTTAAATAATCTCTATTATTCAAGTGGTATATACCCATATTGCCAACATCTGGAGACTGAGATATAAGGATCTGGAGCGCAAAGCCAGCCTGGGTTATACATAGTAAGATTGCCCAACCAAGCCAAGTAACTCTAAATGAATGTAACCAACAAAAATAAAACAAGGATATCTGAATTGTTCCAGCTTTACTGCAGTAACTCAGCACTATAAAAACCAAACAAAAATTCAACACAAAAAAATCATTATTGTTCATCTACTTAGAAGCACTATATACCTTGTTATTGGCAAACAGCTGTTTAATTTGTGTACATGTACACATATAGAGCAGATGTTCCTATATTAGTAAGAAACTTCATGTCAACAGAAACTTTTTTAACATCCCAACTTTTTTGAATAAGTCAGTGAATATATCATTTGAAAATACTTTATTAAGATTCTTCTTCTGTATTAATAAATCAGCCATGGTTTTCCTATACAGTAGACATGGATGGAATGTCTTCCTTTAAATTTTTACCATATCACCACATCACACCCTTCATTAATAGGATTCTGTTGTTACAGGAATCCCTGACCTTAGGTGATGTAGCTGTGGTATTCTCCTGGGATGAGTGGAGCTCCTGAGCCGTGCCCAGAGGAACTTGTACTGGGATGTAATGCTGGAGATCTACAAGAGCCTGGTGTCAATGGGTGAGCATGAATGTCCTGTGGTATTTGGAAGGCCGCTAGTCAATACCTTTTGCTCAGCTGCTGAATTCTTTGGGGCCTCTACTCTACTTTCAAGTTGTAGATCCTCATATCCCTTTACACTCATAAAAGAGGACATACTCAACTCTTCTGCAAGAAAAATTTGAACTTCTAGATGTGAAGCCTGTTCAGGTTCTACAATATAATGTCCTCCTGTTCTTGACATACCCCATCTGTCTTTTTTACTTTTTCTTTTGCTGTGATAAAAAACAACATAACGGAGATAGGTTTTATTTTGTTTGTCAAATCTAGAGGGTTACGGTCCATTGTAGTGAAAAGGCATGATAGCAGGCAATGAAAAGATTAGACAGGAGTAGAAGGCTAGCTGGTCACTTTGCATCTATACTCAGAGTACAGAAGCTAAACAGAAAGCAGTGACAGACTATGAAGCCTCAATGCCAACCTCCAGTGGCACACTTTTCTAATGATGCTGTGCCTCCTATAGGTTCTACTAAGCCTTTCCACAAGTACCATCAACTGGGAATCCAATAATTAAATCGTTAGGTAATCCGGATCATTTCAGATTCAAACAACAATACAAGACCTTTCCATGTTCAGGGAATCCAGCCAGCACATCAGATATGCTCTCCAAATTGGACCCAGCAGGACTATGGACAATAGAAGATGAAATCTGCAATTTAATATATCCTGGTAAGAGAGCCAACAGAATTATGTTCTGCATACATCGTGGAGTAACAGTGGTCTGAAGACAAAGAACCAACCTCGCTAGTGGCCTGAGGAGACAGAACTTGCCTTTCTATCTTTCTATGCCCATTTTATATCTCTTTTTCTAATTGGAGGGAGGAACATGCATACCCTTGTTTTCACTTAGATCTCACTTTTATTTTATACATTTCATGGCTTTGTTGTTCATGTTCTTTCTAAGAATATCAAATCATCTTTATTTCCTTCATGGTATTTCTGTCTCTGTTACCTTCTCTCTTGCTAAGTGGATATTAGCCCAAAAGCTCAGAATGCCCAAGTTTCACATAACAGTAACCGCTGGACTGAGAGTGAGGCCCCAGATGGAGGAGTTGGAGCAAGGTCTGAAGGAGCTGAGGGAATTTGCAGCCCCATGGAGGGAGCAAGAGAGTCAATGGACCTGACCCCCCCCCCCCCGGTCCTCCTGGAGTTTGGACCACCAA
>CM052717.1:10025990-10037598 GCA_028551405.1 Uromys caudimaculatus | reverse complement strand
CGGGAATATGGGGATGGGCGGTCGGGAGGGG
Source organism: Uromys caudimaculatus (assembly GCA_028551405.1). Lineage (NCBI taxonomy): Eukaryota > Metazoa > Chordata > Mammalia > Rodentia > Muridae > Uromys > Uromys caudimaculatus. The sequence goes on along the minus strand of CM052717.1, from coordinate 10,037,567 downwards.
GGTGGGAGGTGGAATTCCCTCCTAGAGGCGGGTTGGGGAGGGGATGGGGGGGTACCCAAAGAGGAGACTCAGAAAAGGGGAAACATTGGAAATGTATATAAAGTATCAAAAATAAAAAAGGAGAAAAAAAAAAAAAGAAAAACAAACAAACAAACAAAAAAGAATATACCTTCTTCTCAGCACCTCATGGTACCTTCAAAAAAAAAAAAAAAAAAAAAAAAAGAAAGAAATTCCTCTTTCTTGGCTTCTGGAAATGCAAACAACAATCAGGCTTCATCATCTTGTTCTGGACCTCTACAGTTTAGTGTTCTACTGAGGAAAAACGATTGCTTTCCATAGCATCCAACAGTGGATGCTGTGTCCTGGGATTGTGTCCCTCATTGGACAACTTTCCATAGCATCCAACAGTGGATGCTGTGTCCTGGGATTGTGTGGTCCCTCTCTGGACATTTATGTTTCTTTAGCTTTATATTCTCTTAATTAAAATTTATTATTATACCCAGGTATGCAAAGACAGGTGGATTTCTGTGTTCAAGGCCAGTCTGGTCAACAGAATGAGTTCTAGGACAGCCATGGCTACATAATTTCTCAATATTACTTCCCCTACCCCTCCCCGCCCAATAATATGATGAGAGCCTAACTTTATAAAGTTTTTTTTTTTTTTTTTTTTTTTTTTTTTACTTCTACCTTTACATGAGTTCCAGTGATTGCCCACCAGATATATTGTTGAGTGGCAAGTACCTTTACCTGCTGTAGTGATTTGATCAGAATATCTCCCGTAGGCTAAGAAAACCATTTGCTGCTGTCACTGTTTGGGGAAATTTTGAAGGTGCTGCTGTGTTGGAAATGCTATCTTATGGGGAAAATGCTTTGAGAACTTACAGCCTCAAGCCACATTTAGTGTTCTCTCTCTCTCTCTCTCTGTCTCTGTCTCTGTCTCTCTGTCTCTCTCTCTCTCTCTCTGTCTCTCTCTGTCTCTCTCTGTCTCTCTCTCCCTCCCTCCCTCCCTCCCTCCCTCCTTCCCTCCCTCCCTGCTTTGTTTACTATGCTTACTGCTTGCTGCCATGAGTTCCTGTAAGGATGAATTTCTATGGCTCTACATTCATAATCTCAAATAAACTTTCCCTCCTATAAGTTTTTTCTAGTTACAGTATTCTTTTAAGAGCAAAGAATGTAACTAATATATCTGTGGAACCATCTTGCTAGCACTTTTTCTGCTGAGACATTCTATACTTTTCTTTCTTTTTCTTCTCTATTCTATTATCTCATAAGAGTTTCCTCCATTTTCTCTCCACTCTTTTAATTAACCTCTTCCTGTTCTCTGGAAAATACTTCAAGGTGACATCTCCCTCATAATCAAAATTATCCATTTTTTCTCTATATATTCATTTTTATAGCAACTTGCTCATAACTTCCCATATTGTACCTAAAGAATGAGAATCATCTTCTCACCAAGAAAAATAGTGTTGGCTGTCTTGTTTTATGTCTTTTGACATGAGAACATCTGTCTCCTCATTATGTAGATAGGCTGTTCATGAATTCATGGACTGTGATGATCTTCTCATCACAGCCTTCAGAGTAATTGGAAATACTGCATGTGTCACCTAATAATGATCCATCTGAAATAGTTATTGACATCTATGCTGATTAAGTCAATTACGAGTTTTAAATCCTTTTTTTTATATAGTCAGACCAGCAGCTGGATTGAGTCTCCGAAAAGTCTCTTGGTGACCAGATAGAGGAATACAAAGGTTTTAAATGCAAAAACCATAAAAATAAATCAAAGTTAGATGAGGGTCAGTGTAGTCTTGAAATGTTCATTCCTAGCAGAGCATAGTACTTATTTTAGACTTAACTTTCCAATTATTTTGCTTAATTAATCTGGACTGTGATAAATGCTAAGTAAATCTCAAATGTGTTCCCAAGGCACAAGTGACTGTTGGAGGGTGAGGATAGAGGCCTGAGAACTATCTAAGCAAACACAAGATGGAGTCAAAACAGGATGGCATTATCTTAGTCATGTCACATACCAGGTTTGCTATCTAGCCTGATTTAAGTTGATTGAAAATTGATCTGTTTTGGAGTAACATTAAATGTGCCTTAAAATCTGAGCTCTCCTCTCTCTCTCTCTCTCTCTCTCTCTCTCTCTCTCTCTCTCTCTCTGCCTCCCTCCCTCCCTCCTCTCTCTCTTTCTCTGTCTCTCTCTATCTGCCACCCTCCTTCCCTCCCCCCACTCCCTTCCTCCTCCCTCTCCCTCCCTCCCCCCCATCTCTCTCTCTCTTTCCTTCTCTCCATCTCTCTCCATCTCTGTCTTTCTGTTTGGCAAATATGTAGCTTAGCCTATTCTCAGGCTCACTTTTCTTAAGTCAGCTTCCTCAATACTGGGATTAAAAGGATGCAAACCATATTTTATTCTTTTATTCTGAACTCATCATTTAATTTTTTTTACATTTTTTTAATTAGAGAAGATTAATAATCTATTACATTTTTAGTCCAAAGAAGGTCAGAACGTATACTTCTAAGCATTGCTTGTTTCCTAGCTTTGCTAATTCTAAACATTTCTTTGGTTCACCTTAGATGTTGTTATTCTCTTCCCTTCCTCAAAAAATTCTTTTTCTACACAATGCTGTGGCTATTGTGTAGAGGGCTTTAAAAAGTAGCAATGCTTTTCTCATTTGATTCACTCCTGGCCATTTCTCACCTGGTTTTGACTAAATCCACTAGCATATCAGTATGGCTTATTTCCTAAAGATGCTAGTGATTTGGGGTTGCCTAATCTAGTTTTCAGTTTACCTACATCTTCTGCCTGAATCTCTTCAACTCTTAGGAACATAGGCAGATGCTAGGGGCATAGCTCTGACCCTAGACTAAGGTAGAAAGGAAAGGGAAAAGGCAAGTCCTTAAGGATTAGAATTTTCTCCCTCTTTTCTGTGGGTTTTTGGCCTGCATGTATGGGTGCTGTGTGTATGCCTGGTACCCAGTACCCAGAGGCTAGAAGACGGGGACCAGATTGTCTTGGAACTAGTTATAATTTCAGGACATTGAGAACTGGGAGTTGAACTTGGATCTACTTAAAGAAGAGTACTTGCTAAAGTATTCTTACCTGCTAAGCTATCTTTGTAGCCCTAGGATTAGCATCTAGCAGGCTAATTTCTTCCAGTTAATGGTAAACCCTTTGCCATGGAATAAAAGGACTCTCAAGGTCCTAACAGTAAAGAAAAAAATTATTTTTCTTACTATTTTTACAAATCAAAAAACAAAAAATTTCTCACAATGTTATTTAGCTGTATTCCATGTGCCATATGAGGTACTCATTTAAGACAATTCATTTGGCTATTTTTACTATAAGCACCTACTTGTGTAAGTGTCAGTTGTTCATAATTTTGAAACATTTTCAATACAGAAATACATATTTTCAAAGAACCTTTGAAATATATTTTTTAATTTATTTTTTTGATTCTGTGATTAATATAAGTTTTTTTCAGTTGCATTTTCAAGCAATTGTAGTGGTAGAATATAGAAGCACATTGTTTTGACTTTATATTCTAGTGATACCTTTTCCCAGGTAATCATATTCCCTGTCAGGAAATCATTGGCTTTTTATCAGTGATATCTGTAATACGGGTTTATCTTTTGTGTGAAGGTCTTTGATTCCTTTTCTACATACATAGGACACTGTGCTTGATAACCATCATTGACAGAATATATAACTTTAAAACTTGTGTTTTAATGATCTATTTAAAAACTACAACAATGCACACACACACACACACACACACACGCAAATCTGTATTCTTTACATTGCTTTCAGTTTCACTGAAGATAAGTACAAAAATAAATGTATAAATAATAAGTCTCAGGCTAAAACATACTATGAAATTAAAGCAACAGAAATAATAGGTTTGACATTTGATCATATATTTGTAGGGTATGAACGAATCTTTGATAAGGTGCCTTTCAACTAACTGACAATTAAAATGAGTAGCCCCACTGTGTGACATAATGGCAAATTCACCCAAAGGATGTTTCAGAAACTTCTAGAAAGCTTCTGTGACAGGACTATAGTAAAGAAAACAAAAGTGACCACTGATATGGGTAGTGTGAAGTAGTAGCCACAGAACCTGTTTCATGGGTTGCATATTCAAGGCCTGATTTTTTTTCCAAGTAAATTCGGAAAGGGATGGGGAGTTTAGCGTAGAGGAATGGTATGGTATCACAACTGTAAAAGTGGTTATCCACATTTATTTATCCTTATTTTAAATTAAAATTTATTAGGACATATGTGCCTTTGTGTCTGCATAGGCACATGTGGAAGTTGGACAATTTTATTTAGAAAGTAGACGTTACTGAGGAGGGGAAGGAAGCTATTATATTAGTGGTTACAATTTGTGAGAGTGAAATTGTACGAATTAAAATCATTAGAATTAAAACCAAAATCTACCAGTGGTGTCCTGTTAGTCATAGAGCACATGCCTAGGATATCTGAGGACCTGTCTGAGTTCAATTCTCAGTACTATATGGAATAAACACAACAATGACAAAAAGCAAATAAAATTACTTCAAAGTGGGAAGGTGCATAGTAAGTATTTAAGTATTTAGTAGGTCCCAGTTATGTTTTGTTAACAAAGTTTACAAATAATATTGAATTTTGCTAATAGTATTCTTTCATTTCTAAGATTTGAGACAATGTCTCACAGCATTGAGATCACTCAATGGCTTGGCACATATTCCATAGTTAAGGATGGCCCCAAACTCACAGAAGTGTACTTCCTTCTTAAGAGCTAGATGTGCAACACTGTGCCCCCTAATGACCAATAAATTTTGAAAACACATGTGAAGCACTGTTTAGAGAGGTTATGAAACCTTCATGAGGTCAAACCTTGTTGGAAAATTTTTCAGTGGAGGCAGGCTTTGAAAGTTTATAGCCTTGACCCACTTCCAGTTTGTTCTCTATTCTTATGCTGTGACACTGAGATGTGATTTCATAGCTTCCTGCTCCAGAAATACCTTTTTGTTGTGATGGGGTTTTAGAATTGTTAGAAAATTAAAATATTTTATGAGTTGCTTTTGGTCACAGTATTTTATCACATAAACAGAAAAAAATAGCACCCCTCATAGTAAAACATGACACATTATAGAACAATGCCTTAGGCATACAGAAACACAGGTGTACCACAGATGACCTTGTTAGCAAAAACAACTTGTATGACCAAAGACCTTTGGCACAGAAAGATATAACAAGCAAATACTCTAGAGACCCTTAAGATTTTCTTTCAGTAGCCAGTTAAAACCAAGTTGTTGAGGTTTTATCTTTTACATTGTATTTTAGTGGTAAGTGTGGGTCCCCAAGATGTAGGATCTACATGTAGACCTGTCTCCAAGTTATTTCTGATTGGTAGATAAAGATGCCAACAGCCAATAGCTGGACAGCAGAGACATAGGTGGGGTTTAGGTTTGCCATGTTTAGGATCAGAGGAGAACAGTGAGGGAAAGAAGATGGTAAAGGAAGTGAGCCATAAAACCTGGCCCTGAGGGCTGGCTAATTAGAGTTAAGAGCAGCCCAGATGAAACATAGTAAGTAATAACTTGAAGTCATTGATAGGAAACTATATTCTAATATCATAGAGGGTAGATATTTGCCCAGTTCTTGTACTGTTTAAGACTTCTTTTCCCATTCACTTGGCATCTCAATCATTGCCCTAACTTTCTCCTCTCCTTCCAATATCACCCTTAAAATTTCCTCTCCCCATTTCCCCTTCCCCTTCAATACCCAGTGACATCTAGCCCCAACAATATTAATTATACCCTCTCTTCCTCAGGCCCAATCAGGCAGTCCATTTCGGGGAAGGGGATCTAGTGACAGGCAACATAGTCTGAGACAGCCTTGAGTCCAATTGTTAGGGGACCCACATGAAGACCAAGCTGCACATCTGCTACAGATGTATAGAGGGTCAAGTTTAGCTCCCGTATGCTCTTTGGTTGGTGGTTCAGTCTCAAGGAGCCATAATGGGCCCAGTCTATTTGATCTGTAGGTCTTTTGTGGTGGCCTTGACTTGGCTCAATCCTATCTCCTACTCTCCCACAAAACCCCCGAGCTCCACCTGTTTCCATCTGCTACTGGACGAAGCCTTTCAGGAGACAGTTATGCTAGGTTCCTGTCTGCAAGCATAGCCGAGTATCATTGATATTGTCAAGGCTTGGCTTTTCCCTCCCAACCTCTGCCTAATGTTCATCTCTATACATTTTTACCCTGGACAACTTTTGTGTTGAAGGCTTTGTAGGTGGATTGATGCCCCCTCTCCCTCCACTAGAAGTCCCATCTGGCTGCATGGGGTGGCCACATCAATATGCATATTCCTTTCTGGTGGAAGTCTCATCTAGAGTCACCTCTAGATTCCCTGGAGTGTCCCCCCTCCCAGGTCTACAGCTAGCCCTACAGATGACCCTGTAGTATGAATATTTTAAATGAATTCCAGCACAGGGTTACCTCCTGCTTTTGACTATTTAAGTTCCCAATAAAAGACATCCACACAGCCTCTATATTTAAATATGCCTTAGGCAGAAAAGTAGCTGGGCAACTGCCTAACCTCCATGCTGTTAGAATCCAGTTTCCAACTGATGACTCTATTTTTACTTAATATGTTTCATCTTGGATGCTCTTAACTCCAATTAGTCAGCCCTCTGGCCCAGAGCCCAGGTTGTTCTCCATACTTCTCTATCCGATGGCAGCTCTGCCTTCTGCACACTCTTCTAAGACATGGTTGCTCTCCTCTCTCCTTCCTTTTGGTCTCAAGTCCAGGAAACGTAAAGCCCACCAATGACACTTCTCTCCACCTATTAGCTGCAGGACCAACTGGGATCAGGATCCCTCAGGGTCTTACATGCAGACTCTCATGCAAACAGTTTTGGGGGACCCAAATAAACATTAGGATACAACAATATTAGGTTTTAGTGAAATTGCTTTTTAGTTTTCTCTTCATTTAGTTTCATGTTGGCTATTAGTCTACTATATATTACTTTTATTATGTTTAGGGATGAATATAGAATCCCTGGTCTCTCCCACACTTTTAACATGAAGAGGTGCTGGATTTTGTCAAAAGTTTTTCAGCATTTAATGAGATGATCATGTGATATTTTTTCTTTAAATGTGTCTATGTGGTAGACTCCATTAATGGATTTTCATATATTAGACTATCCCTGTATCCCTGGAATGAAGAATATTTGATCATGGTAGATGATATTTTTGATATGTTCTTGGATTTGGTTTGTGAGTATTTTATTGAGTATTTTTACATGAATGTTCATTAGAAAAATTGGTCTGAAATTCTCTTTCTTTGTTGAGTTTTTGTGTAGTTTAGGTATCATAGAATGAGCTTGGCAATGTTTTTTTGTTTTTTTGTTTTTTTCTTGAGGAGTACTAGAATTAGCTCTTCTTTGAAAATCTAGTAGAATTCTGGGCCTTGATTTTATTTTATTTTTGGTTGTGAGACTTTTAAGGTCAGCTTTCCTTAGGGGCTATAGCACTATTTAAATAGTTTACCTGGACTTGATTTAACTTTGGTAAGTTAACTATCTAAAAAATCACTTACTTTAGATTTTATAGTTTTATACGCTACAGGCTTTTGAAGTAAGACCTATGATTCACTGAATTTTCTTAGTATATGTTGTTATGTCTCCATTTTCATTTTTAATCTCTTTTCATTATGAATCTAGATACAGTCTCTTTGCCTTTTAGTTAGTTTGACTAAGGGTATGTCCGTCTTGTTGCTTTTCTCCAAGAAATAGGTCTTGTTTTTTGTTTATTTATTTTTTGTTTTTTGATTCACTGTATTGTTCTCTTTGTTTCTAATAATTGATTTCAGCCCTTTAGCCCTGAGATTGAAGGTTTTCTTTTTTCCTGCCTTCTACTTCTCCTGGCTATGCTTGCTGCTGCTGCTTCTTCCTCCTCCTCCTCCTCCTCCTCCTCCTCCTCCTCCTCCTCCTCCTCCTCCTTCCCCCCTTCCTCCTCCTCCCCCTCCTCCTCCTCCTCTTCCCCCTCCTCCTCCCACTCTTTTACTTTTCTAGTATGTTCAGGTATAAATTTAAATTGCTTGTATTAGAACTCTGCAATTTCATTATGAAGGCACTGAGTTTTATGAACTTTCCTCTTAGCATTGTTTGCATTGTGCCCCATAAGTTTGAGTATATTGCACCTTCATTTTCATTGAATTCTAGGAAGTCTAATTTCCTTCGTGACCCAGTAATTATTGAGTAGAGAGTTGTTAAGTTTCTGTGAGTTTAAAATATCTCTGTACTTATGTTGTTTGTGAAGTTCAGCTTTAATCCATGGTGGTCTGATATGATACAATTAGTTATTTCAGTGTTCTTTTATTGGTTGAGACTGACTTTGTGACTGACTATATGATCAGTTTTGCAGAAGACTCTATAAGATTCTGATAAGAATAGAATCTTTTGTGTTTAGATAAAATGGTCTGTGTAGCTATCTCTTAGTTACCTTTGATTCATAATATCAGTTAGTTTCATTATATATCTGTTTAGATTTTGTCTGCATGACCTGGTGAGAGTAGGGCATTGAAGTCTCCCACTCTCAATGTTTGTGGTTCAGTGTGTGACATGTTTCTTTTATGAATCCAGATACCCTTGCAGTTGGGGCATAGATGTCCAGAACGGAGAAGTAATGTTGATGAAGTTTTCCTTTGATGTGTATAAAGTATCCTTCCCTATGTCTTTTGATGAATTTTGATTGAAAGTCTATATTAGAGTGGCTACTCCAGCTTGCTTCTTCAGCCCATTTGCTTGGAAAACTTTTTTTTCTTGCCCTTTAGATCGAAGTAAGGTTTATTCTTGTTACTGAAGCTTTTGCTTGCTTGCACCTGATCCTAGTTTTGCATCCATTCTGTTACCCTATGTCTTTTTATTTGAGAATTGATTCCACTGATGTTGAGAAATATTAATGACCAATAATTGTTCATTTCTTTTATTTTAATTCTGGTGCAGTTTGTGTGTGTGTGTGTGTGTGTGTGTGTGTGTGTGTGTGTGTGTGTGTGTGTGTGTGCTTATTTTGTTTTTGCTGGTGTGCAATTATTTATTTTGTGTGTTTTCTTGTTTATAGTTAACCAAATTTTCCTTCAGGTATTTTCTGTATGGCTGGATTTGTGGATAGATATTGTGTAGTTTTGTTTCTATTTTGGACTATCTTGTATTCTCTATGGTGATTGAGAGCTCTCCCAGGTATTGTACTCTATAATAGCATGTGTAGTTTCTTAGTGGCTTAAAACATCTGTCCAGGCCCTTCTAGATTTTAGAGTCTCTGTTGAGTAATCAGGTGTAATTCTGATTTTTCTGGTTTTGTATTTTACTTGGCCTTCTTTTCCTTGTAGCTTTTAATATTATTTCTTTGTTCTGAAGTTTTATTTTTTTTATTATAATGCAGAGGATTTTCTTTTCTGGTTCAATCTAATCTGATTTCTGTATGCTTTTATGTTTATAGACATCTCTTTCTTTAGGTTGGGGAATTTTTCTTCTATGATTTTGTGAAAATATTTTCTAGACCTTGGAGCTGAGACTCTTCACCTTCTTCTATCCCTAGTCTTCTTAGGTAGGTCTTTTCATAATATCACATATTTCCTGGATATTTAATGTCAGGAATCTTTTAGATTTAACATTTTCTTCAATTTATGCATCAATTTCTTCTATTGTATCTTTTATATCTGTGATTATCTCTCCCATATCATGTATTCTGTTGGTAATTATTGCATTTGTTGTTTCTGTTCTTCTTCTCTAGGTTTTCCATTTTCAGAATTTCCTCAGTTTGTGTTTTCTGCATTCTTCTACTTTTATTTTCAAGTATTGAGGAGTTGTTCATTTTGTTCACTTGCTTAATTTCATTTTCCTATATTTCTTTGATGAAATTTTAGTTGCCTCTTTCCAGGGCTCTACCTGTTAGCTTGTATTTTCCTGTATTTCTTTAAGGGATTCATTTATTTCCTCTTTAAAGGACACTATTATCCTTCTAAGATTAGATTTGAGGTAACTTCCTTCTGCTTTGGTTGTATTAGGATATCCAGTGCTTGCTGTAGTAGTGTAGCTGTGCACTGAAGTTGCCATATTGTCCTGGCTTTTGTTGATTGTTTTCTTAACTAGCCTTTGGCCTTCTGGTTATCCCTATATGTTCTTGATGTAGGAGGTATAGGGAAGGCATCCCTAACCTGGATGTTCTTGATGCTGCAGTCCTTGTGTAGCAGTTTGGGCTGGACAATAGAACTCTATCTGTAGTGCCTGTGTTCAGACATCTGGGCATGCCCCAGGGAACACGGTGAACAGAGGACTGAACATGGGGGAAGGGTCTAACTGTGATGTACCTTGAATAGCAGGCCTAGTGAAGACAGAAGGAGAGGCAGTAAGACAATGGAGCTGTGGTTAGTGGAGGACAGTATGCAGCTCAGGGCAGCTTGGTGTGTCCTTGGGGACTCCAAGGGCAAGGGAATGTGTTAGAGGAATCTAACCTGAGTATTCCTGCTTCTCTGGGCCAGGGAAAGGTAGCTGGAGTGGTGAACAGGCAATCCTATTATTTCATCATTAGGCTTTTTGACTTATTTGTGAGTAAATCCATACAATTCTTGAAATAATCTTAGCATTATTATTTTCATTTACCTACTTTCTATTCCTTTTTTGAACCAATTAGTAAACTGTGGATTTCTGTGTATATCTATTTCATTTTATTCTACTCCCAGTACATCCACGTTTCTGTTACAGCATTTAAGTCCAAACTGTAATCCTTCTCTCCTTCATGTCTCTTCCATGTCTGGTTTGTTTGTTTTGTTTTATGACAAACTGGCAAGCCTGGAGCTCTCTTTGTAACCCAGGCTACCCTTGAATAGACAATACTCCTACCAATGTCATTGGAGTTCTGGAATTATAGTCATGCACCACCATGCCCAGTCTTGCCTTTTTTCCTTCTTTTTTATTTATTTATTTTTTTGATACTTTATTTACATTTCCAGTGTTTCCCCCTTTCTAGGTCTCCTCTTTGGAAACCACCTATCCCCTCCCCCTCCCTCACCTCTATGAGGGAATTCCGCCTCCCACCCACCCACCCACCCACTCCAAATTCCCACCTTGACATTCCCCTTTATTGGGGCCTGTCCTCCCCCTAATGGCCAACAAGGCCCTCCTCTGCCACCTATGTGGTCTGAAACATGGGTCCCTCCATGTGTATTCTTTGGTTGGTAGTCCAGCCTCCAGGAGGACCGGGGGGTGGGGGAGTTAGGGCAGTTGACACTGTTGCTCCCTCCATAGGGCTGCAGACTCCCTCAGCTCCTTCAGTCCCTTCTCCAACTCCTCCATCTGGGACCTCACTCTCAGTCCAGTGGTTACGGTAAAGTGAAACTTGGGTATTCCAAACGTTTGGGCTAATATCCACTTATCAGTGAGTACATACTATGTTCATTATTTTGTGACTGAGTTACCTCGCTCAGGATGATATTTTCAAGTTCCATCCAATTGCCTGCAAATTTCATTAAGTCATTGTTTTTAATAGCTGAGTAGTACTCCATTGTGTAAATGTACCACATTTTC
>CM052717.1:9987175-10025490 GCA_028551405.1 Uromys caudimaculatus | reverse complement strand
TGCGAATTTCCTCAGTTGAGAATTCTCTGTTTAGTTCTGTTCCCCATTTTTTGATGGGGTTGTTTGGTTTTCTGGAGTCTTACTTCTTGAGTTCTTTGTATATGTTGGATATTAGCCCTCTATTGGACGTAGGATTGGTAAAGATCTTTTCCCAATCTGTTGGTTGCTGTTTTGTCCTATTGATAGTGTCCTTTACCTTACAGAAGCTTTGCAATTTCATGAGGTCCCATTTGTCGATCCTTGATCTTAGAGCATAAGCCGTTGGTGTTCTCTGCAGGAACTTTTCCCCTGTACCCATGTGTTCGAGGCTTTTCCCCACTTTCTCTTCTATTAGATTTAGTGTATCTAGTTTTATGTGGAGGTCCATGATCAAGTTGGACTTGAGCTTTGTACAGGGAAATAGGAATGGATCAATTCGCATTCTTCTGCATGTAGACCACCAGTTGAACCAGCACCATTTGTTGAAAATGCTGTCTTTTTTCCACTGGATGGTTTTACCTCCTTTGTTGAAAATCAAGTGACCGTAGCTGTGTGGGTTCATTTCTGGGTCTTCAATTCTATTCCATTGATCTACCTGCCTGTCGCTATACCAATACCATGCAGTTTTTATCACTACTGCTCTATAGTACAGCTTGAGATCAGGGATGCTGAATCCTCCAGAAGTCCTTTTGTTGTTGAGAATAGCTTTTGCTATCCTGGGTTTTTTGTTGATCCAAATAATTTGAGAATTGCTCTTTCTAAGTCTATGAAGAATTGAGTTGGAATTTTGATGGGGATTGCATTGAATCTGTAGATTGCTTTTGGCAGGATGGACATTTTTACTATATTCATCCTGCCAATCCATGAGCATGGGAGACGTTTCCATCTTCTGAGGTCTTCTCCGAATCGTTTTTCAGAGACGTGAAGTTATTGTCATACAGATCTTTCACTTCTTTGGTTAGAGTCACACCAAGATACTTTATATTGTTTGTGACAATTGTGAAGGGTGTCATTTCCCTAATTTCTTTCTGAGCCTGTTTATCTTTCGAGAATTGGAAGGCTACTGAGTTGTTTGAGTTAATTTTATATCCAGCCACTTTGCTGAAGTTGTTTATCAGCTGTAGCAGTTCTCTGGTGGAGTTTTTCGGGTGACTTAAGTATATGATCATATCATCTGCAAAGAGTGTTATTTTGATTACTTCCTTTCCAATTTGTATCCCTTTGACCTCCTTTTGTTGTCTGATTGCTCTAGCTAGAACTTCAATTACTATATTGAATAGATAGGGAGAGAGAGGGCAGCCTTGTCTAGTCCCCGATTTTAGTGGGATTGCTTCCAGTTTCTCTCCATTTAGTTTGATGTTGGCTACTGGTTTGCTGTATATTGCTTTTACTATGTTTAGGTATGGTCCTTGAATTCCTGATCTCTCCAGGACTTTTATCATGAAGGGATGTTGGATTTTGTCAAATGCTTTTTCAGCATCTAATGAAATGACCATGTGGTTTTTTTTCTTTGAGTTTGTTTATGTAGTGGATTACATTGCTGGATTTCTGGGTATTGTACCATCCCTGCATCCCTGGGATGAAGCCTACTTGATCATGACGAATGATTGTTTTGATGTGTTCTTGGATTCAGTTTGCAAGAATTTTATTGAGTATTTTTGCATCCATATTCATAAGGGAAATTGGTCTGAAGTTTTCTTTCTTTGTTGGGTCTTTGTGAGGTTTTCATATCAGTGTAACTGTGGCCTCATAGAAGGAATTGAGTAGTGTTCCTTCTGATTCCATTTTGTGGAATAGATTGAAGAGTATTGGTATTAGTTCTTCTTTGAAGGTTCTGCAGTGAACCCATCTGGTGCTGGGTTTATTTTTGGTTGGGAGACTTTTAATGACTGCTTCGATTTCTTTAGGCATTATGGAACTGTTTAAATGGTTTATCTGATCCTGACTTAACTTTGGTATTTTGTATCTGTCTAGAAAATTGTCCATTTCTTCCAGATTTTGCAGTTTTGTTGAGTATAGACTTTTGTAGTAGGATCTGATGATTTTTTGAATTTCCTCAGAATATTTTGTTATGTCTCCCTTTTTATTCCTAATTCTGTTAATTTGGATCCAGTCTCTGTGCCCTCTGGTTAGTCAGGCTAAGGATTTATCTATCTTGTTGATTTTCTCAAAGCACCAACTCTTGGTTTTATTGATTCTTTGTATAGTTCTTTTTGTTTCTTGTGTTTCTTGAATGCAGCAAAATACTGGGTCCTCTCTATGGATCCAGTCTGTCAGTTTATGTCTTTTTATTGGGAAATTGAGTCCACTGATGTTAAGAGATATTAAGGAATAGTGATTGTTGGTTACTGTTATTTTCGATGTTATTTTTACTTTTATGTGGCTATCCTCTTGAGTTTGTTGAAAGATTACTTTCTTGCTTTTTCTAGGGTGTAGTTTCCCTCTTTGAGTTGATGTTTGCCATCCATTATCCTTTGTATGGCTGGGTTTGAGAAAACATATTGTGTAAATTTGTTTTTGTCATGGAATATTTTGGTTTCACCATCTATTTTAATTGAGAGTTTTGCTGGGTATAGCAGCCTGGGCTGACAGTTGTGTTCTCTTAGGGTCTGTATGAGTTCTGCCCAGGATCTTCTAGCTTTCATAGTCTCTGGAGAGAAGTCAGGTATAATTCTGATAGGTCTGCCTTTATATGTTACTTGACCTTTTTCCCTTACTGCTTTTAATATTCTTTCCTTGTTTTGTGTATTTGGTGTTTTCACTATAATGTGATGGGACGAATTTCTTTTCTGGTCCAATCTGTTTCGAGTTATGTAAGCTTCTTGTATATTTATGTCCATCTCTTTCTTTAGGTTAGGGAAGTTTTCTTCTATAATTTTGTTGAAGATATTTACTGGTCCTTTAAGTTGGGAATGTTCACTCTTTGATACCTATTATCCTTAGGGTCTGTCTTCTCATTGTGTCCTGGATTTCATGGATGTTTTTGGGTTAGAAGCTTTTTGCATTTTGCATTTTGCATTTTCTTTTACTGTTGTGTCAATGTTATCTATGGTATCTTCTGCTCCTGAGGTTCTCTCTTCTATCTCTTGTATTCTGTTGGTGATGCTTACGTCAAAGACTCCTGATATCTTTCCTAGGTTTTCTAACTCCAGGGTTGTCACCCTTTGTGATTTCTTTATTGTTTCTATTTCTATTTTTAGCTCCTGGATAATTTTGTGCATTTCCTTTGTCCGTTTGATTGTGTTTTCTTGAAATTCTGCCTGTTTGATTATGTTTTCCTGTAATTCTTTAATGGATTTTTGTGTTTCCTCTTTAAAGGCTTCTAGTTGTTTATTCTCTTGTATTTTTTAAGGGTGTTATTCATTTCTTTCTTAAAGTCTTCTATCATCAACATGGGAAATGATTTTAAATCTGAGTCATGCTTTTCTGGTGTGTTGGGTCATCCAGGGCTTGCTGTGGTGGGAAAGCTGGGTTCTGATGATGCCAAGTAGCCTTGGTTTCTGTTCCTTATGTTCTTACCCTTGCCTTTTGCCATCTTGTTAACTCTGATGTTAGCTGTTCTTACTCTGTCTGGGTGTGGCTTGCCCCTCCTGCAGGCCTCTGTGTCAATACTCCTTGAAGACCAGCTCTCTCTGAGAGGTGTTTGGGCTTGGAGATCTGTGGCACAGAGTCAGCTCTGGGGTGCAGACAGAAACCAGAAGGATCTTGTCCCCAACTGTCCCTTGGTTCCTATGTCCTGATGGCTCTGCAAGGGACCCTCTTGATCCAGTGAGTTTGAATAGAAGTGGTGGTTTTGCCTGTGCTTAAAGGTGTGTCAGCACTCCTGGGATACCCGCTCTCTCCTGGAACCCTGTGGCCCAGGCTGAGGTGCCTAGGCACAGACCCCTGATTGCCCAGGCAGAGGTCTCCACCCACAGATGGAAACCGGAAGGTTCAGAGGTTTCCTGTCCCTGAGTTCTCCTCAGGCCCTTTATCCCACCAGTTCTGGGCGGGTCTAGGTAAGCAGTATTGCTCCCCTTAACCCCATTCACAGCTTTTCCATGCTCCTGGGAGGGTAGCTTTCTTCTGGCACTCATTGGCTATGGACTCCTGGTGGCCCAGGCAGAGATCTCCACCGCCTTTTTTCTTTTTTCTCTTTTTCTTTTTTTTTTCTTTTCTTCTTATTAGTTTGTCTTTCCATAACAAGAACTAAACCTATATGAATATAAGGAATATGTTTTTGTATTCCAATTATGAGCATATAGCAAGATCTGCTTAGAAAGTAGCTGAATCCGTATGCATTGTGTTTTTAATAATTCCTTTATCCATCATTATGTTTAAACAGTTACTTTTATACCAATCTCCAAGAAATAAACATATGTTTGTATGTATGTGTGTGTGTGTGTGTATGTATATACGCACACCCATACTGCTTCTTCTTTTGATAGAAGTTTGTCATTAAATTGTCCTTAACATCAAGAATCAAAATATCACATTCTTTTTTTTTTTTATCTGTGAGCGTGTTTCTATATGTGAATATATGCACATGAGTACAAATCCCCAAAGATTTCAGAAGGGTGTGTCTGTTCCCCTAAGCTGGAGCTAAAGATGGTGTGAGCCTCTTGACATGGGTTACTTGGGAATGAATTCAAATTCTCCTGAAGGCAGTATGGGTTATAAATCCTATAAGCCATTTCTTCAGCACTCCAAGGCATTTCTTAAGCAAACTTATTTTAAAGCAAGATGGTAAAATTATTTACTATTTTCTTCTTTCCTAGAAATTAGAGGAGTGGGTGATCCTCTGCAACATCTCTTGAAAGAAAGCAGCATTCACAAGAGCATTGAACAATGCTACAGACATAGAAAATTCATAAATATTTTTAATCACAGCAAAGATCATTCACCATTAGAGCAAAATTTCAGTGAGTTTGATTTCTATGTAAAATCTTTGAACACAAATTTAAGTTTTGACAACCAGAGCAGACACTGTGATACAAAGAATGCTGCTGATGTAAGTGGCCAATCTACAAATGTGCATCCGAAAAGTCTAAGAGGAGAGGAGCATTATAGCTGCACTGAGTGTGGAAAAGCTTTCACTAGAAAATGCCTTCTCATTTATCATCAACGAACTCATACAGGAGAGAAACCCCATAACTGTGATATATGTGGCAGAGCCTTCTCTACAAAGTCTAGTCTGACTGCACATCAAAAAATTCATTCAGGAGAGAAACCCTATATATGTAATGAATGTGGAAAAGGTTTTACTGAGAAAAGGCGTCGTGTTGCACATCACCGAACTCATACTGGTGAAAAGCCATTTATATGCAATCCATGTGGGAAAGGCTTCACACTGAAGACTAGTCTTAATACACATCAGCTGACTCATACAGAAGAGAAAATACATATGTGCAATGAATGTGGAAAAGCCTTTCTACGAAATTTAGTCTTGCTGCACATCAAAAAACTCACACAATAGAGAAACCTTATATATGTAGTAAATGTGGAAAAGGCTTTATTGAGAAGAGACGTCTTGTTGGACATCATAGAAGTCATACTGGTGAGAAACCCTTCATCTGCAGTAAGTGTGGGAAAGGCTTCACATTAAAGAGTAGTCTTGTTACACATCAGCGGATACATTCGGAAGAGAAACCCTTTGTATGCCCTAACTGTCAAAAACAGTTTGTCATGAAGAGTGATCTAATGGCACATCAGCGAACTCACACTGGGGAAAAACCATATACATGCCATGAGTGTGGAAAAAGTTTTGCCTTGAAGAGCCACCTGGTTGTGCACCAACGAATTCACACAGGAGAGAAACCCTATATACGCAACGAATGTGGAAAAGGTTTCCCAACAAAAGTACAGCTCATAATTCATCAACAATCCCATACAGGAGATAAACGATATAGTTGCAGTGAGTGTGGAAATGCTTTGCCTTAAAGAACTGCCTCATTGTACATCAGAGAACTCAAACAGAAGAGAAACCATATTTATGTAATGAATGTGGCAAATGGTTCGCAACAAAGATACAGCTGATAATACATCAACGGACTCATACTGGAGAAAAACCTTATAAATGCAACCGATGTGAGAAGGGCTTTCCTGAGAAGAGTCAACTAAATGTACATCAGCGTACTCACACAGGAGAGAAACCTTATGTATGCAGTGAATGTGGTAAAGGCTTAAGTGAGAAAAAAATGTTCATTGCACATCAGTGAGCTCATAGTAGTGAAAAGCCTTACATGTGCAATGAATGTGGGTAGGGCTTTACCATGAAAAGTATACTAGGTATACATCAGCAAACTCATATTGAGGAAAAGCCATACAGATGTAATGAGTATGGTAAAATCTTTGAGAAAAAGACGTGGCTCATAGTACATCAGAGACTGCATTCAGGAAAGACTTCATTTGAATGTTCTGAATGTGGAAAATGCTTCTTGCGCAAAAATGATCTCATTATTCATCAGCGAATTCACACAGGAGAGAAGCCATATGAGTGCTGTGAATGTGGGATAGCCTTCACTACAAAGTCTTGGCTCAATGTTCATCAAAGAAAACATACAGGAGAGAGGCCATATGGATGTAGTGATTGTGGGAAGGCCTTTGCACATTTATCAACCCTTGTTAAGCATAAGAGAACTCACGATTAGTCAACAAACCTGTTATTTGATATAATTGAATCTTAGTATACACAAAGAATATTAATGAATATAAAATTTATATTGGTGTATCTAGAGATAAATGACTTATATTTTATGTCAGAGGAATTGCAAAATGATTGATTTAATTATTTATTATTGAGAGACAGTTTCAAAACATTAATGTAAAAAGTATATGTTGAGAAAGTCACATGAATATGACAGATATAAGCATCAGTATTAAGACAGGCACTGATAAATGATCATAGATCTTGAAGCACCTATCCATTGATATAATATAGGTTTACAATTCACACTAAAGCAATACTTTTGTGTAGTAGACCTTGCAATAATATATTGGATCATCATTTATTAGGAAATCTATCAGTACTTAGGACCACTGGAGGATATAGCTCAGTGCTACAACACTTAACCAGTATAGAGGAGGTTCTAAGTTCAATCCTTGATAGGTGAAAACAAGAAACACATAACTTATGAAGGTATTTAGTGTGGATAACTTTTTGTAAAATATTGGAGATATTATTGAAGTAATGAAGCCTTGAGAAAAGTGACAAATAGTATATCTTCAGGAGATAGGTGGGCAGAGATATGTCTCAGTGGTTAAGACCCTTTGCTACATAGAAAAAACAAAAACAAAACAAAAAAAACAAAAAAAAACCCTTACCTGATGCACATTTGGGGACAAGATACAAGATACAATGAATGATATTTCTGTTTGTCTTGTCATTGATTTGGTAAAGTTTTAACCTAGTAAAGTTACTTTCGGCAGAGGTTTAAGTTTAAAAACTTATAGTGTAAGAGTGATGTTTGGATATATAACTTTAGTAACTTGTGTATCTGTGATTGTAATTTATTTCAAAATGCTTAAAATATGTTAAAATAATATAAAATACTTGAACATATTTATATTTGCCAGTTTGTGGATAATATCCAGTTTATGCAGTTAGTATAAACATAATTGTAAAATAACTTTCTGGTTTGAGGTAAGTTTAGATTCAGAGTTTTATGAAAATAAGTTCCTAAATGCTCATCAACTCACAAAGATCTGTAATCATAATTCATTTTGAGACATAGGAAAATGAAATTATTACACTATCAAAAGTAAATTGCTAAAGCACAATTGGGTCATTTCCTTATTTTTGCTACTACAAATAAACATACTATGAATGTTCTTATACAAAGCTTCTGTTCTCTCCTAATGCTTTCAGTTTTCAAAGCTAATTATTAGAAAGTGTGGTTAGTGACTTTTGACAAGTGAATGTTCAACTGAGAATCAAAGCAGTTTTCCAACCCCCAATGTGTGTTCCATTTCCAATACTCAATAGCAATGCATGAAAATCTCAGTATATCCAATCTTGCACTTACTACTGTCAGTATACTATGTGTGTGATAGTGCCTATTTGTCATCTAACTATTTTCCAGAAAGTGCTTACTTAAATCTGTTTGTTTCTCACTTGGAATGTTTATATCTTTTTGTAGGATTTACAGAGTATGTATGCTGGATTGACCTTTTGTTAAATATAATATTTTCCCTGCATATGGCTTATTTTTCTCTTGTAAGAAAACTTGACACTTATGAAGTCCAACATGCCACTCTTTTTTCTTTATATGATTGTAATTTTTGAGTCATATAAAAGTAAATACTGATCTGTATTAACACTTTCTCCCAGAAAAGATGAAAGGATACATTTTCATTTTAAGCCTAGTAGTACAGGCTGTTATTCCCTCCTACTTAAGAGGCTAAGACAAGAGAACCACAAGTTATTTTTTGGAAGACACAGTCTACTGTTTCTATTATTACAGATTTCAAAATTAGTTTTATTATTATTATTATAATTGTCATAAAATTTTAAAACAATTTTAAATTTTTCTCACAGCATACTTTGATTATGTTATTTTTCCTTCCTTAAGTCCTATTCCCAACTTCATGATTTCTATCTCTCTCAAAAAAAAAAAAGAAAACAAAAACCACAAATACAAACAAAAAACAACACTAAAACCAACCATATACATAAGAACAGAAAACAGAATCCTATCGTTGATAGGGGAGCTTAGTCCATGAGACATGAAATGCAATCTGGCATGTGAATTTTTAGCACAGGAGACTGCGGACCAAAAAAGCATTTGAGAAGTTCTAAGGATGCAGAGTATCCCCAGTGCTGACCATTAGTTAGTGGCAGTTCTATGCAATCATATTACACAATCAATAAATGATGTTTACCAGAAAGTGAAATATTGTGCTTAATAGATCATCAGGGAGACCAAAGACATGGATTATGTATAAAACACATGGGAGCATAAAACCCTTTATGTCTTAAAAATTAACAGTGCCATCACCTTGATTTGAAAACATCTTTAGTACAGATAATGTCCCTCTATCATTAGTGTGTCAAAAGGGAGGATGCTGAGAGGCAGACAACATTTTCCCCCTCAGACAAGGCTCTTAAAAAGTCCCCTCAGAAGGAAGGAAGGAAGGAAGGAAGGAAGGAAGGAAGGAAGGAAGGAAGGAAGGAAGGAAGGAAGGAAGAAAGGAAGGAAGGAAGGGAGGAAGGAAACAAAAAAAGAGAAAGAAAGAAAGAAAGAAAGAGAAAGCACAAAAACATGGAGTAGGTTTTGCTAGCCAACTACTCCTGAGTGTGAGGCCCCACTCTGGAATGTTTGACATATTCAGTGTTACTAAGTTGAAAAACAAACAATGATTTTTCCTTTCCAAACAGATCTATTGAAACTGCCTTTGTTGTTATATGTGGGACTTTGTGAACTCTTCTCTGTGCTGAGAGTTTGTCTAGCTTGAATTCTTACAGGTTTGTCACCTTTTCACAATTTTTGTGAGTTCACATTTGCATCAGCACTTTTTTGTCTCAAAGCTGCTCTTTCTTCAGACTTGCACCACCAGTTGTACAGAGATCCATGAGTTTTGAGTAGAGAGATGTGATAAATACATCTCATTTCAGGCAGAGTACTTCAAGGTCTCTGTGTCTGTATACTGTCCAGTTGTAGGTGTTAATTGCCACCTACTTCACAAAGAAATGTTTATGATGAAGGTTAAGCATTGCACTAATATATGGGTAATATGCTGTTTGAAACCATTTCTATTGAGATGTACATTTATCAGTGTAATAGCATTTTCTTTCCTAGGCACATGACCTACCTAATATCAGGTTTTTGGCTTCCTTTAACAGTCTAATGTTCATGTAAGGAGGGGTATTGTCTCCTTCATTATATGGTAACTCCACTTAAATTTACACACACACACACACACACACACACTTCTACAGTAGCAGGTTTCCATATGGCTTTTCTACAGGTCTTCAGTGTTAGTTATACCATCTCATATTCCCTCATTTACCCTGTCCTCCCATTTTCTCCCCATCTAATCCTCTTATTATAGTTTCTTCTTTATCCATTTATAACACTATAATCTGATTCTACTTCCTTCAAAGATCCTCCTCTCTTCCACCCATTCCTTTACAGTCTACATTCTAAATGAAACACTTCTCTACAATAAAACAAAATGTTTATTCATTCATACATTCGTTCACTTTATATTCTGATTGACACCCCAGTCTACTCCCAGGCCCACCATTACAAATGCCTTTCCCCATTAATCCCCATTTCTTTCCAGAGAAGGAGAAGACCCCACCACTTGGGTTCTGCCCTAGAGTGGGATGTTCAGTGAAGTAAGACTAACCACATCATCTCCCACTGAGGCCCAACCAGGCAGTCCAGTTATAGGAAGAGAACCCAATTCCAGAAACAAATTCAGACAGCTCACACTCCAATTTTTAGATGACACAAATGAATACCAAGCTCTATATCTTCTAGAAATGCGTAGGGGGCCTAGGGCCAGACCACGCATATTCCTTGGTTGGAGTCCCCGTAGGCCTAGGTTTGTTAACTTTGTACATCTTATAGTGTCCTTGTCCCTTCTTTTGCTTAATTCCTCCTCCTCAAGGGTCACCAGGTGTTTGGCTGTGAGTTGCTGCATCTATTTGTGTCCATTGCTGGATGAAATTATGGTAGGTTCTTGTGTGCAAGCATAGCAGAGTACCAATAATAGTGCCAAGGATTTGCTCTCTTATATGGGGTGTGTCTCTATTGGGCAAGGCAAGGCATTGATTGTCCATTTCCTCAAGCTCTGATTTAACTTTATCCATGTGCTTCTTGTAGGCAGAACAAATTTATGGTTGAAGGTTTTATGGGTAAGTTGATGTCCCTCTTCCTCCACTGGCTATAGGAGGTAGCCACTTGAATCTTCACATCTCCTGCTAGTAGGAGTCGCAAGTAGAGTCACCACCATAGAATCTCCCAAAACTCCCCCATTCCAGGACTACAGGTACTCCCAGAGCCACCCCCACACACTGATTCACTCCCATTCTCACTCATTGCCATTCTCATTCCCAGCCCTCTCCCACTTTCCCGCCTGATACCCATCCCCATTTCCTCCCTCATTCCCTCTCCTACCCAGTTCCTTTCCCTCCCCCACCTCTGATATTTATTTTGTTTCCCCTTCAGAGTGATTCTGGATGTATCACCATTCTTGATTTCAAGCTATACTAAAGAGCAATAGTAATAAAAATTCCATGTTATTGTCATAAAAACACAATGGTGGACCAATGGAATACAACAGAAGACCCAGAAATAAACATGTACACCGACAGACACTTGAATACGAAGCCAAAAGAATTCAATGGAAAAAATAAAGCATCTTCAACAAATGGTACTAGTCTAGCAGAATGTCTGCCTATAGAAGAATACAAGTAGACTCATATCTATCACACTGCACAAAAATCAAGCACAAGTGGATTAAAAGACCTCAAAATGAAACCAGATACACTAAATCTAAGAGAAGTGAAAACGGGGAATTGCTTGAACTCACTGGCACAGAAGACAAATTTCTGAACAAAAACCAATAGCCTAGGTATGAAGATCAAAAATTAGTAAATGGGACCTCATGAAAATGAAAAGCTTCTTCAAGACCACAGACAACATCTGTAGGACAAAATGGCATCCTATAAAAGGAAAAGACTAAATCCAAAAAACCCTATATCTGACAAAGGATTATTATCCAAAATACATAACTCAATTAAACCTCAATAAATGAAATAACTGAAATAAAATTGTGCTACAGAACTAAATGGAAAATTCTTAATACAGGAATCTCTAATGGCTGAGAAATGCTTAAAGAAATTATCAATGTCCTTAGTCATCAATCAGTGAATGAAAATCAAACAACTATGAGATTCCAACTTACAACAGTCAGAGTAGCTAAGATCAAAAACTAAAGTGACAGCACATGCTGGCAAGGATGTGGAGCAAGAGGAACACTCCACTGCTGGTGTGAGTGCAAACTGGTACAGTCATTTTGAAAATTGATTTGACATTTTCTTAGAAAATTGAGAAAAGTTCTACTCTAAGATCTATCTATACTACCCCTGGATATATACCCAAAAGATGCCCCACGATAGCACAAGGCTTTTGCTCAACTTTGCTTACAGCAGTTAGATTTGTTACAGCCAGAAACTGGAAACAACGTAGATATTCCTCAGGTAATGAAGAGATGAAGAAAATCTGGTATATTTACACAATGGACTACTATTCAGCTATTAAAAATGATTACATCATGAAATCGGCAGGCAAATGGAACTAGAAAATAGAGTTCTGCATGAGGTAATCCAAACCCAGAAAGACATGCATGCTGTGTATTCATTTATAAATGGACATTAGCCATAAAGTACCATAAAACCATGCTACAATCCGTACCCCAGAGACACTTAAGTAATAAGGAGTGTCCAAGATAGGGTACATGAAAAAATGCATTTTTCTCTCTCGTTCTGCATTACTTCCATTAGATTGACTGTTCCTAGATCTATCTATTCACTTATAATTTCATTCCTAGAATCAGAATCATAGTTCATTGTGTTAGTATACCACATTTTCATTATTCATTCATCTGTTTATGGAAATCTAAGCTGCTTCCAATTGCTGGCTATTAGGCTTAGATCAGCAAGAACATGAATGAGGATATAGCTATGTAGTAAATTTGACAGTCTTTTGTGTACATATTCAAGAATGCCTTAGATGTATTTTGTGACAGATCTATTTTCAACTTTTTAAGGAGTCTGTACTCTGATTTCTATATTGGTTATGGTAGTTTTCACTACCAGCAACAATGAATAACCATTCCCTTTCCTACATGTTCAGTACTGCCTACTGTCATTTGTTTTATTTGCCCATTAAGACTGGAGCAATTTGAAATCTCAGTTTTAACTTGCAGGTGTGTAATGGCTAAATATTTTGAACATTTTAAATGGTATTTTTCAGCAATTTCCTTTTCATATTTTGAGACCACTTTTGTTCTGTGCTGCATTTTTAAATTGAGTTGTTTGTTTTTGACATATACTGGATTATTTGTTTTACTGTTTGCATATTCTGTATTCTAACTTTCTCTCTCTCTCTCTCTCTCTCTCTCTCTCTCTCTCTCTCTCTCTCTCACACACACACACACACACACACACACAAACACACACACACACACACACACACACACACACATACACATACACACACAAGCACACATACACATACAATGCCCTGTGGCATAGCAGTAAATTTTTTCAACTCATAAAGCTGTTACCCAGCTTAAATGATGATGATCTTTGTGATATAGTTCCATAAAGTTCTATGTATCGTGAGTCTTAATGACTGTATTATCAAAGTCCTGTTTAGAAATTCTTTTCATCTTGCAAGTGAATTCAAGTATATTTTCTGTTTTTCTCTTCAATCAGACTTAGGGTATTCAAATGTTATTTTGAGTTACTTGATTGATTTGGAGTTAAATTTTGAGAAGGGCAATATATATTGATTACATTCTATATGCAGCCACCCAATTTGCCAAGCACCATTTATTGAAATTATTTTCATTTCTCCAGTGTGTATTTTTGGCTTCTTCAAAAAAGTTCGAGTACATGTTTTCAATTGAATTGTCAGTTATACCTACTATGTGAGTAAAGCTTAATATCCTCCAATGAAGTGACATTGGATATACCAACCACTCTCAAACAGGGATCATGTTCAGGAGTAGTTGACAAATGTTTTGGCTTTTGTTTTGTTTTGTTTTGCATCTATGTATAATTTCATTCCTAGAATGTGTGTGTGTGTGCATGTATTTATCAGGTAACAGCCTGGTGGGGTTTGCTTTGTTGTGGTGTGTGGATTTGTTTGTTTCAGCAGATGTGCTATTTTCTTAGTTTGGGATAGATTGCTGCATTGTACTGTTTGATTATTTTGAAAACAATTCAATGTTTGGTGTCTAAGGAAGGCAATATTATCGCAAAGCATTTAGAGGAGGGGAAAATGTTATCAACATACACTTAAATTTAAAAATTGTTTTTAATAGTAAATTTTTAATAGATAAAAAATAGGTAACACTGGAAGAATATTAAAAGAACAAATATTAAAAGCTGCAAGGGAAAAGGGTCAAGTAATATATAAAGGCAGACCTATCAGAATTAAACTAGACTTCTCAACAGAGACACTAAAAGCCAAAAGAGCCTGGTCAGAGGTCATGCAGACTCTAAGAGAACACAAATGCCAGCCCAGGCTACTATACCCAGCACACCTCTGAATCAACATAAATGGAGAAACCAAAATATACCAGGAGAAGACAAAATTAAAACAGTATCTACCTACCAATCCATCCCTACAGAGGACTCTAGAAGGAAATCTCCAACACAAGAAGGATACATACACCAAAGACAAGATATGTATCATCTCAAAACAAAGCCAGAAGGAGAGAACCACATGCACATTATGCCACATACAAAAACAAACATAAGAGGAACTAACAGTCATCTGTATTTAATATCTCTCAATATTAATTGACTCAACTCACCTATAAAAAGACATAAGTTAACAGACTGGATACTCAAACAGGATCCAGCATTTTGCTACACACAAGAAACATACTTCAATAACAAAGACAGAAACTACCTCTGAGAAAAAGGCTAGGAAAAGGTCTTCCAAGCAAATGGTCCCAAGAAACAAGCTGGAGTTGCCATCCTAATATCCAATAAAATAGACTTTCAACTGAAAGTTATCAAGAGAGATGAGAAAGGCCACTTCATATTCATCAAAGGGAAAATCTACAAAGATAAAGCCTCAATACTGAGTGCCCCAAATGAAAGGGTACCCATATTCATAAAAGAAACCTTACTAAAGTTCAAAACACACATTGAACTCCACATAATAGTAGTGGGAGACTTCAACACCCCACTCTCACTAATGAATAGGTCATTGAAACAAACTAAACAGAGACACAGTGGAACTAATAGAGGTTATGAAACAAATGGATTTAACAGATATCTACAGGATGTTTCACCCTAAAACAAATGAATACACTTTATTCTCAGCACCTCATGGTACCTTCTCCAAAACTGACCATATAATTAGGCACAAAAGAAGCCTCAACACATACAAGAAGATTGAAATAATCCCATGCATCCTATCAGATCACCATTGCCTAGGGCTTGTCTTCAACAAAACAACAGAAAGCTGATATACACAGAGAAACTGAACAACTCACTACTCAATGATAAATTGGTAGGGAAGAAATGAAGAAAGACTTTCTGGAATTCAATGAAAATGATGAAACAACAAACCAAAACTTATGGGACACAATGAAAGTGCTAAGAGGAAATTTCATAGCACTAAGTGTAAGTGAAGAAATTGGAGAGATCTTACAGTAGCAACTTAACATCACATTAAAGAGCTCTAGAACAAAAAGATGCAAACACATCAAAGAGGAGTAGAAGGCAGGAAATAGTCAAACTTAGGGCAGAAATTGACTAAATAGAAACAAAGAGAAAAATACAAAGAATCAACAAAACCAAAAGCTGGTTCTTTGAGAGAATCAACAAGATAAATAAACCATTAGCACAAACCAACTAAAGGGCACACTAGAAGTATCCAAATTAACAAAATCAGAAATGAAAATGGAAACATAATGACCAGAAATGGAGGAAATTCAAAAAATCAACAGATCCTAGTACATTAGCCTATACTCAAAAAACCTGGAAAATCTAGATGAAATGGATGGTTTTCTAGACAGACACCATTAACATTTAAACTATCTAAACAAGCTCATATCCCTCAAGGAAATAGAAGAAGTCTTTAAAACCATCCAACCATCCCCCCCCCCAAAAAAAGGAAAGGGACACACACTCTTAGTGCAGAATTCTACCAGACCTTCAAAGAAGGCCTAATCCAATATTCCTCAAACTATTCCATAAAATAGAAACAGAAAGAGAACTACCTAATTCATTCTATAAAGGCACAATTACTGTAGTACCTACACTTCAGTAGGACCCAACAAAAAAGAGAACTTCAGACCAATGCTGCATATAAATATTGATACAAAAGTACTCAATAAAATTCTTTCAAACCGAATCCAAGAACACATCAAAACCATCTTTCAACACGATCAAGTTGGCTTCATCCCAGGGATGCAAGGTTGGTTCAATATACCAAAATCCATTAGCATAGTCCACTATATAAACAAACTCAAAGAAAATCACATGATCATCTCCTTACATGCTGACAATGCATTTGACAAAATACAACACCCCTTCATTTTAAAAGTCTTAGAGATGTCATGAATTCAAGGCCCATTCCTAAACATGATCAAAGCAATTTGCTGCAAACCAACAGGCAATATCAAATTAAATGGAGAGATTCTTGAAGCAATCCTACTATATTTGGGGACAAACGAAGGATGCTCACTCTCCCCACATCTATTAAACATAGTACTGAAAGTTCTAGGTAGAAAAATAAGACAACAAAAAAGAGATCAAGTGGATGGAAATTGGCAAAGAAGAAAGTAAAGTTATTACTATTTGCAGATGATATGATAGCAAACACAAGCAAAACCAAAATTTCTACCAGAGAACACCTACAACTGATAAATAATTTGAGCAAAGTAGCTGGATATAAAATTAACTCAAATACATCAGTACCGTTCTTTTATACAAATGAAAAATGGACTGAGAAAAAAATAGGGAAACAACAGTATTCACAATAGCTACAAAAAACTATAAAAGACAGGGTATCAAGTGACGGATGGCATTGCCATCCCAGAGTCAAAATTTCTGAGCCATAATTGTTCCTGTCTGAAAGAACTTCAGGGACAAAAATGTGGAATAGGCTGAGGAAAATGAGGTCCAGTGATAGGCCCAGATGGGATCCAGCTCAAGGGGAGGCCCCAAGGACTGATAATATTACTGAGGCTATGGAGTGCTTATAAAATTGGCTTATCATGAATGCCCTCTGAGAAACCCAACAAGAAGCTGAAAGAGTCAGATGCAGATATTTACACCCATGCAATGGACAGAAGGGGCTGACCCCTGTGGTTCAATTAGGCAAAAGCTAGAAGAAAGCTGAGGGGGAGTGTGATCGTGTAGGAGGACCAGCAGTCTTCATTAACCTGGACCCCCAAGATCTCAGAGACACTGGACCACCAACCACACAGCACACACCAGCTGATATGAGGCTCCCAAAACATATACAGCAGAGGAGTGCTGGGTCTGTGTTCAGTCAGAGAAGATACAAGTAACTCTCAAGAAACTGGAGGCCCCAGGAAATAAGGTCTGATGGAGTGGGGGTGTGGGGAGAAATCCTCATGGAGACAGAAGGAGGAGGTATGGGACGTGGAATAGTTAGAGGGTGGATTGGGAAGGGGATAAAATCTAGAGTGTAAAAAAAAAAGATTAAATAAAATTTTAAAAAATGAAAATAAAGAAAAATAGGCAATGTTTTCCATGATTTATTCTATGTTTGACAGTTGTACCTAGAAAGTCATTTGTACACACTGACTTTTGTGTACTTTATATCCTGATGTAATTAGTTAACTAATTAATTAATTATATCTCAATAGCTACTAACTGCTATTTTCTCAGCCTTGAGACCCAACCTCAAGCCCCTTCCGTTTTTCTTTGAGAGGGTGCCACCCATGTCTATCTCACCACCCTGACATATCATGACTCATTCAGAATAGGCACATTTTCCCAACTGAGGCCAGAAAAGGCAGCACTGTTAGGGAGCATATGCCACAGTCAGGCTACAGTTTTATGAAGAGCCTCTACTCCAGATTTTGTGAGGCCCACATAGAGACCGAGCTACATAGTGCCGGGGGGATCATGGTTTTTTATCTTCTGAGCTCCCAGAGGTCCAGGTTAGTTGTGGATGTTGGTCATCCTGTGGGTTCCAGTGCCCCTCTGTGTCTCCAGTTCTTCCCTCAAATCGTCCATAAGAGTCCCCATCCATACTCCAAGATGAGGCTGCGAGTAGCTGCATCTGTTTAGTCACCTGGTGCATAATGCCTCCCAGAAGCTTAATAGTGTATCACTAATGTCAGAGATTGGTGCTTGCCCATGGGATAGGATTCAAGTTAGGCCGGTTATTGGTTGGCCATTCCTTCAATCTCTGACCCAACTTAATCCATGCATT
Source organism: Uromys caudimaculatus (assembly GCA_028551405.1). Lineage (NCBI taxonomy): Eukaryota > Metazoa > Chordata > Mammalia > Rodentia > Muridae > Uromys > Uromys caudimaculatus. Next base: position 10,007,371 of record CM052717.1, on the reverse strand, counting down.
TCTATTGAGTAAAAAGTTTTGTTTATGGGTTGGTGCCTTTATCTCTCCATTGGTGGTCCTGTCTAGCTACAGTATTTGACCTCTTAAAAATCCATGTCACCACTATTAGGCATCTTGGAACAGTCACCCACATTGGCTCCTGGGAGCCTCTCTCATCTCAGATATTTTCATAAAGATTTCACCCACTCCCTTACACTGACAGCTGTGTATTTCCATTAATTCTCCTGGCCCTCTAGGTCTCTCTCCTGCTTCTCCCAACACCTAATACCCATCCCTGCCCCCATCCTGTGCCCACACACTTCAATTCCTCTCTCAGCCTGCTACAATTATTTTGTTCTCTTTTGTAAGTGTGATTCATCATACTTACTTGGGCCTTTATTCTTATATAATTTCTTGGGTCTCTTGGGTGCACCATCAGTATTCTGTGCCTTACGGCTTAAATCTACTTATCAGGGAGTACATACCATGCATGTCCTTTTGTGTCTGGCTTACCTCACTTAGGATGATATTGTCTACTTCCACACATTTCCTCACAAAATCTAAGATGTTCTTGTTTTTAATAAAGGCACAATATTCCATTGTGTAAATGAACCATATTTGCTGCACTCATTCTTTACTTGAGGGACATCTGGGTTGTTTCTAGTTTCTGCCTATTATAAGGAAAGTTGTGATGAGCATAGTTGAGCAAATATGTCCTTGTGGTATGGTGGAGGATGTATTGGGTATATGCCCAGAAGCAGTACAGCTGAACCTCCCTGAAGAAGTATTTCCAATTTTCTAAGGAACTGCCAGTATTTCAGAGTCTCTCTTTCGCCACATACTAGCCAGCATGTGCTATCACTTGAGTATGTGATCCTAGACATTCTTATTGCGGTAAGGTAGAATCTCAGTGTCGTTTTGATTTATATTTCCCTGATGAAAAGGATGGTGAGCATTTCTTTAAGTGCTTCTGGACCATTTGATATTCTTCTGTTGAAAATTCTCTGTTTAGCGTTGTGTATGACTTTTAATTGGGATATTTGGTATTTTTTAGAGGTTAACTTCTTGAATTCTTTATACATTTTTGATATTAGTCCTCTATTCAATGTACGGTTAGTGAAGACCTTTTCCCACTCTGTAGACTACACTTTTGTCCTATTGATGCTGTGCTTCACCTTACAAAATCATTACAATTTTATGATGTCACATTTATCAATTGTTGATTTTAGAGCCTGAGCCAATGGTGTTCTGTTCATGAAATTTTCCCTGATGCCAATATGTTGAAGGCTCTTTCCAACTTTCTCTATTAGTTAAAGTGTATCTTGTTTTATATTGAAATCCTTGTTTCACTTGGATTTGAAGTTTTGGCACGGTAATAAATATGGATCGATTTTCATTCTTCTGTATGCATACCAGCAGTTAGACAAGAATCATTTGTTGAAGATGCTTTTTTTCCCCACTGTGTGTTTTTTTTTTTTTTTTGCTTCTTTGTCAATGGTCAAGTATCCATAGTTATGTCGGTTGATTTCTGGAACCTTGATACTTTTCCATTAATCCACCTGCCTGTTTCTTTCCAAATACCATGCAGTCTTTATCACTACTCATTCTTAGCACTGCTTGAGTTCATGGATGGTGATTCCCCCAGAAACTTTTTATTGAGACTCATTTTCACTATCACAAGACTTTTTCTTCAGTTTTGTTTTTACATATGAAATTGAGTATTGCCTTTTCCATGTTTGTGACAAATTGTGTTGGAATGTTGAGGGGGAATGGGCTGAATCTGTAGAATGATCTTGGGAAGATGTTAATCCCACTGATCCATGAGCATGGGAGTTCTTTTCATCTTTTGAGGTCTTCTTTTCTTTCTCCAGGGACTTGAAGTTCTTGTCATACACATCTTTCACTTGGTTAGTAAGAGTTACACCAAGTTATTTTATATTATTTTTGGATATTGTGGAGGATGTTATATTCCTATTTTTTCTCAGCCTATTTATTATTTGTATAATGGGAGGCTACTGATTTTGTTGGGTAAATTTTATATCTGTCCAATTTTCTGAAGTTGCTTTGCAACTGTTGGAATTTGGAAGCTCACTTATGTATACCATCATATCATCTAAAAATAGTGATACTTTGACTTCTTCCTTTCCAATTTGTATCCCATTGAACTCTTTTTCTTTCTTTCTTTTTTCCTAATTGCTCAAATCCTATATTGAATAGATAGGCAGAGAGGGAGCAGCCTTGTCTTTTTGCAGATTCTAGTAGGATTGCTCTAGTTTCTCTCCATTTAATTTGATATTGACTGTTTCTTTGCTGTATATTGCTTTTGTAATCATTAGGTATGGGCCCTGAATTCCTGATCTCTCCAACACTTTTAACACAGCAGGGCATTGTATTTTGTCAAAGTGTTTTTCCACATCGACTATGATGATCATGTGGGTTTTTTTGAGTTTGTTTATAATGTGGATTTGTTGATGGATTTCCATATATTGAACCACCCCTGCATCCCTGGGATGATACCTACTAGATTGTGGGAAGTGATCATTTTCATGTGTTCTATGTCCCAAATGCAAGGGCATGCACATTCATAAAAATCAAACAAACAAAAAATAACTTTATTAAAGTTAAAAACACACATTGAATGTCACACAATACTAGGGGAAATTTCACCATCCCACACTCACCCATGGACCGGTTATTAAAACAGACACAATACACAGACAAAGCACAAACACAGTGAAAGTAACAGAAGTTATGAATCAAATGGGTTTAACAGACATCTACAGTTTCACCCCCAAACAAAAGAGTATACCTTCTTCTCAGCACCTCATGGAACCTTCTTCAAAACTGACCATACAATTGGGCATAAAACAAGCCTCAACAGATACAAAAAGATTAAAATAATCCTATGCAGTCTATCAGATCACAACGGATTGAGATTAGACATCAATAACAAAATATTCAACAGAAATCCCACATGTTCATGGATATTGAACAAGTCTCTACTCAAATACAACTTGCTCAGGAAAGAAATAAAGAAATTAAAAACATTATAAAATTCAATGAACATGACAGCAGAGCATACCCAAAATTATGGGACAAAATGAAAGCAGTGCTAAGAAGAAAATGCATAGCACTAGGTGCCTTCATAAATAAATTGGAGAGATCCTTTACCAGCAACTTCAAAGCCTACCCTAAAACTATTAAACAAAATGAAGCAAACACACCAAGATGAACACACCTCTGAAAATAGTCAAAATCAGGTTGGAAATAAGCCAATTAAAAACAAAGAGAATAATACAAAGAATCAACAAAACCAAGAACTGGTTCTTTGAGAAAGTCAACAAGCTAGATCCACCTTTACCTAAACTAAAACTCACAAAGACAGTATCCAAAAAAACAAAATCATAAGTCAAAAGGAGGACATAAGAACAGAAAACAAGGAAATTTAAAAAACCATCAGATCTTAATAGAAAACCCTATACTCAACAAAACTGGAAAATCTACATGAAATTGATGATTTTCTACACAATTACCACATATCAAAGTTAAATCAAGATCAGTTAAACTATCTAAATAGTCCCATAACACCTAAGGAAAGAGAAGCAGTCAATAAAGTCCAAAAAAGCAGAGGTCTAGATGGATTTTGTGCAGAATTCAACCAGATTCCCAAAGAAGAGCTCATACTAATATGCTTCAAAGTATTGCACATAATAGAAATAGAAGAACACTACCTAATTTATTCTATGAAGCCACAGTTACTTTGATGTATAAAACATTAGAAAGCCGCAAAATAGAAAGACACTTTCAGACTAGTTTTGCTTATGAATATCAATGTAAAAACCCCCATACAATTCTTTCAAATAGAATCCAAGAACCCCAAAAATACCATTCACAAAGATCAAGTAAGCTTCATCCCATGGATTCAGAGATAATTTGATATACAAAAACACATCAATATAATCAATCTAGTACATAAAGAAACTCAAAGAAAAAAGTCACTTGATTGTCTCATTACATGAAATTCAATGCCCCTTCAGGTTAAAAGTCTTCAAGAATGCATCTTCAACAAATGCTGCTGGACTAATCAGTGGTCTTTAGAAGAATGGAAGTTGATACATATTTATCACTCTGAACAAAGCTCAAGTCCAAGTGCCTAAAGGACCTCAATATAAAACCAGATACACTGAATCTAATAGAAGAGAAAGGGGGAATTTTTCTGAATGGAACAGCAGTGACTCAAGTTCTAATATTGCTCAATATGACCTCTTGAAACCGAATGGATTCTATAAGGAAAGAACATGGTCAATAGGACAAATCAGCAACCTAAAGATTGAGAATAGATCTTTACTAACCCTACATCTCATAGACAGCTTATTTCTAAAATATATAAAGAACTCAAGAAATTAGACTGAAAAAAACAGCAACAATTTAAAAATAGTGAACAGATCTAAGCAGAGAATTCTCAACAGTGGAATCTCAAATAGATGAGAAACATTTAAAATAATGTCAAACATCCTTAAATATCAGGGAACTGCAAACCAAATGGTGCCTGGGATTCCACATTACACCAATCAAAATTTCTAAGTACAAAAACCCAAGCAACAGCCTACATTAATGAGGATGTAAAGAAAAGGGAATACTCCCCCACAGCTGGCAGATGGCAAATTGGTACTACAACTCTGGAAATCATTCTATCTGATCCACAAAACATTATAAATAGTTCTACCTGAAGACCCAGCTATATACTTCTTGGCATATAACCAAAAGATCCTTCACCATACCACATGGACGTGTACTACGCAACATTCATAGCAGCCTCATTGATAGTAGCCAGAAACTGGAAACAACCCAGATATCCTTCAACTGAAGAATGGATACAGAAAATGCGATTCATTTACCGGATGGAATACTATTAACTATTAAAAACAGCAAGTCATGAATTTTGCAGGCAAATGGATGGAACTAGATAATATCATCCTATGTGAGGTAACCAAGACCCAGACAGACATTTTGGTTTGTACTCACTGAGAAGTGGTTATTAGCGAAAAAAAGTACAGAATACCCATGATGCACCCCATAGATAGAAGTTTAAAAAGAAGGAAGGTCCAAGTGAGGATGCTTCAATTCCACTTAGAGGGGAAAACAAAATAATCATGGGAGGCATATGGATGAGTGTTTTCAGTCAGAGAGGAGAGGGGGAGAGGGAAACTGAGGCAGGATCAGGGATGAGGTGAGAGAGGAGAGAAGTGCAGAGTGCCAGGAGATTGAATGGAAATATGTGGCTGCCTGGGATGAGGGGAAACTCTAGAAAGTCTGAAAGACGTGGGATTTGGGAAGCTTCCAGGACTCAGTGTGGGTGACCTTAGCCAAAATGCCCAATTGTCAGGAGATAAAACCTGAAGAGACCACCTTCAATAGTTAGGGTATCAGTGGAGAGACTAGAACACCAACCCAACTTCAAAATTTCGACTGCAAATTGATCCTCTCTAAAAGAAATTTCGGGGCAAAAATATAGCAGATCCTGAAATAATGGGTGACCAGTCACTCGCCCATCTTGGGATCCATCCCACTGTCAGACACCAAACCCTGACACTGTTACTGACACAATATTGTGCATGCAGACAGGGACCTAGCATGGCTATGCCCTGAAAGGCTTTACCAGCAGGAGACTTAAACAAATTCAGATATGTACAGCCAACCATTGACCTGAGGTCAGGGACCCTTACAGAAAATTTAGAGGAAGGGTTGATGGCGCTAAAGAGGATGGTAACTCCATAGAAAGACCAACAATAATAAATAACCTGGACCTATGGTAGCTCCCAGAGTCTAAGCCACCAACAAAAGAGCATACAAGGATTGCTCATAGTCCTTTAGCACATATATACAAAAGGAATGCCTTGTATGTCCTGAGTGGGACGGGATGCACCTAATCCTGGAAAGACTTGATGCCTCAGGGAAAACCGATGCCCCATGAGGGGAGCACCCACTCTGAGGTGAAGAGGAGGAGAGGTGGGGTGAAATACTTGAGGAGGGTGTCTGGGAGGAGTACATCATTTAGGCTATAAATGAAAAAATAATGTTTTAAAATACAGATTTTCATTAATGTTCTGAAAATTAATTCGATTCCTTATTATTACACTGCAACAATCCTACATACTTATCTATGTCTCTAGCCCCAAACTAGCATATTCATTTCTATGGTATTTGATAATAAAATATATCTTGAGGGAGGCAGGAACCTCCAGGTGGCCAGTGGCATGGGTTCTTTCAGCTCTAAGCTAGGGCCCTGAGCAGACCTTGGGTGCTAGCTCTGCACCCAGTCCCATAACACCCAGAAGAGAGTTGACCCTCAGCTGCTCTGACAGAGCCAGAATCACAGGATCTCAGGAGCTTGGTCACATTAGGATTTCAGGATCCTAGAAGCAGCTTGACTCCCAGGATCTCTGACATACTCAGGATCTCAGGATAACAGCATCCCAGAATCAGAGGATCACACAAATAGCTGGACTCTGGGGAGTTCGGACACAATCATGATCAAAGGACAGACAGGAGCCAGTCAAAGACAGTGAGGGCAATTGGCACTAGAGATAACCAGATGGCAGGAGACAAGTATAAGAACATAAGCAACAGAAACCAAGGTTAACTGGCATCATAAGAACCCGGTTCTCCCTCTGTAGCATGTCCTAGATACCCCATCACACCAGAAAAGCAAGATTCCGATTTAAATTCACTTCTCATGAAGATGATACATGACTTTAAGAAGGACATAAGTAACTCACTGAAAGACATACAGATGAACATAGGTAAACAGGTAGAATCACTTAAAGAGGAAACACAAAAATCCCTTAAATAATTCCAGGAAAACACAAGGAAACAGGTGAAGGAATTGAACAAATCCATCCAGGATCTAAACATGGAAATAGCAACCATAAAGAAATCACAATGGGGAAATCCCTGAAGATAGAAAACCTAGGAAAGAGATCAGGAGTCACAGATGCAAGCATCACCAACAGAATTCAAGAGATAGAATGGAGAATCTCAGGTGTAGAAGATACCATAAAAAACATTAACAAAACAGTCATGGAAAATGCAAAATGCAAAAAGTGCCTAAGCCAAAACCTCCAGGAAATCAAGGACAAAATGAAAAGACAAAACTTAAGGTTAATAGGTACAGAAGAGAGTAAAGATTTCCAACTTAAAGGGTCAGTAAATATCGTCAGAAAAATTATAGAAAAAACACCTTCCCTACCCTAAAGAAAGAGATGCCCATGAACTTACAAGAAGTCTACAGAATTCCAAACAGAACGCAACAGAAAAGAAATTCTTCCCTCCACATAATAATCAAAATAGCAAATGAACAAAACAAAGAAGAATATTAAAAGAAATAAGAGAAAAAGGTAATTAACATATTAAGGCAGACCTATCAGAATTAATGAGAGTTCTCACCAGAGACTATAAAAGCTGGAAGATCCTGGGCAGATGTTATACAGACCCTAAGAGAACACAAATGCCAGCCCAGGCTACTATATCCAGCAAAAGCCTCAATTGCCATAGATGTATTAAACAAGATATTCCATGACAAAACCAAATTTACACATTATCTTTCCACTAATCCAGCCCTACAAAGGATGATAGATGGAAAACTACAACACAAGGAGGGAAACTACACCCTAGCAAAAGCAAGAAAGTAATCTTGTTTCAAAAAACACAAAAGAAGATAGCCACACAAACATAATTCCACCTCTAACAACAAAAGTAACAGGATATCACTTTTCCTTAATATCTCATTACATCAATGGACTCAATTCCCAAATAAAAATATGTAGACTAATAGACTGTATATGTAAATAGGAAACAGCATTTTGCTACATACAGAAAATGCACCTAAATGACAAAGACAGACACTTCCTCAGAGTAAAAGGCTGGAGAACAATTTCTAAATCAAATGGTCCCAAGAAACAATCAGGAGTAGCCTTTCTAATATTGAATAAAATTGACATTCAACTAAAAGTTATCACACAAAAAAAGGGCATTTCACACTTGTCAAAGAAAAAAATCTTCCAAGAAAAATTCACAATTCTGAACCTCTATGCTCCAAATACAAGGGCACCCACATTCCTAAAAGAAACTTTACTAAAGCTCAAAACACATGTTGCACCTCAAAAAATAATAGTAGTAGACTTCAACACCCCAATCTCATTAATGGACAGATCATGGAAACAGAAACTAAACGGAGACACAGTGAAACTAACAGAAGTAATGAACAAATTCATTTAAGTGATATTTAAAGAATATTGCACTCTAAAACAAAAGAATATACTTCTTCTCAGCACCTCATGGTACCTTCTGCAAAATTGACCATATAATTGGTCACAAACAAGCCTCAACAAATACAAGAAGACTGAAATAATCCCATGCACCCTATCAAATCACCATGGACTAAGGCTGGTCTTCAATAACAACGAAAGCAATTAAAAGCCCACATACACATGGAAGCTGAGCAACACAATACTCAATGATAATATGGACAAGGAAAAAATAAAGAAAGAAATTATAAATGTCTTGGAAATAGCAGGACATAAAGGCCCATAACTAAACATAGGAAAAGCAATATACAGCAAACCAGTAGCCAATATCAAACAAAATGGGATTAAACAGGAAGCAATCCCACTAAAATCAGAGACTAGACAAAGCTGCCCATTCTCTCCCTATTTATTCAATATAGTGCTCGAAGTCCAATCCAGAACAATTAGACAACAAAAGGAGGTCAAAGGGATACAAATTCAAATGGAAAAATTCAAAATATCACTATTTGCAGATGATATGATAGTATACTTAAGTGACTCAATTACTTCCATCAGAGAACTCCTACAGCTGATAAATATCTCCAGCAATGGGACTGTATATATAATTAACTCAGACAAATCAGTAGCCTGTCTCTACTCAAAGGATAAACAGGCTGAGAAACAGGTTAGGGAAAGGACACTCTTCACAATAGTCACAAATATTATAAAATATCTTGGTGTAGCTCTAACCAACCAAGTGAAAGATCTAGATGACAAGAAATTCAAGTATCTGAAGAAAGAAATTGAAGATCTCAGAAGATGGAAAGAACTCTCATGCTCATGGATTGTGAGGATTAATATAGTAAAAGTTGCCATCTTGCCAAAAGCAATCCACAGATGCAATGCAATCTCCATCAAAGTTCCAACTCAATTCTTCATAGAGTTAGAAAGAGCAATTTGCAAATCCATTTGGATTAACAAAAATGCCCGGAGAGGGCAGGAAACAGGATAACATTTGAAATGTAAATAAAGAAAATATCCAAAAAAAGAGAAAATATTTCTTAAAAAGGTCATTTAAATATGATTGAAATGTCAATATTATGAAGTAAGTATTATTATCTGTCACATCAAAACCCAGTTACATGGTCACTATGAGAAGGAAGAAATTTGGTGCAATTCAGATTATTAAAAATAAACAAAATGAATCAAAATCTGAGAAAGTGAGTATTAAATGTAAAATAAATATTGGTGAAATAGTCACTGTGAAAAACACTACTATCTGAAATCATCATGTATCAATCAGAAAGCTAATTTTTCATAATTAGGTTTTCATTTCTTATAAGTGAATATAAACATATCTGACATTTTAAATTTATTTTTTCTTAAGTTTTGTTTTGCAGAAGTTCCTACTGAATGTAAACATAATCTCTGGGTGCTCACAAAAATTACCATGGTCAGGATTCTGATTTAAGTCATAACATTCAGGAAGCTTTCTACTGCTGGCATGGCTCAAAAATATTGTAAAGTTACAAGATTTACAAGGCCTGCATTGTAGCATAAGCTCAAAGAATTCTGATGAGAAAGAGACTTCATGGCAAGTAAACTCTATAGTGTACAGTGAAGTCAGGGGATGCAGATTTTGTGATTCATCACCCATGCTTGGGATGTATCTTTCATTATACACTTTCATTAATATCACAAATACTTCTGTAAATAATTTAGTAAATCACTGGTTCCATAGAAAAGAAAGAAGTAGTATCAAGGTTAAACTAAACTTCTTATAGAGACATGAAGCCACAGTTACACTGATACGTAAACCACACAAAGACTTAACAAAGAAAGAGAAATTCAGACCAATTTTCCTTATTATTATCAATGCAAAACATAATCAATAAAATTCTCAGAAACTGAATCCAAGAACATATCAAAGTCATCATTCACTGTCATCATGTATGCTTCATCCCAGGGATGCAGATATGGTTCAAAATATGGAAATCCATCAATGTAATCCATTATATAAACAAACTCAAAGGAAAAAAACACATGATCATCTCATTAGATGCTGAGAAAGCATTTGACAAACTCAATACCCCTTCATGTTAAAAGTCATAGAAAGATCAGAAATTCAAGGCACACACCCAGGCACAATAAATGCAATATACAGCCAACCAATAGCCAAAATCAAACTAAATAGAGAGAAACTTGAAGCAATTCCACTAAATTAAGGGAGAAAATAAGGCTGCCCACTCTCTCCCCATTTATTCAATAAAATGGTCAAAGTTCTAGCCTAAGCAATTAGACAAAAAAAAAAAAAAAGTAGATACAAATTGGCAAAAGAGGAATCAAGATATCACTATTTTCAGATGATATGATAGTATACAAAAGCAGCCCCTAAATATGAACCAGAAAAGTGCTATAGCTGATAAACAACTTGAGCAGAGTGGCTGGATATAAAAAAATTAACTCTAGCAAATTAGTAGCCTTCATGTACTCAAAGGTTAAAAAGGCTGAGAAAGAAATTAGAAATGACACCATTCACAATAGTCAGAGATAATATAAAATATCTTTGTGTGACTCTAACCACACAAGTGAAAGGTATGTATGTCATGTACTCAAAGGTTAAAAAGGCTGAGAAAGAAATTAGAAATGACACCATTCACAATAGTCAGAGATAATATAAAATATCTTTGTGTGACTCTAACCACACAAGTGAAAGGTATGTATGATAAGAACTTCAAGTCCCTGAAGACAGAAATTGAAGAAGACCTCAGAATATGGAAAGATCTCCCATGCTAATGGATCAGCAGGACTTACATAGTAAAGATGGCCATCTTATCATAAGCATTCTATAGATGCAATGTGTACTTGCTGGTTTCGTGTGTCTCCATGAAACAAGCTGGAGGTATCACAGAGAAAAAAGCTTCAGGTGAGGAAATGACTCCATGAGATCCAGCTGTAAGGTATTTTCATAATTAGTGACCAAGGGCAGAGGGCCCATTGTAGATGGTGCCATCCTTGGGATGGTAGACTTTGGTTCTGTAAGAGAGCAAGCTGAGCAAGCCAGGGGAAGCAAGCCAGTAAGAAACATCCTTCCATGGCTTCTGCAACAGCTCCTGCTTCCAACCTGCTTGAGTTCCAGTTCTGACTTCCTTTGGTGATGAACAGCAATGTGGAATTACATAAGCTGAATAAACCCTTTCTTCCTCAACTTGTTTATTGGTCATGATGTTTGTGAAGGAATAGAAACCCTGTCTAAGACACAGTGCAATCCCCATTAAAATTCAAACTCAATTCTTCACAGAGATAGAAAGAGCAATTCTCAGCTTCATCTGCAATAACAAGAAAAACCAGGATGGCAAAAGCTATCCTCAATAGTAAAAGAACTTCTGGGGGAATCACTATCCCTGACCTCAAGCTCTACTACAGAGCAAGTGTGATAAAAATAGCATGCTGTTGGTACAAAGACAGGCAGTTAGATCAATGGAATAGAATTTAAAACCTAGAAATAAACCCACACACATATGGACACTTGCTCTTTGACAAAGAAACCAAAATCTTCCAATGGAAAAAAGACAGCATTTTCACAAATGGTGCTGGTTCAAATGGTGGTCAGCATGTAGAAAAATTGAACCATTCTTATCTCCTTGTGCAAAGCTCAAGTCAAAGTGGTTCAAGGACCTTCACATAAAACCAGATATGCTGAATCTAATAGAACCAAAAGAGGAAAAGAGCTTTGAATACATCAGCACAGGGGAAAATTTCCTGAACAGAACACAATCATTCTGGCTCAAAGATGAGCAATTGACAAATGGGACCTCATAAAATTGAAAAGACTCCTTAAGGCAAAGGACACTGTCAGTAAGACCAAAGGGCAATCTACAGATTGGGAAAGTTCTTTACCAAACCTACATCCAATACAGGACTACTATCCAAAATACAAAAAGAGCTCCAGTAGTTAAACTCCAGAGAACCAAATAACCCAGTTAAATGAGCTACAAAGCTAAACAAAGAATTCTCAAGGTAGGAATGTCAAATGTCTGAGAAGCACCTAAAGAAATGTTCAACTTCCTTAGTCATCAGGAAAATTCAGATCAAAACAAACCTGCTATTCCAACTCATAACAATCAGAATAGCTAAGATGAAAATCTCAGGTGACAGTGGATGTTGAAGAAGATGCAGAAAAGGAGCAAAACTTCTCCACTCCTGGTGGTATTGCAAGGTAGTACAACCACTTTGAAAAACAACTGGTGGTTCCTCAGAAAATTGGAAATAGTTCTACATGAGACCCAGCTATACCACTCCTGGACATATTCCCAAAAGATGCTCCAACATACAGAAAGGACACGTGTTCTACTATGTTTATAGCAGCCTTATTTATAATATGTAGAACCTGGAAACAGTTCATATGTCCCTCAGAAGAAGAATGGATACAGAAAAGGTTGTACATTTACACAACGGAGTATTAGCACCCAGCTATTAAAAACAATGACTTCATGAAATTTGTAGACAAATGGATGGAACTAGAAAATATCATCCTGAGTGAGGTATCCCAGACACAAAAGAACACACATGGTATAAATTCACTGATAAGTGAGTATTAACCCAAAAGATCAGAATGCTGATGATACAATCTGCAAACCATTTGAAGCTTAAGAAGGAGGAAGAACAAAGTGTGGATGCTTCAATCCAACATAGAAGAGAGAACAAAATAATAAAAGGAGGTAGAACGAGGGAGTGGCCAGGGAGGGAAAGAGGAGGGGGAGATAAAATGGTAGGCAGGATCCATATTGGAAGGGATAGGAGAGAAGTACAGAGAGTCAGGAAATTGAATAGAAATATATAGCAGTGGGGGGTGGGGAACTGGCTGTAGCCACTAGAATGTCCCAGATGCCAGGGAAGCAAGAGGGTCCCAGGACACAATGAAGATGACATTAGCCAAAATACCTAACAATGGGGAGACAGAATCTTTAGAGACCATTCTCAGTACATCTTCAGTACATAGGCAAGGCCTTCACTTGAGGAATGGGTCCACCCATTCATATCAAAATTTTTAACCCAGAATTGTTCCTGTCTAAAGAAAAAGCAGGGAGAATAAAAGGAGCAGAGACTGCAGGAAAGGCCATCCAAACACATCCCACAGAACAATCCATCCAATATGCAGACACTAAGCCCAGACACTATTGCTGATGCCAAGAAAAGCTTACTACCAGGAGCCTGATATGGCTGTCCCCTGAGAGGTTCTGCCAACATCTGACTAACACAAATGCAGATACTCACTGCCAACCATCAGACTGAGCCCAGGGACTCCAATGGAAGAGCTAGGGTAAGGTAGTAAAGAAGGTGAAGAGGATTATAACCCCATAGAAGAACAATATTAATTAACAGGATCACCCAGATCTCCCCTGGATGAAACCACCAACCAAAGAGTATACATGGAGGGACCCATGGCTCCATCTGCATATGTAGCAGACAATGGCCTTATCTGGCATCAATGGGAGGGGAGGGGAGGCCCTTGGTCCTTTGCAGGCTTGATGCCCCAGTGTAGTGGGATGCTAGAGTGGTGAGGCAGGAATGGTGAGTGGATGGAGGAGCACTCTCATAGAGATAAACTAAAGGGGAGATGGGATGGGGGTGTTGTGGAGGGGATCTGGGGAAGGATATATCATTTAAAATGTAAACAAATAAAATGATTAATAATTAAAAGAAGAAAACAGCGGTACCTGTCCAGACCTATTATCTCTTTAAGGGGAAAACCAAGTCATTTCTTTGCATCAATTCAATCATTTACCCTAAGTTCCTTTTTGATTATTCTCCAAATCAGCATTTTAAAACCTTAGTTGCTTGATTCTAAGAGAAAGGCAGCAAGTACCTTTTTAAACATACCTAATGAATTCAGAGATCTGCCTGTCTTTGTAAGCATAAACAATGAGGTATCTGGGTGGGATCACAGATTATCATTGCCACCATGCCTGGACCTAAGCTCACTCTGTCTCAGGCTGACTTTGAACAGAGAATTCTGCCTGACTTTGTAAGTAGAAAAAATAAGTTTAAATTGGTGTGGGTCAGTGGACTGTGAGAGTAAACCTGATAAGTTTGAGCTAAGTTGAAAGCACAAGGGTCCAAAAGGATAGTAGGAACTTCACCTGCTGGATACATCAGACTCTGGACTTGTAGCCCCAACCCCCATAGAGGGAATCTGCATGTGGAGGTGCCCCCAAGCTCCTCCACATGAAGATGGGGCATACCTAGCATTCCAGATCAAGCCAATGGGAAGCATCTTTCGTCAGACTCCAACCTGCCCCAAACATGTTTAAAACATCCTATCTAGAAGGAATAATCATGTGTGAGAATTATTCCATCACTTGAGTTCATCTGTCATAATCACAGTAACATTTCTTGGGAAGAGAATTCCCAAAGATTTCTTACCTAGAAGGTGCCCTGCACCTCTGCTGGCTAGAGTCCTCCACAGTCTTAGTTTTGCACAGCACAGAAACTACTCAGAGCCACACCAGAGGTCAGGACAGCAGGAACACCAGAGTGGCAAGGGAGATTTCACTTCCCCCTCCCTGTTAGTGCACTTTCCCTTTTGGTTGAATGCTCCTACCAACCCAGGCCAGAGATCTCCATGGTTACCATCCAGTGCACAGACCAACAGATGGGTGGGATATTGCCCTTTGACTACCACTACCTAAATTTCTTTATCCCCTTCCTTAATATCTTTCTGACAATCTAGGTTATTCATGCAGCTGCTTCTGTTCTTTTAGGACTGTGAAGCTCCATAATACAATTCATAATACATCTTTATATTTTGCATAGTTGAGAAATCTGTTTATATATTTTTGAACTCTTGTTTTCAGAGTTCTATTCAACTGGGTTAAGGGTTGTCCTGAAGGTCACAGCATCTCCACTTTGCTGAGGAATATAAGACACATTCACTTTTCTCCCACACTCATGCTGTTTCTAATTTTCATGGAGTGATTAACTTTGGCAGAGAGAGCATTTCCTGATAATCTAGGCAGGGAGAACATTTCCTGAAATAGGAATTTAAAATAAATTTTGTACATTATTATATAAACAAGTCCCATGCCCACAGCAAAGATCAAAACCTGTGAAGGCCCTTACTCTGATGGCTCTGCTCCTGGGCCGGGAACCTAGGTTACAGTTAATTTGTCATCAGTTGTACAAAGAAGGAATTTATTGTTTTCTCTCCTTTTTGATTTCTTTTCTTGATTTAGTTTTGCTGTATGATCTTTCCAGATATACAATCCTAGCTCTCCTGGAACTTGCTATATAAACCACACAACCTTAAACTCACAACAGAGTTCCACTTGTCTCCACATTCTTATTACTAAGATTAGAGTCATCTACCACAGTTGGCAT
The DNA here is from genome assembly GCA_028551405.1 of Uromys caudimaculatus. Classification (NCBI taxonomy): domain Eukaryota; kingdom Metazoa; phylum Chordata; class Mammalia; order Rodentia; family Muridae; genus Uromys; species Uromys caudimaculatus. Next base: position 9,991,727 of record CM052717.1, on the reverse strand, counting down.
TGGTTTTTAAAGCAGATTATGACATTATGGTTTTTTTTCTTTTATGTTATTTAATTATATATACAATATTATTCATTTTTTCTTTTAAAATTGTTTTTACAAATTCTTTTAGGCAGTGTCATAGAAAATGAACCCCAATAGGATATGAAAAGAATAACTTGAGTTTTGGAAGAAGAAGAAAACAAAATAGTTTAAAGTACTGTCTTAGTTAGGGTTTCTATTCCTGCACAAACGCCATGACCATGAAGCAAGATGGGGAGGAAAGGGTTTATTGAGCTTACACTTCCACACAGCTTCATCACCAGAGGAAGTCAGGACTGGAACTCAAGCAGGGCAGAAAGCAGGAGCTGATGCAGAGTCCATAGAAGGATGTTTCTTACTGGCTTGTTTCCCCTGGCTTGCTCAGCCTGCTTTTTTATTTAACACAAGAGTATCAGCCCAGAGATGACACCACCTACAATGGGTCCTCCCCCCTTGATCACTAGTTAAGAAAATGCCTTACACTTGGATCTATCTCTTAGAGGCATTTTTCAACTGAAGCTCCTTTCTCTGTGATAACTCCTGCTTGTGTCAAGTTGTCACACAAAACTAGCCAGTACAAGTACTATGGGATAAAAATGTCTTTGCAAGACCCTTACACATCAGACACTGTGCTCCCTGCATGGTTCCTCCTAGTCAACCTTCAAGGATATTGAAAACATAATAGCTTCTCCAAAGTACACTATCTCTTTGGAGATAATTAGCAACTGGAAAAAAAAAAAACTTCAGAGTTCTTTGACCCCAATGCCAACATTGTTATTGCTACTGCAGGTGAAATGAAGATTATAACTCACAAGAGACATGAGGTCATAGAAATGTAGATGTTTATCTCAGCATTGTGATGCCTTCCTTTCAAGCAATGCCGTCTACTAGTATTTTAGAAGCTACATATTAAGCGTATGATTCATGATAGAGCAGGAGTTATGCAAGCATTTGTATTCCAGCTTGGAGGAGAGTTCCAGCAAATAAGGGATGCATGGTAAGTGCTCAAAGCTACAGAGAGAATTCATGAGTTAATACAATGTAGAGCAAATTCTGTCAAGTGAGAGGAAGAGTTTCTAAGCTGTGGGTAAGCACAGCTGATGAAAGCAGTTTACTGAGCTTGCGCTAATCGTTCACACAGTTTGTACTATGTACTGAAATCTTCAAGCCTGAGTTTTGAATATTTAATATCATATCAAATGTGATTAAAAATTATAATAATTAGGTCATTAATATTTTCCACTAATATATTTTACATAAGTGATTAATGACTTTTTATGTAATTATCACAGATGTTAGAAAAATGGTTTCATATTTATAAGAAAGATACTAGAACTATAGGAAACACCAAGCCCTGGAGTGAATCATGAAATGAACTGGTTTCTAGAGTAAAGAGTCTGTCCTAAAACTAAGTTTTGATGACTGCTGTGTCTGCTTTCCCTCTTGAACTTGAGAACAACATGTTGAAAGGAAAGGGGCTGACATTGTAAATCCTGCACAACACACATTTAGCCCAACTTTCTCCTGTCACTTATTTAGTTTAGAGTTATGACAATGCTATTCTCATCAGTTGGATTTGCTTTCCAGTTTTCATTGCTTGTATTGACACTGAGAGGTTTGTAGCTGGCAGGCAAAGAAACAACCATTTGCCTAAAATCATCGACCAGATTTATATCAATATTTCTACTTTACAAAGTATAGTATTCTATATTGTACTGATTTTATATTTGTCTTCTCTTTAGGATTTCTTATAACCTAGAATTTTTCACTAAAAGTTTGATGAAGCATAGACATTAGTAAATATGAATCTTGACTTAAAATTAGTGATACATCTATTTTTTTTTAAAGTAATGTGTATGTTTGTGTGTCAATTTTCATGTGCCTGGCTGATTTTATATTTATGTGTATGCTCATAGAACAATGTCAGTTGTTTCTTAGGCAATTTTCAATCATATTTAAACTATGAAACACTATATCTCTGGTCTCAAACTCACTGAGTAGGCTAAGGTGGCTGGTGAGTTGTCCCTGGAGTCTTCTTATGTATGTATCCCCACTGCCTGAGTACAAGTGTGCACCGAGAGAACCAGCTCTTTTAATGTTAATTCTGAAACTTGAACTCATTTCCATATATTCAGAATGCAAGCATGTTACCGACTAAGGTATATTGTTTTCCCAGAAGTAACTTAATTTCTATAACATATTATTTTGTTACATACTAACTTTCATGTTTTCAAGGTCAATGGAACAGTAATGTAAAAATTCATTTGACTAATGTCATGGTTTTGCCTTGGAAAAATATATATTATAGGAAATCCTGGGTCTATGCTGCACTCATGAAATGTAATTTTAACAAAAGCAGTTTCTGTAGTTTTGGATTATACTTAGCACTACATTGATAGATAATGCCAGAATTATCTAATAGGATTCAATGCCAAATTATAAATCATCTATGCAAAGACTGAGACTTTGAATATGTTTACACTCTTTCTAATATATTACTCTTGAGCAGAGACCTGTGCAATTTGTCACATAAATCATTTACTGTCCACATTTCTCAGTTCTACCTACTGCTTATAACAGATGTGAAATTGGACAATAATTTACCAAGCATCTTCTAAGTCATTTTCTGTCAATGAATGGAAGATCGTCTTTCACATCACATATTTATGAAAACCACAGGAGACATACAAACAAGATTATCAATTCTGTTTGTAGTTTTAAAATTAACACTCAAGAAATATCTGAGCACAATAAAGCCTACAGTTAGGTCTTAAAAATGAGAATACATGTCTTTCGTTGATATGGAAAGAACTACTCCACTAAATACAAAATCTCAAGAAAATTTTCAGGTAATGGAAACTGGCAAAATGACTGTAAAGATCAGAAAATAGAAATGGTTTATGGATTTCAGAAAGAAGATAGAATGCTGGATGATTTCTCTTTCCAGATTTTTACCTCTTCCATTTCTAAATTGCATATGATTTTAGTTATTACACTTCTATTTCAAACATTGGTTGTATTTCACATCCAAATTACCATCTCTCCAAGGGACTCAATATCTTCACAGTTCTTAGACTGGAAGATTTCCATTTTGTGACCATTACTCTCCAGCAACTACATATGGTATAAAGCTGCCAACCATCCTGGACATTTACCTGCCTCCTGTAAGAGTGCATATTCTGGTGAATGTCATTGTTCCTGTTTCTTTATCTAATGAAGAACATAATACCATGAAGTATAATATTTGCATCTTATTTCAAAAGATTCAGGGAACACCATTTTTTTTTTTCAAAAAATTGTATTGTCATCATCATTGTTCAAGGATGTTTTATCTTTGGGCCCATAATTTGGGTCTGTGGTTCCATAGCACCTATCTTAGAGGAATACCACCAGCCCTTGAGACACATTCAATGTAACTTTCTGCTACCTCACATTCATTTTTAGTGACAATTGCTTTTTTAAACATTTATTTGTAGACATCATTTGCATGTTACTGTAGGAAGGGGAGCATGAATTAGCACTTCCTCTTCCAATATAACATTATGTAAATTGCTTTTTTGAATCTTATGATGAGTAAATCTATGCTAGGTAGTAAATATTTTACTGCTTAAGAATAGGAAAATGTGAATATTGTTCTTGTAGCTTTAACTTTTTTATGCTAAAATTTCAGCTTAGAAATGTACTCAGTATGGATTTATTTTCTGGTGCAGATGGTGATGGAGTCTCTTCTTTCCTGGTATGAATGGTTACCAAAATTATCCTGGAAATGTACAATTTACTGTCTTCTCCATTTGCAATGTCTCATCATTGTTGTTCTCACAGTAACAATACTGCATTCTAAATGCTGAATATTCTAGTAATGAAAACTCGGAGTTCTCTTTAGAAATATATGGCCTTTAGACTGGAACAATTTTATGGAAAGTTATTATGGTTTCCAACATATATGTTATTTGTGTCAGGATCTTGATATGATGCACATATCTGGTTTGTTTTATTGAACACAAGTGATTCTCTACTACCAACCTTCTAGACAACAAAACATTAAATTCACCATTTTTCTCAGAAAAATAATTGTTGCCATAATTTAAAGAAAAAGGTCCTAAATGACAAGATGGAATGAGGAATTTTGGAATAGGAATAATATTCTTATCCCAAACTACCATTGGAATTTTGGCAAATTTTTCTCTTCTATTGCACTATATAATTATTTACTACAATGAATACACATTGAAGCCTACAGATTTAATCCGCACACATCTGATAGCAGCCAACTTCTTGATTCTCCTCTCTAACGGTGTGCCTTACATAATGGTAACTTTTGGAATGAAAGGGGTCACCAATGATTTTATTTGCACACTTGTTCTGTGTATTCAAAGAGTTGGCAGAAGCATGTCTGTGGGCATTACCTGCCTCTTGAGTGTCTACCAGGTCATCACAATAAATTCCCAGAAATCCTGTTGTAAGAATCTTCAAGTCATATATTCAAACTACATTAGCCTGTCTATTTTCTTCTGTTGGGTGATGTATATTA
>CM052717.1:9970261-9986675 GCA_028551405.1 Uromys caudimaculatus | reverse complement strand
TTGGCAGAAGCATGTCTGTGGGCATTACCTGCCTCTTGAGTGTCTACCAGGTCATCACAATAAATTCCCAGAAATCCTGTTGTAAGAATCTTCAAGTCATATATTCAAACTACATTAGCCTGTCTATTTTCTTCTGTTGGGTGATGTATATTATTATACATTTCATTTTCCCTGTGATTGTGCATATCAAAATGATTCAAAGTAATATGACAGAAAAAAGAGATTTTTTATTCTGTTCCTCTTTTGGTCATGATACATTGGTAGACTCACTATACATAGCACTATTGTTATTTCCTGAAGTCTTGTTTTCTGTGTTCATTATCTCATCTAGTGGCTCCATGATTGTCTTTCTGTACAGGCACAAGCAGCACATGCAACACATCCGGAGCGCCTCTGTTTCCCGTAGAACCTCCCCTGAGTCTAGAGCCACCAAGAATATCCTTCTTCTTGTGTCTGCATTTGTAGCCTTTTACACTCTCTCCTCAATATTGCAAGGTTTTGTTGCTGTTTTATATGAGCCCAGGTGGTGGTTACTAACCATCATAGCCATTAGTTCTATGTGTTTTCCTACTTTGAGCCCTTTTTTCATGAGTCAGGATTTCCTTGCACTCAGATTCTGCTTATGCTGGATAAATAATGTCAAAATCAAATAATTGCTTCACAAGTGTATAGATGGTAAATTTTTGCTATTGACTTATGTGTTTGATCACTTGTGTCCATCCAAGAGTAAATTTGAAAATGATAAGGGTAGCCTCTAATCTGCTTAAGATAATGTCTCAGAGGTATTTAAGTTTTCATCTTAATGAAAGTCCTCTTAATATGAGCATAGCAGAGCAAAACTCTAAAAGTTGATATAGTACTCTAGATAAATGTTCTTCATTAGTGTTCTCTCAGTTCTTCAGAGTCAGTTTCCACAGTGTGGTTGACCAAAACATATATGCATCAGATGAGTTTTACAGAGGCTAACATATTGAAAACTAAGTGGTGACTATTATGAAGTAAATTTTTCATTATGACTCACATGTCTTTATGTTTGATACACAGATTTTTCTTGTATCGTCTTTATTATCCTTGTATAAATAATATCATTGTATTTAAAAAACAACAGTTTAATTTGTGGAATGGATATCCAAAACCTTGTAATTCAGAAGGAAATAAAGTTATTACAGTTATATACAAAATGTTTGAAAGTTTTTTTTTTTTTTGACTATATGATACTGCTGTTTACCAGGGACATTATTTAAAAGGTGCAAAATGCTTGTGTATACAGCACTCATTCCATTCTCTTGAGATGGTGAGCAGAAGGCATCATTTAACATCAGAATGTTGTTACAGTCTTCTGTTTCCAAAGACAAAACACATTTATTTTTACTCTAGGAATCCTATAACTCTAGTCTACATCTATTGAAGAAATACAGGATAATTTTCACCTTTCAAAGATGCTTAAAATATTTATAACTTTTATTCCAAGTAATATATGTAGAAAAATCTTTAATTATTACTACAAAGTGTCACTTACATATCGCTAAACTATAGTAAGTGAAGGTCTCTAGGTTAGGTTGTATAATATGGTGAAGTATATAGTCTTCATTCCAGTAGAGATTCCTATTGTCCAGACACCTAGGAAGGTGATATATTAAATAACTTTCTTAAGTTTTTAAAGATATTATGGATTAGCTGCATTTTAAAGAAAGAATCCCTCTTCTGTGATAAGAAAAATTATATATAAAGAGGAGGTTCAGAAAACAGATGAGTGGTTAAGATATCAGAATATATAAGTGATGTCAGAATGTTGGGGAAGAAACTAGTACACTCCTTTCATTCCAGGAAAATAAATACCAATACCCTCAAGTGTGGGAAAGACCCATGTAATAATTAAATATACTATGATTTATTTTACTCTGTATACATATAATTAATACGTTTTGGAATTTGGGGGTACAGTGGTCATTGAATCTTTGGAGTTTAATAAGCTGAGAAATTAAAATTGATTGATTAAAATCGATGTAGGAAGATTACATCCTCATCGAAAATAAACAACTCACTACTGAAAGGTCACTATGTCAGGAAGAAATAAAGAAATTAAAACTATCTAGAATAAACTGAAAATGATGGCACAATATACTGCAAAGTATGGGACATAAAAAAAAGCAGTGCTAAGAGGAAAGTTCATAGCAATATGTGTCTTCAAAGAGAAATTGTAGAGATCTCACACTAATGATGTAAAAGTACACCTAAAAGATACAGAGTGAAAAGAAGCAAATACACTCAAGAGAAATAATCAAACTCAGGGCAGAAATCGATTAGGAACAAAGACAAGACAAATATTCAACCAAAACAAGAAATGGTTCTTTGAGAAAAATCAACAAGATGGACAAACCCCTAGCAAATCTAAAAAATGGTAGAGAGATAAAGCATCCAATTTATCAAAATCAGAAATGAAAAGTGAGACATAAGAAAACAAACAGGAAATTCAATGAATCATTAGGTCTTACCTCAAAAGCTTATACTCCACAATATTGAAAAATATAAATGAAATGGATGAGTTTCTAGACCGACACAACACACCAAAGTTAAATCAATAACATGAAAACTATATAAACAAGCTCATATCCCTCAAGGAAATAGAAGATGTCATTAAAAACCTCCCAATACCCCCCCCCAAAAGCCAAGGGCCAGACACCTTTAGTGCAGCATTCTACCAGACCTTCGAAGAAGGCCTAATGCCAATATTCCTCAAGCTATTCCATAAAATAGAAACAGAAGGAAAACTACCTAATTCATTCTATACAGGAACAATTACTGTGGTACATACACCACACTAGGACACAACAAAAATAGAGAAATTCAGACCAATTCTGCTTATAAATATTGATGCAAAAGTACTCAAAAAATTCTTTCAAACCGAATCCAAGAACACATAAAAACCATCTTTCACCACGATCAAGTTGGCTTCATCCCAGGGATGCAATGTTGGTTCAATATAAGAAAATCCATTAACATAATCCCCTATAAAACAAACTCAAGGAAAAAAATCACATGATCATCTCCTTACATGCAGAAAATGCATTTGACAATATACAACACCCCTTCATTTTAAAAGTTTTAGAGATAACATGAATTCAAGGCCCACTCCTAAACATAATCAAAGCAATTTGTTGCAAACTAACAGGCAATATCAAATTAAATGGCGAGATACTTGAAGCAATCTCACTAAATTTGGGGACAAGCCAAGGATGCTCACATACCGCACATCTATTAAATAGATTACTCAAAGCTCTAGCTAGAAAAATAAGACAACAAAAAGAGTTCAAGTGGATGGAAATTGGCAAAGAAGAAAGTAAAAGTATTACTATTTGCTAATGATATGATAGCATACTTGAGCAAGCCCTAAATTTCTAAAAGAGAACTCCTACAGCTGATAAATAATTTCAGCAAAGTGGCTGGATATAAAATTAACTCAAATAAATCAGAACCCTTCTTTCATACAAATGATAAACAGGCTGAGAAAAAATAGGGAAACAACAGTCTTCACAATAGCTACAAAAAACTATAAAAGACAGGGTATCAAGTGAGGGATGGCATTGCCATCCCAGAGTCAAAATTTCTGACCCATATTTATTCCTGTCTGAAAGAACTGCAGGGACAAAAATGGATAAGAGAGTGAGGAAAATGAAATCCAGTGATAGGCTCAGATGGGATCCAGCTCAAGGGGAGGCTCCAAGGACTAATAATATTACTGAGACTATGGAGTGCTCACAAAAATGGGATTATCATGACTGCTTCCGAGAAACCTAACAAGCAGCTGAAAGAGTCAGATGCAGATATTTACACCCATCCAATGGACAGAAGCTGCTGACCCCTGTGGTTCAATTAAGCAAAAGCTGGAAGAAAACTGAGGAGGAGTGTGATCCTGTAGGAGGACCAGCAGTGTCCATTAACCTGGACCCCCAAGATCTCAGAGACACTGGGCAACCAACCACACAGCATACACTAGCTGATATGAGGCTCCCAAAACATGTAGAACAGAGGGATGATGGGTCTGTTTTCAGTCAGAAAAGATACATGTAACTCTAAAGAAACTTGAGGCCTGAGAGTGTAAGGAGGTCTGATGGTGTGTGGGATGGGGAGAAATCCTCATGGAGACAAGAGGAGGAGGTATGGGATGTGGAATAGTCAGAGGGTGGATTGAGAAGGGGATAAAATCTGGAATGTAAAAAAAAAAAAAAAAAAAAAAAAAAAAAAGATTAAATAAAATTGAAAAACCTGAAAAGAAAAATAAATAGGCAATGTTTTCCATGATTTATTCTATGTTTGACAGTTGTACCTAGAAAATCATTTGTACAAACTGACCTTTGTGTACTTTATATCCTGATGCAATTAGTTAACTAATTAATTAATTGTATCTCAATAGCTACTCACTGCTATTTCCTCATCATTGTGACCTAACCTCAAACCCCTTCCGTTTTTCTCTGTGAGGGTACCATCCATGTCTCTCTCACCACCTGGACATGTCATGACTCTGTCAGAATAGGCACATTTGCTCAACTGAGGCCAGATAAGGCAGCACTGTTAGGGAGCAGATGCCACAGTCAGGTTACAGTTTTATGAAGAGCCTCTACTCCAGATGTTGTGGGGTCGACATAGAGACCGAGCTGCACAGTGCCGGGTGGATCATGGTTTTTCATCTTCTGAGCTCCCAGAGGTCCAGGTTAGTTGAGGATGTTGGTCATCCTGTGGGTTTCCGTGCCCCTCTGTGTCTCCAGTTCTTCCCTCAAATTGTCCATAAGAGTTCCCAACCATACTCCAAGATGAGGCTGTGGTTATCTGCATCTGTTCAGTCACCTGGTCCATAATGTCTCCCAGAAGCTTAATAGTGTATCACTAATGTCAGGGAATGGTGGTTGCCCATGGGACGGGACTCAAGTTGGGCCGGTTATTGGTTGGCCATTCGTTCAATCTCTGCTCTAATTTCATCCCTGCATTTATTTTGAGTCAAAAGTTTTGTTTGTGGGTTGGTGCCTTTATCTCTCCATTGGTGGTCCTGTCTAGCTACAGTATTTGGCCTCTTAAAAATCCATGTCACCACTATTAGGCATCTTGGAACAGTCACCCACATTGGCTCCTGGGAGCCTCTCTCATCTCAGATATCTTCATAAAGATTTCACCCACTCCCTTACATTGATAGCTGTGTATTTCAATTAATTCTCCTGGCCCTCTTGGTCTCTCTCCTGCTTCTCCCAACACCTAATACCCATCCCTGTCCCCTTCCTGTGCCCACACACTTCCAATCTCTCTCTGCCTGCTACAATAATTTTATTCTCCTTTATAAGTGTGATTCATCATGTTCACTTGGGCCTTCATTCTTATGCAATTTCGTGGGTCTCTGGGGTGCACCATGGGTTTTCTGTGCCTTATGGCTAAAATCCACTTAGCAGTGAGTACATACCATACATGTCCTTTTCTGCCTGGCTTACCTCACTTAGGATGATATTGTCTACTTCCATACATTTCCTCACAAAATTCGTGATGTTCTTGTTTTTGTGTAAATGAACCACCTTTGCTGTACTCATTATTTACTTGAGGGACATTTGGATTGTTTCTAGTTTCTGCCTATTACAGGGAAAGTTGTACTGAGCAGAGTTGAGCAAATATGTCCTTGTGGTTTGGTGGAGGATGTTTTTAGTATATGCCTAGGAGCAGTATAGCTGGACCTTCAGGAAGAACTATTTTCAATTTTCTGAGGAACTGTCAGCATTTCAGAGTGGATGCAATCCTATGAGCAATGGAGAAGTGTTTTACTTTCTCCACATACTAGCCAGCATGTGCTGTCGCTTGAGAATGTGATCCTAGCCATTCTGATTGCTGTAAGGTAGAATCTCAGTGTCATTTTGATTTTTATTTCCCTGATGAAAAGGATGGTGAACATTTCTTTAAGTGCTTCTGGACCATTTGATATTCCTCTGTTGAGAATTCTCTATTTAGCCCTGTATATGATCTTTAATTGGGATATTTGTGTTTTTTTAGAGGTTAACTTTTTGAGTGTTTCATACATTTTGGATATTAGCCCTCTATTCAATGTAGGGTTAGTGAAGACCTTTTCCCACTCTGCAGACTACTCTTTTGTCCTATTGACCCTGTGCTTCACCTTACAAAATCATTTCATTTTCATGATGTCATGTTTATCAATTGTTGATCTTAGAGCCTGAGCTAATGGAGTTATGTTAATGAAATTTTCCCCCATGCCAATGTTTTCAGGCTCTTTCCCACTTTCTCTATCTGGTTTTATATTTAAGTCCTTGTTTCACTTGGAGTTGAAGTTTTGCAGGGTAATAAATATGAAACTATTTTCATTCTTATGTATGCATACCAGCAGTTAGACAAGAATCATTTGTTGAAGATAATTTTTTCCCACTGTATGCAATTTGATTCTTTGCCAATGGTCAAGTGTCCATAGGTATGTCGGTTGAGTTCTGGATCCTTGATTCTATTCCATTAATCCACCTGCCTGTCTCTTTACAAATACCATGCAGTCTTTATCACTACTCCTCTGTAACACAGCTTGAGTTCATGGATGGTATTCCCCCAGAAGTATTTTTTATTGAGAATTATTTTCTCTATCCCAGGACTTTTTCTTTTGTTTGTTTTTACCTATGAAATTGAGAATTGCTTTTTCCATGTCTGTGAAGAATTGTGTTGGAATTTTGAGGGGGAATGGGCTGAATCTGTAGAGTGATCTTTGGAAGATGTTAATTCTACTGATCCCTGAGCATGGGAAATCTTTTCATCTTTTGAGGTTTTCTTCCTTTTCATTCTCCAGGGACTTGAAATTCTTGCCATACAGATCATTCACTTGCTTAGTAAGAGTTACATCAAGTTATTTTATATTATTTATGGATATTGTGAAGGATGTTATATTCCTATTTTTTCAGCCTATTTATTATTTGTGTAATGGAAGGCTACTGATTTGGTTGAGTAAATTTATATCTTTCCAATTTGATGAAGTTGTTTTTCAGCTGTTGGAATTTAGAAGCTCACTTACATATACCATCATATCATCTAAAATTGAGATACTTTGAATTATTCCTTTGCAATTTGTATCTCATTGAACTCTCTTTCTTTCTTTCTTTCTTTTTTTCTTTCTTTCTTTCCTTCTTTTTCCAATTTGCTCAAATATGATATTGAAGAGAGGGAGCAGCCTTGTCTTTTCCCAGACTTTAGTAGGATTGCTTCTAGTTTCTCTCCATTAAATTTGATATTGGCTGTTTGTTTTCTGTATATTGCTTTTATAATCATTAGGTATGGGCCCAGAATTTCTGATCTCTCCAAGACTTTTAACACGAAGGGGCATTGTATTTTGTCAAAGTGTTTTTCCCCATCTAATGTGATGACCATGTGGGGTGTTTTTGAGTTTGATTATAATGTGGATTTGTTGTTGGATTCCAGATATTGAACCATCCTTGCATCCCAGGGATGAAGCCTACTTGATTGTGGGAAGTGATCATTTTGATGTGTTTTATATCCCAAATGCAAGGGCATGCACATTCATAAAATAACAAACAAAAAATAACTTTATTAAAGTTATAAACACACATTGAACATCACACAATACTAGGGGGAAATTTCACCATTCTACACTTACCCATGGACTGGTCATTAAGACAGAAACTACACAAAGACAAAGCAGAAACACAGTGAAACTAACAGAAGTTATGAATCAAATAGGCTTGACAGACATCTACAGTTTCATCCCCAAACAAAAGAGTATACTTCTTCTCAGCACCTCATGGAACCTTCTCCAAAACTGAGCATACAATTGGGCATAAAACAAGCTTCAACAGATACAAAATGATTAAAATAATCCTATGCATTTGATCAGGTCACAACAGATTGATGTTAGACTTCAGTAACAAAATAAACAACAGAAATCCCACATGTTCATGGAAATTGAACAACTCTCTACTCAAATATAACTTGCTCAGGAAAGAAATAAAGAAATTAAAGAATTTCTAAAATTCAATGAACATGACAGCACAGCATACCCAAAATTATGGGACAAATTGAAAGCAGTGATAAGAAAATTCATAGCACTGGGTGCCTTCATAAATAAATTGGAGAGACCCTATACCAGCAACTTCAAAGCCCACCTTAAAATTACTAAACAAAAGGAAGCAAACATACCAAGAAGAGCAGACACCTGGAAATAGTCAAAATCAGGTTGGTAATAAACCAATTAAAAGGAGACGGAATAATACAAAGAATCGACAAAACCAAGAAATCGTTCTTTGAGAATGTCAACAAGATAGACAAATATTTACCCAAACTAAAAGTCACAAAGACAGTATGTAAATTAACAAAATAATAAATGAAAAGGAAGACATAAGAACAGAAACTGAAGAAATTTAAAAACCTGTCAGATATCAGTAGAAAACACTATACTCAACAAAACTTGAAAATCTAGATAACAGTGATGATTTTCTACACAAATATCACATATCAAAGTTAAATCAAGATCAGTTAAACTATCTAAATAGTCCCATAACACCTATGTAATTAGAAGCAGTCATTAAAGTCCTGCCAACCAAAAAGAAAGTAGAGGTCTAGATGGTTTTGTGCAGAATTCAACCAGACTCTCAAAGAAGAGCTCATACTAATATGGCTCAAAGTATTGCACATAATAGAAATAGAAGCAACACTACCTAATTCATTCTGTGAAGCCACAGTTACTTTGATGTATAAAACATAGAAAGCCCAAAATTAGAAAGAGACTTTCAGACCAATTTTGCTTATGAATATCAATGTAAAAACACTCAATGCAATTCTCTCAAATGGAATCCAAGAACCCATAAAAACGTCATTTGCAAAGATCAAATAGGCTTCATCCTAGGATGCAGGGATAGTTTGATATGCAAAAACACATCAGAATAATCAATCCAATATATAAACAGACTGAAAGAAAAAAGTCACTTGATTGTCTCATTAAATGAAATCCAATGACGCTTCAGGTTAAAAGTCTTCAAGAATGCATCTTCAACAAATGCTGCTGGATTAATCAGTGATCTTTACAAAGAAGAATGCAAGTTGATACATATTTATCACTTTGAACAAAGCTCAAGTCCAAGTGACTAAAGGACCTCAATATAAAATCAGATACACTGAATCTAATAGAATAGAAAGGGGAAATTTTTCTGAATGGAACAGCAGTGGCTCAAGCTCTAAGATTGCTCAATGTGACCTCTTGAAACTGAATGGATTCTATAAGGAAAGAACATGGTCAATAGGACAAACCAGCAACCTACAGATTGAGAATAGATCTTTACTAACCCTACATCTCATAGACAGCTTATTTCCAAAATATGTAAAGAACTCAAGAAATTACACTGACAAAAACAACCACAATTAAAAATAGGGTACAGATCTAAGCAGAGAATTCTCAACAGTGGAACCTCAAATAGCTGAGAAACATTTAAAATAATGTCAAACATCCTTAATTATCGGAGAACTGCAAACCAAATGGTGCCTGGGATTCCACATTATACCAATCAAAATGTCTAAGAATAAAAACCCAAGCTATGGCCTACTTTAAGGAGGATGTGGAGAAAGGGGATTACTCCCCCACAGCTGAAGGGATTGCAAATTGGTACTACCACTCTGGAAATCATTCTGGCTGATCCTCAAAACATTATAAATACTTCTACCTGAAGACCCAGCTATACTCCTTGGCATATACCCAAAAGATGCTTCACCATACCACATGGACATGCACTCCACAACAGTCACCGCAGCTTCATTCGTAATAGCCAGAAACTGGAAATAACCTAGATGTCGGTCAAGTGAAGAATGGATACAGATAACTCGCTTTATTTACATGATGGAATACTATTTATCTATTAAAAACAGCAAGTCATGAATTTTGCAGGCAAATGGATGGAACTAGAAAATATCATCCTACCTGAGGTAACCCCGACAGAGACGGACTCACTGATAAGTGGATATTAGCCAAAAATACAGAATACCCATGCAGCACCCCATAGACAGAAGTTTAACAAGAAGGAAGTTTCAAGTGAAGATGCTTCAGTTCCACTTAGAGGGAGAAAGAAAATAATCATGGGAGGCATATGGAGGGAGTGTTTTGGGTCAGAGAGGAGAGGGGGATGGGGAAACTGAGGCATGATCAGGTATGGGGTGAGAGAGGAGAGAAGCCCAGAGTGCCAGGAGATTGATTGGAAATATGTCGCTGCTGGGAATGAGGGGAATGTCTAGAAAGTCTGAGAGATGTGGGACTGGGGATGCTTCCAGGACTCAGTGTGAGTGTCTTAGCCAAAATGCCCAATAGTCAGGAGATGGAACCTGAAGAGACTACCTCCAATAGTTAGACAGGGTATCAGTGGAGAGACTGGAACACCAACCCAACTTCAAAATTTTGACCTCAAATTGTTCCTGTCTAAAAGAAATTTAGGGGCAAAATAGAGCAGATCCTGGAATAATGGGTGACCAGCCGTCTCCCTACTTGGAATCCATCCCACTGTCAGACACCAAACTCTGACCCTATTACTGACACAATATTGTACATGCAGACAGCAGCCTAGCATTGCTATCCCTGAAGGGCTTTACCAGCAGAAGACTTAAGCAAATTCAGATACCTACAGCCAACCATTGACCTGAGGTCAGGGGCTCCTACAGAAAATTTAGAGGAAGGGTTGATGGAGCCAAAGAAGATGGCAATTCCATAGAAAGACCAATAGTGTCAAATAACCTGGACCTATGGTAGCTCCCAGAGTCTAAGCCACCAACAAAAAGCATACAAGGATTGCTCATAGTCCCTTAGCACATATATACAAAAGGAATGCCTTGTCTGTCCTCAGTGGGAGAGGATGCACCTATTCCTGGAGAAATTTGATGCCTCTGGAAAAAGGGATGCCCCATGATGGGGGTACCCACTCTAAGGTGAAGAGGAAGAGGGGTGGTGTAAAATACTTGGGGCAGGCTTCTGGGAGGAGTACACTATTTAGGCTACAAATAAATAAATAATTTTTTAAAATACAAATTTTCATTAATGTCTGAATCTTAATTCAGTTCCTTATTATTGCACTGCAACTATCTTACTTATTTATGTCTCTAGTCCAAAATTTGCATATTCATTTCTATGGAATTTGATAAGAAAACAGATCTTGAGTGAGGCAGAAACCTCCAGCCAGCCAGTGGCATTGGTTTTTTCAGCTCTAAGCCAGTGCCCTGAGCAGACCTTGAGTGCTAGCTCTGCACCCAGTCCCATAACACCCAGAAGAAAGTCAGCTCTCAACTGCTCTGACAGAGCCAGGATCACAGGATCTCAGGAGCTTGGTCACATTAGGATTTTAGGATCCCAGAAGCAGCTTGACTCCCAGAATCTCTGACATACTCAGGAACTCAGGATCACAGGCTCCCAAAATCACAAGATCACACAAATAGCTTGACTCTGGAGAGTTCAGACACAACCAGGATTACAGGACAGACAGGGGCCAGTCAAAGACAGTGAGAGCAATTGGCACTAGAGATAATCAGATGGCAGGAAACACGCATAAGAAAATAAGTAACAGAAACCAAGGTTAACTGGCATCATCAGAACCTGGTTCTCACTCCATAGCATGTCCTAGATACCCCATCACACCAGAAAAGCAAGATTCTGATTTAAAATCACTTCTCATGAAGATGACAGAGGACTTTATGCAGGACATAAATAACTCGCTGAAAGAAATACAGATGAACACCGGTAAACAGGTAGAAGCACTTAAAGAGGAAACACAAAAATCCCTTAAAGAATTCCAGGAAAATACAATGAAACAGGTGAAGGAATTGAACAAATCCATACAGGATCTAAACATGGAAACAGCAACCATAAAGAAATCGCAAAATCCCTGGAGAAAAAAAACCTAGGAAAGAGATCAGGAGTCACAGATGCAAGCATCACCAACAGAATTCAAGAGATAGAACAGAATCTCAGGTATAGAAGATACCATAGAAAACATTACCACAACAGTCATAGAAAATGCAAAATACAAAAAGCGCCTAACCCAAAACATCCAGGAAATCGAGGACAAAATGAAAAGATGAAAGCTAAGGATAATAGGTACAGAAGAGAGTGAAGATTCCCAACTTAAAGAGCCAGTAAATATCTTCAGAAAAATCATAGAAAAAAGACCTTCTCTAACCTAAAGAAAGAGATGCCCATGAACTTACAAGAAGCCTACGGAACTCCAAATAGACTGCACCAGAAAAGAAACTCCTCCCTCCACATAATAATCAAAATAGCAAATGAACAAAACAAAGAAGAATATTAAAAGAAGGGGAAAAGTTAAAGTAACATATAAGGGCAGACCTATCAGAATTACACCAGACTTCTCACCAGAGACTCTAAAAGCTAGAAGATCTTGGGTAGATGTTATGCAGACCCTAAGAGAACACAAATGCTAGCCCAGGCTACTATTTCCAGCAAAAGTCTCAATTGCCATAGATGGATAAAACAAAATATTCCATGACAAAACCAAATTTACACAATATCTTTCCACAAATCCAGCCCTACAAAGGATGATAGATAGAAAACTACAACACAAGGAGGGAAACGACACCCTAGGAAAAGCCAGAAATTAATCTTGTTGCAAAAACCATAAAAGAAGATAGCCAAACAAACATAATTCCACCTCCAACAACAAAAATAACAGGATATCACTTCTTCTTAATATCTCATTACATCAATGGACTCAATTCCTAAATAAAAAGATCTAGACTAACAGACTGTATACGTAAATAGAAGCAGCATTTTGCTGCATACAGGAAATTCACCTCAATTGACAAAGGCAGATACTTCCTCAGAGTAAAAGTCTGGAAAACAATTTCCAAACCAAATGGTCCCAAGAAACAATCAGGAATAGCCATTCTAATATTGAATAAAATTGGCATTCAACTAAAAGTTATCACAAGAAAAAAAGGACACTTCACACTTGTCAAAGGAAAAACCTACCAAGGAAAAAAATCACAATTCTGAACCTCTATGCTCCAAATACAAGGGTACCCACATTCATAAAAGAAACTTTACTAAAGCTCAAAACACACATTGCACCTCAAAAAATAATAGTGGGAGACTTCAACACCCAAATCTCATTAATGGACAGACAATGGAAACAGAAATCAAACAGAGACACAATGAAACTAACAGAAGTAATGAACCAAATAGGTTTAACTTATATCTAAAGAATATTGCCCTCTAAAACAAAAGAATATAACTTCTTATCAGCACCTCATGGTACCTTCGGCAAAATTGACCATATATTTGGTCACAAAGAAGGCCTCAGCAGATACATGAAGATTGAAATAATGCCATGCACCTTATCAGATCACCATGGACTAAGGCTGCTCTTCAATAACAACAAACAAAATTGAAATCCCACATACACATGGAAGCTGAACAATACACTACTCAGTGATAACATGGACAAGGAAGAAATAAAGAAAGAAATTATAGAGTTTTAGAATTTAATGGAAATGAAAGTACATCATACCAAAACTTATGGAAGACAATAAAAGCAGTGCTAATAGGAAAACTCATAGCTCTAAGTGCCTCCAATAAGAAACCAGAGAAAGCACATACTAGCAGGTTAAAAGCACACTTAAAAGCTCTAGAACAAAAAGTAGAAAATACACCCAAGAGAAATAGACAGAAGGAAGTAATCAAACTCAGGTCTGAAATCAGCCAATTAGAAAAAAAAATATAAAAGAATTAACCAAACTGGGAGCTGCTTCTTTGAGAAAATCATCAAGATAGATAAAACCTTAGCCAGACTAACCAGAGGGCACACTGACAGTATCCAAATTAATATCAGAAATGAAAAGAGAGACATAACAAGTAAAACTGAGGAAATTTGAAAATTTATCAGATCCTACTAGAAAAGCCTATACTGAAACAAATACGAAAATCTAGAAGAAATGAACAACTTTTTAGTCAGATACTTGGTACAAAAGTTAAATCAGGATCAGATAAACCATTTAAACTGTCCCACATTGCCTAAAGAAATAAAAGCAGTCATTAAAAGTCTCCCAAACAAACAAACAAACAAACAAACAAAAAATGCCAGGACCAGGTGGGTTTAGCACACAATTCTATCAGACCTTCAAAGAAGTCCTAGTACCAATAAACTTCAAACTATTATACAAAATAGAAACAGATGGAACACCACCCAATTTGTTCTATGAAGCCACAGTTACATTTATACCTAAATCACACAAAGACCCAACAAAGAAAGCAAACTTAGACCAATTTAAATTATGAATATTTATGCAAAAATACTCAATAAATTTCTTGCAAACCGATTCCAAGAACACATCAAAAGAATTGTCCCTCACGATCAAGTAGGCTTCAACCCAGTAATAGATGGCTCACAATACAGAAATCCATCAATATAATCTACTTGATAAACAAACTCAAAGAAAAAATTCCACATCAGCATTTCATTAGATAATGAGAATGCATTTGACAAAATCAAAAGCCCTTCAGGATAAATGTCTTGGAAAGATCAGGACTTCAAGGCCCATAACTAAACATGGGAAAAGCAAACCAGTAGCCAACCTCAAACAAAATGGAATGAAACTTGAAGCATTCCCACTAAAATCAGAGACAAGACAAAGCTACCCATTCTCTCCCTATCTATTCAATATAGTACTCAAAGTCCAAGCCACAACAATTAGGCAACAAAAGGAGGTCAAAGGGATACAAATTCAAAATATCACTATTTGAACATGATATGAGAGTATTAAGTGACCCTATTACTTCTACCAGAGAACTCCTACAGCAGATAAATAGCTCCAGCAAAGTGGCTGGATATAAAATTAACTCGAACAAATCAGTAGCCTTTCTCTACTCAGAGGATAAACAGGCTGAGAAAGAAGTTAGGGAAAGGACTGTTTTACAACAGTCACAAATAATATAAAATATATTGATGTAGCTCTAACCAACCAGGTGAAAGATCTATATTACCAGAAATTCAATTATCTGAAGAAAGAAATAGAAGATCTCAGAAGATGGAAAGACCTCCCATGCTCATGGATTGGGAGGATTAATATAGTAAAAATTGCCATCAGGCCAAAGGCAATCTACAGATTCAATGTAATCCCCATCAACGTTCCAATTCAATTCTTCATAGAGTTAGAAAGAGCAATTTGCAAATTCATTTGGAATAACAATAATCCCCTGATAGCAAAAACTATTCTCAACAGTAATAAAATTTCTTGGGGAATCAGCATCCCTGACCTCAAGCTGTAGTACAGAGCAGTAGTAATAAAATTTGCATGGTATTGGGACAGAGACAGGTAGGTAGATCAATAGAATAGAATTGAAGACCCAGAAATGAACCCATACACCTGTGGTCACTTGTTCTTTGAAAGGGGTGCTAAAAATGACAGAATTTCTAAAAAATGGTGCTAGCTCAACTGGAGGTCAACATGTAGAAGAATGCAAATCGATCCATTCTTATCTCCTTGTACAAAGCTCAATTCCAAGTAGACCAAGGACCTCCACATAAAACAAGATACTCTGAAACTAATAGAAGTGAAAGTGGGGAAAACCTCATAGAAGTACAGGGAGGTGGGATGAGATAGGGAGTTTGGGAGGGGAGGGCAGGAAACGGGATAACATTTGAAATGTAAATAAAGAAAATATCCAATAAAAGAGAAAATATGACCTTTAAAAAGGTCATTTAAATATGATTGAAATGTCAATATTATGAAGCAAGTATTATTATCTGTCACATCAAACCCAGTTACATGGTCACTATGAGAAGGAAGAAATTAGGTGCAATTCAGATTATTATTTTATTTATTTATTTATTTTTGATACTTTATTTACATTTCCAATGTTTCCCCTTTTCTGGGTCTCCTCTTTGGAAACCCCCTATCCCCTCCCCCTCCCCGCCTCTGTGAGGGAATTCCTCCTCCCACCTACCCGCCCACCCTTTCCCATATTCCCATCTTGACATACCCCTTTACTGGGGCCTCTAGCACCCTCAGGCCCAAAGTCCTCTCCTTTCTCCCTGATGACCATCGAGGTGATTCCTCTGCCACATATGTAGTCCAAACCATGGGTCAATAGATGTGTATTGTTTGGTAGGTGGTCTGAACTCCAGGACGACCAGGGGGAGGGTCAGGCCCATTGACGCTCTTGCTCCCTCCATGGGGCTGCCAATTCCCTCTGCTCCTTCAGACTTTTCTCCAACCCCTCCATCTGGTACCTCACTCTCAGTCCAGCGGTTACTGTTAAGTGAAACTTGGACATTCTGAACTTTTGGGCTAATATCCGCTTATCAGTGAGTACATACTATGTTCGTTCTTTTGTGACTGAGTTACCTCGCTCAGGATGATATTTTCAAGTTCCATCCATTTGCCT
>CM052717.1:9941840-9969761 GCA_028551405.1 Uromys caudimaculatus | reverse complement strand
TCATAGCAGCCATATTTATAATAGCCTGAAGCTGGAAACAACCCAGATGTCCCTCATCAGAGGAATGGATACAGAAAATGTGGTACACTTAAACAGTGGAGTACTACTCAGCTATAAAAAACAATGACTTAATGAAATTTGCAGGCAAATGGATGGAACTTGAAAATATCATCCTGAGCGAGGTAACTCAGTCACAAAAGAACGAACACGGTATGTACTCACTGATAAGCAGATATTAGCCCAGAAGTTCAGAATGTCCAAGTTTCACTTAACAGTAACCGCTGGACTGAGAGTGAGGTACCAGATGGAGGGGTTGGAGAAAGAAGGAGCGGAGGGTATTGGTAGCCCCATGGAGGGAGCAAGAGCGTCAATGGGCCTGACCCTCCCCCTGGTCGTCCTGGAGTTCAGACCACCAACCAAAGAATACACATCTATTGACCCATGGTTTGGACTACATATGTGGCAGAGGAATCACCTCGATGGCCATCAGGGAGAAAGGAGAGGACTTTGGGCCTGAGGGTTGCTAGAGGCCCCAGTAAAGGGGAATGTCAAGGTGGGAATATGGGAAAGGGTGGGCGTGTAGGTGGGAGGAGGAATTCCCTCACAGAGGCAGAGAGGGGGAGGGGATAGGGGGTTTCCAAAGAGGAGACCCAGAAAAGGGGAAACATTGGAAATGTAAATAAAGTATCAAAAATAAATAAATTTAAAAAAAAAGAAAAGGGAGACATAAGAACAGAAACAGAGGAAATTTAAAAAACCTTCAGATCTTAGTAGAAATCCTTACACTCAACAAAACTGGAAATTCTAGATAAAATGGATGATTTTCTACACAAATACCACATATCAAAGTTAGATCAAGGTCAGTTAAACTATTTAAATTGTACCATAACACATAAGGAAATAGAAGCACTCATTACAGTCCTCCCAACCAAAAAAAGCAGAGGTCTGGATGGTTTTTTTACTGAATTCAACCAAACTCTCAAAGAACAGCTCATACTAATATGCTTCAAAGTATTGCACATAATAGAAATAGAAGAAACACTATCTAATTCATTCTATGAAGCCACACTTACTTTGATGTATAAAACTTAAGTAGGCCCAAAATTAGAAAGACACTTTCAGACCAATTTTGCTTATAAATATCAATGTAAAAACACTCAATGCAATTTTCTCAAATGGAATCCAAAAACCTATAAAAACATCACCCACAAAGATCAAGTAGGCTCCAGCCCATGGATGCAGGGATAGTTTGATATACAAAAACAAATCAATAAATCAATCCAGTATATGAACAGACTCAAAGAAAAATGTCACTTGATTGTCTCATTACATGAAATCCAGTGCCCCTTCAGGTTAAAAGTCTTCAAGAATGCGTCTTCAACAAATGCTGCTGGACTAATCAGTGGTCTTTACATAGAAGAATACAAGGTGATACATATTTATCACTCTGAACAAAGCTCAAGTCCAAGTGCCTAAAGGACCTCAATATAGAACCAGATACACTGAATCTAATAGAAGAGAAAGGGGAAATTTTTGAGAATGGAACAGCAGTGGCTCAAGCTCTAAGATTGCTCAGTGTGACCTCTTGAAACCGAATGGATTCTATAAGGAAAGAACATGGTCAATAGGACAAATCAGCAACCTATAGATTGAGAATAGATCTTTACTAACCCTACATCTAGTAGACAGCTTATTTCCAAAATATATAAAGAATTCAAGAAATCAGACTGAAAAAAAACCAACAACAATTTAAAAATAGGGTATAGATCTAAGCAGTGGCATCTTAAATAGCTGAGAAACATTTAAAATAATGTCAAACATCCTTAATTATCAGGAAACTGCAAAACAAATGGTGCCTGGGATTCCACATTACACCAATCAAAATATCTAAGAACAAAAACCCAAGGAACAGCCCACTTTAATGAGAAAGTGGAGAAAGAGGATTACTCCCCCACAGCTGGTGGGATTGCAAATTGGTACTACCACTTTGTAAATCATTTTGGCTGATCCACAAAATGCTATGAATAGTTCTACCTGAAAACCCAGCTATACTTCAGAGTTCTATTCCACTGGTTTAAGGACTGTCCTGAAGGTCACAGCATCTCCACTTTGCTGAGGAATATAAGACACATTCACTTTCCTCCCATACTCATGCTGTTTCTAATTTTCATGAAGTGATTAACCTTGGCAGAGAGAGCATTCCCTGATAATTTAGGCAGGGAGAACATTTCCTGAAAGAGGAATTTGAAGTAAATTTTGTACATTATTATACAAACGAGCCCCATGCCCACAGCAAAGATCAAAACTTGTGAAGGCCCTTACTCTGATTGCTAAGATTGCTCAATGGGCTCTGCTCCTGGGCCAGGAACCTAGGTTACAGTTAATTTGTCATCAGTTGTACAAAGAGGGAATTTATTATTTCCTCTCTCCCTTTTGATTTCTTTTCTTGATTTAGTTTTGCTGCATGATCTCTCCAGATATACAATCCTAGCTCTCCAGGAACTTGCTATATAAACCACACAGCCTTAAACTCACAACAGAGTTCCACTTGTCTCTGCATTCTTATTACTAAGATTAGAGTCATCTACCACACTTGGCATGGGTTTTTAATACAGATTATGACATCATGTTTTTTCTCTTATGTTATTTAATTATATATCCAATATTTTTCATTTTTTCTTTTTAAAACAATTTTTTTTTTACAAATGCTTTTAGTCAGTGTCTTGGAAAATGGAAAACAGTTGGATATGAAAAGAATAATTTGACTTTTGGAAAAGAATAAAACAAAATGTTTAAAGTACTATCTTAGTCAGGGTTTCTATTCCTGCACAAACACCATGATCATCAAGAAAGTGGGGAGGAAAGGGTTTATTGAGCTTACATTTCCACACTGCTGTTCATCACCAGAAGAAGTCAGGACTGGAGCTCAAGCAGGTCAGAAAGCAGGAGCAGATGCAGAGGCCATAGAAGGATGTTTCTTACTGGCTTGCTTCCCCTGACTTGCTCAGCCTGCTTTCTTATAGAACCCAAGACTACCAGCATAGTGATGGTACCACCCAGAGTGAGTCCTCCTTCCTTGATCACTTATTGAGAAAATGCCTTACACCTTGATCTCCTAGAGGCATTTTCTCAACTGAAGCTCCTTTCTCTGTGATAACTCCCGCTTGTGTCAAGTTGTCACACAAAACTAGCCAGTACAAGTACTATGGGATAAAAATGTCTTTGCAATACTCTTACACATCAGACACTGTGCTCCCTGCATAGTTCCTCCTAATCAACCTTCAAGGATATTGAAAGGATAAGAAGTTCTCCAAAGTACACTGTCTCTTTGGAGATAATTAGCAACTGGAAAAAAAACTTCAGAGTTCTTTGACCTCAATGCCAACGTTGTTATTGCTACTGCAGGTGAAATGAAGATTATACCTCACAAGAGACATGAGGTCATAGAAATGTAGACATTTATCTGAGCATTGTGATGCTTTCTTCTCCAGCAATGCTGGCTATTAGAATTTTAGAAGCTATGTATTAAGCTTATGATTCATGATAGAGCAGGAGTTAAGCAAGCGTTTATATTTCAGCTTGGAGGAGAATTGCAGCAAATAAGGGATGCTTGGTAAGTGCTCAAAGCTACAGAATGAATTCTTGAGTTAATACAATGTAGAGCAAATTCTGTCAAGTGAGAGGAAGAGTTTCAAAGGTATGGTAAGGTCAACTGATGAGAGCAGTTTACTGAGCTTGCACTAATCCTTCACACAGTTAGTACTATGTACTGAAATCTTTGAGCCTGCGTTTTGAATATTTCATATCATATATAATGTGATTATGAATTATAATAATTAGGCCATTAATATTTTCCTCTAATATGTTTTTCATAAGTGATAATGAATTTTTATATGATTATCATAGATGTTAGAAAAATGGTTTCTTATTTATAAGAAAGATACTAGAACTATAGGAAACACCAAACCCTGGAGTGAATCATGAAATGAACTGGTTTCTAGATTAAAGAATATTGAGTCTGTCATAAACCTAAGTTTTGATGACTGCTGAGTCCGCTTTCCCTCTTGAACATGAGAAGAGCATGTTGAAAGGAAAGGGGCTGACATTGTAAATCTTGCACATCACACAGTTAGCGCAACTTTCTCCTGTCACTTATTTAGTTTGGGGTTATGACAATGTGCTCTCATCAGTTCGATTTGTTTTCCAGTTTTCATTGCTTGTATTGACGCTGAAAGCTTTGTAGCTGGCAGGCAAAGAAACAATTATTTGCCTAAATTCATTGACCAGATTTATATCAATATTTCTATTTTACAAAGTATAGTATTTTATATAGTACTGATTTTCTATTTGTCTTCCCTTTAGGATTTCTTATAACCTAGATTTTTCACTAAAAGTTTGATTAGGCATAGACATTAGTAAATATGAATCTTGACTTAAAATTAGTGATGTATCTATTCTGTTTAAGTAACGTGTATGTATGTGTATCCACTTTCTTGTGCCTGACTGATTGCTCGTATATGTGTATTCTCATAGAACAATGTGAGTTGTTCCATAAGCAATTTTCAACCATATTTTAAACTATAATACACTATATCTATGGTCGCAAACTCACTGAGTAGGCTAAGGTGGCTGGTAAGTTGTCCCTGGAATCTTCTTATCTATGTATCCCCACTGCCTGAGTACAAGTGTGCACTAACAGAACCAGCTCTTTTAATATTAATTCTGGAACTTGAACTCATTTCTATATATTCAGAATGCAAGCATGTTACTGACTAAAGTATATTGTTTTCCCAGAAGTAGCTTAATTTCTATAACATATTATTTTGTTACATACTAACTTTCATGTTTTCAAAGTCAATTGAACATTAAGGTAAAAGTTCATTTGACTAATGTCACGGTTTTTGCCTTGGAAAAATATATATTATAGGAAATCCTGGGTCTATGCTGCAATCATGAAATGTAATTTTAACAAAGGCAGTTTCTGTGGTATTGGATTATATTTAGCACTACATTGTTAGGTAATGCCAGAATTATCTAATAGGATTCAAAGCCAAATTATAAATCATCTATGCAAAGATTGAGACTTTGAAAATGTTTAAACTCCTTCTAATATATTACTCTTGAGCAGAGACCTGTGCAATTTGTCACATAAATCATTTATTGTCCACATTTCTCAGGTCTACCTACTGCTCATAATAGATATGAAATTTGACAATAATTTACCAAACATCATCTAAGTCATCTTCCTGTCAATGAATGGAAGATCCTCTTTCACATCACATATTTATGAAAACCACAGGAGACAAACAAACAAGACTATCAATTTTGTTTGCAGTTTTAAAATTAACACTCAAGAAATATCTGAGCACAATAAAGCCTACAGTTAGATCTTAAAAATGAGAATACATGACTTTAGTTGATGTGGTAAGTAAGACCACACTGAATACTTCTGTACAGAACCTTGAATCCTTTACAAAATCTCAAAAAAAATTTCAGGTAATGGAAACTGGCAAAATGACTGTAGAAACCCGGAAATAGAAATGGTTTATGGATTTAAGAAAGAAAATGGAATGCTGGATGATTTCTCTTTCCTGATTTTCACGTCTTTCATTTCTACATTGCATATAATTTTAGTTATTACACTTCTTTTTCTAACATTGGTTGCATTTCACATCCAAATTATCATCTTTCCAAGAGCCTCAATATTGAGAGTTCTTAGATTGGAAGATTTCCATTTTGTGATCATTAGTTTCCTGCATTTCAACATCTAGTATTATCGGTTATCAGAAAAATTATTTTGTGGATATTTAAGAATAATAGCTATCCAGCAACTCTATATGGGATAATGCTGCCAAGAATCCCAGACATTCACCTGCCTCATGTAAGATTTTATATTCTGGTGAATGCCATTGTTCCTGTTTCTTTATCTAATGGAGAATATAATACCATGAAGTATAAACTTTGCAGTTTATTTCAAAAGATTCAGGGAATACCATGTTTTTACAAAAAATTGTATTGTCATCATTATTGTTCAAGGATGTTTTATTTTTAGGCCTATAATTAGGGTCTGTGGTTCTATTACATCTATCTTAGAGGAATACCACTAGCCCTTGAGACACATTCAATGTAACTTTCTGCTGCCTTACATTCATTTTTAGTGACAATTGATTTTTTTAAACATTTATTTGTAGACATCATTTGCATGTTAGTATAGGAAGGGGAGCATGGATTCCCACTTCCTCTTTCAATATAACATCTAAATTGCTTTTCTGAATCTTCTGATGAGTAAATCTATGCTAGATAGTAAATATTTTATTGCTTAAGAATAGGAAAATGTAAACATTGTTCTTATAGCATTTACTATTTTTTGTGCTAAAATTTCAGCTTAGAAATGTACTCAGTATGGATTTATTTCCTGGTGCAGATGGCGATGGAGTTTCTTATTTCCTGATATGAATAGTTTCCAAAATTATCCTGGAAATGTACAGTTTACTGTCTTCTCCATTTGCAATGCCTCATCATTGCTATTCTCACAGTAACAATACTGCATTCTAAATGCTGAATATTCTAGTAATGAAAACTCGGAGTTCTCTTTAGAAATATATGGCCTTTAGACTGGAACAATTTTATGGAAAGTTATTATGGTTTCCAACATATATGTGATTTGTGTCAGGATCTTGATATGATGCACATATCTGGTTTGTTTTATTGAACACAAGTGATTCTCTACTACCAACCTTCTAGACAACAAAACATTAAATTCACCATTTTGCTCAGAAAAATAATTTTTGCCACAATTTAAAGAAAAAGGCCCTAAATGATAATATGGAATTGAAGAATTTTGGAATAGGAATAATATTCTTATCCCAAAGTACCATTGGAATTCTGGGAAATTTTTCTCTTTTATTGCACTATATAATTATTTACTACAATGAGTACACATTGAAGCCTACAGATTTAATCCGCACACATCTCATAGCAGCCAACTTCTTGATACTTCTCTCGAATGGCGTGCCTTACACAATGGTAACTTTTGGAATGACAGGGGTAACCAATGATTTTTTTTGCAAACTTGTTCTGTATATTCAAAGACTAGGCAGAAGCATGTCTGTGGGCATTACCTGCCTCTTGAGTGTCTACCAGGCCATCACAATCAATTCCCAGAAATCCTGTTGTAAGAATCTTAAAGTCATATATTCAAACTACATTAGTCTGTCTATTTTTTTCTGCTGGATGATGTATATTACTATAAATTTCATTTTCCCTGTGATTGTGCATATCAAAATGATTCAAAGTAATATGACAGAAAAAAGAGATTTTTTATTCTGTACCTATTTTGGTCGTGATAAATTTGTAGACTCATTTTACATAACATTATTGATATTTCCTGAAGTCTTGTTTTCTGTGCTCATTGTCTTGTCCAGTGGCTCCATGATTGTCTTTCTGTACAGGCACAAGCGACACATTCAACACATCCGGAGCACCTCTGTTTCCCTTAGAACCTCCCCTGAGTCTAGGGCCACCAAGAATATTCTTCTTCTTGTGTCTGCATTTGTAGCCTTTTACACTCTCTCCTCAATATTGCAAGGTATCGTTGCTGTTGTATATGAGCCCAGTTGGTGGTTACTGACCATCATAGCCATTAGTTCTATGTCTTTTCCTACTTTGAGCCCTTTTTTCATGAGTCAGGATTTCCTTGTACTCAGATTCTTCTTATGCTGGATAAATAATGTCAAAATCAAATAATTGCTTCACAAGTGTATAGATGGTAAATTTTTGCTATTGATTTATGTGTTTGAACACTTGTGTCCTCCAAGAGTCAAGCAGCCTCTAATTTGGTTAAGAAAATGTCGCAGAGGTATTTAAGTTTTCATCTTAAAGTGCTCTTAATATGATCATAGCAGAGCAGAACTCTAAAAGTTGATGTAGTACTCAAGATAAATGTTCTTCATTAGTGTTCTCTCAGTTCTTCAGAGTCTGTTTCCACAGTGTGGTTGACCAAACTTATATACATCAGATGAGTTTTACTGAGCCTAATATATTGAAAACTAAGGGGTGACTATTATGCAAAAACTTTTCATTACGTCTCAAATGTGTTTGTGTTTGATACACAGATTTTTTCTTATATCGCCTTTATTATCCCTGTATAAATAACATCATTGTATTTAAAAAATAACAGTTCAATTTGTGGAATGGATAACCAAAACCTTGTAATACAGAAGGAAATAAAGTTAATATAGCTATAGGCAAAGTGTTTGAAAGCTTTGATCGTTTTTGACTATATGATACTGCTGTTTACCAGGGACATTATTTAAAAGGTGCAATATGCTTGTGTATACAGGGCTCATTCCATTCTATTGAGATGGTGAGCAGAAGGCATCATTTATCATCAGAATGTTGATACTGTCTTCTGTTTCCCAAAGACTAAACACATTAATTTTACACTGGGAATCCTGTAACTTTAGTCTATATCTAGTGAAGAAATATAGGATAATTTTCACCTTTCAAAGATGCTTAAAATATTTATAACTTTCATTCCAAGTAATATATATACAAAAATCCTTAATTATTACTACGAAATGTCACTTACACATCGCTAAACTATAGTAAGTGAAGGTCTCTAGGTTAGGTGGTATAATATGGAGAAGTAAATAGTCTTCATTCCCGTACAGATTCCTATTGTCCAGACACCTGGAAAGGTGATATATTAAATAACTTTCTTATGATTTTAAAGATATTACAAATATCTATGTAAGAAATATCAAATTGTTGGAATCTAAGAAATTCCCTTAAATATTGACTCTTGACACATTCAACTACAACTGTATATGGATTAACTGCATTTTAAAGAAAGAATCCCTCTTGTGTGATAAGAAAAATTATATATAAAGAGGAGGTTCAGAGAACAGATGAGTGATAAAGATTTCAGAATATATGATAAGTGATGTCAGAATGTTGGGGAAGAAACTAGTACACTCCTATTATTCCAGGAAAATAAATACCAATACCCACAAGTGTGGGAAAACCCATGTAATAATTAAATATACTATGATTTATTTTACTCTGTATACATATAATTAATAGGTTTTGGAATTTGGGATACAGGGGTCATTGAATCTTTGCATTTTAATAAGCTGAGAAATTAAAACTGATTATAAATCGATGCAGGAAGCTTACATCCTCATAGAAAATAAACAACTCACTATTGAAAGATAACAATGTCAGGGAAGAAATAAAGAAATTATAACTTTCTAGAACAAACTGAAAATGATGGCACAATATACTGCAAAGTATGGGTCATAAAAAAAAGCAGTGCTAAGAGGGAGTTCATAGCAACTTCAACGAGAAATTGTAGAGATTTCACACTAATGATGTAAAAGTACACATAAAAGATACAGAGTGAAAAGAAGCAAATGCACTCAAGAGAAATAATCAAACTCAGAGCAGAAATCAATCAATTAGGAACAAAGACAACAATACAAATATTCAAACAAACCAAGAAATGGTTCTTTGAGAAAAATCAACAAGATGGACAAATCCCTAGCAAATCTAAGTAAATGGTTGCAAGAGAAAGCTCCCAATTTATCAAAATCAAAAACTAAAAGGGAGACATAAGAAAACAAACAGGAAATTCAAAAAATCATTAGCTCTTACCTCAAAAGCTTATATTCTACAATATTGAAAAATCTAGATGAAATGGATGATTTTCTAGACATATACCACATACCAAAGTTAAATGAATAACATGTAAACTATCTAAACAAGCTCATATCACTCAAGGAAATAGAAGTCATTAAAAACCTCCCAACCCCCCACCCCTCCCAAAAAAAGCCAAGGGACAGACACCTTTAGTACAGAATTCTAACGGACCTTAAAAGAAGGCCTAATACCAATATTCCACAAAATAGAAACAGAAGGAAAACTACCTAATTCATTCTATAAAGGGAAAATTACTGTGGTACCTACACCACACTAGGACCAAACAAAAAAGAGAACTTCAGACTAATTCTGCTTATAAGTATTGATACAAAAGTACTCAATAAAATTCTTTCAAATCGAATCCAAGAATGCATCGAAACCATCTTTCACCATGATCAAGTTGGCTTTATCCCAGGGATTCAAGGTTGGTTCAATATGAAAATCCATTAACATAATCCAATATACAAACAAACTCAAGGAAAAAAAACACATGATTTTGACAAAATACAATACCCCTTTATTTTAGAAGTCTTAGAGATATCATTAATTTAATGCCAATTCTTAACATAATGAAAGCATTTTGCTGCAAACCAACAGGCAATATCAAATTAAATGGAGAGATACTTGATGCAATCCCACTAAATCTGGGTACAAGCGAAGGATGCTCATTCTCCCCACATCTATTAAATAGTGTACTCAATGCTCTAGCTAGAAAAATAAGACAACAAAAAAGACATCAAGTGGATGATTATAGCAAAGAAGAAAGTAAAGGTATTAGTATTTGCAGATGATATGCTAGCATACATAAGCAACCTCAAAATATCTACCAGAGAACTCGTATAACTGATAAATAATTTCAGCAAAGTGGCTAGATATAAAATTAACTCAAATCAGTACCCTTCTTTCATACAAATGATAAACAGACTGAGAAAAAATTAGGGAAACAACAGTCTTCACAATAGCTATAAAAAACTATAAAAGAAAGGGCATCAAGTGAGGGATGGCACTGCCATCCCAGAGTCAAAATTTCTAACCCATAATTGTTCCTATATGAAAGAACTGCAGGGACAAAAATGGAGAAGAGGCTGAGGAAAATGAGGTTTGGTGATAGGCCCAGATGGGATCCAGCTCAAGGGGAGGCCCCAAGGACTGATAATATTAATCAGGCTATGGAGTGCTCACAAAAATGGGCTTATCATGGCTGCTCTCCGAGAAACTCAACAAGCAGCTGAAAGAGTCAGATGCAGATATTTTCACCCACCCAAAGGACAGAAGCTGCTGAACCCTGTGGTTCAATTAGGCAAAAGTTGGAAGAAAGTTGAGGAGTGTGATCCTGTAGGAGGACCAGTGGTTTCAATTAACCTGGACCCTGGAGATCTCTGAGACACTGGACCACCAACCAGGCAGCATACACCAGCTGATACCAGTCTCCCAAAACATAGAGCAGAGGACTGCTGGGTCTGGGTTCAGTGAGAGAAGATACATGTAACTCTCAAGAAACTGGAGGCCCCAGGAAGTAAGGAGGTCTGATGAAGTGGGGCGTGGGGAGAAATCCTCATGAAGACAGAAGGAGGAGGTATGGGATGTGGAATAGTCAGAGGGTGGATTGGGAAGGGGATAAAATCTGGAGTGTAAAAAAAAAAAAGATTAAATAAAATTTTTAAAAATGAGAAAAAAAGAAAATAGGCAATGTTTTCCATGATTTATTCTATGTTTGACAGTTGTACCTAGAAAGTCATTTGTACACACTGACTTTTGTGTACTTTTTATCCTGATGTAATTAGTTAACTAATTAATTAATTGTATCTCAATAGCTGCTCACTGCTATTTCCTCATCATTGAGATCCAACCTCAAGCCCCTTCCGTTTTTCTATGAGAGGTTGCCACCCATGTCTATCTCACCACCCTGGCATATCATGACTTTGTCAGAATAGGCACATTTTCTCAACTGAGGCCAGATAAGGCAGCACCGTTAGGGAGCAGATGCCACAGTCAGGCTACAGTTTTATGAAGAGCCTCTACTCCAGATGTTGTGGGGCCCACATAGAGACCGAGCTGCATAGTGCCAGGGGGATCATGGTTTTTCATCTTCTGAGAGCTCCCAGAGGTTCAGGTTAGTTGAGAATGTTGGTCATCCTGTGGGTTCCAATGCCCCTCATTGTCTCCAGTTCTTCCCTCAAATCGTCCGTAAGAGTCCCCAACCATACTCCAAGATGAGGCTGTGGTTATCTGCATCTATTCAGTCACTGGTGCATAATGCCTCCCAGAAGCTTAATAGTGTATCACTAATGTCAGGAATTGGTGCTTGCCCGTGGGACGGGACTCAAATTGGGCCAGTTATTGGTTGGCCATTCCTTCAATCTCTGCTCCAACTTCATCCCTGCATTTCTTCTGAGTCAAAAGCTTTGTTTGTGTGTTGGTGCCTTTATCTCTCTATTGGTGGTCCTGTGTAGCTACAGTATTTGGCCTCCTAATAATCCATGTCACCACTATTAGACATCTTGGAACAGTCACCCACATTGGCTCCTGGGAGCCTCTCTCATCTCAGATATCTTCTTAAAGATTTCACCCACTCCCTTACACTGACAGCTTTGTATTTCAAATAATTCTCCTGGGCCTCTTGGTCTCTCTCCTGCTTCTCCCAACACCTAATACCCATCCCTGCCCCCATCCCGTGCCCACACACTTCCATTCTCTCTCTGCCTGCTACAATTATTTTGTTCTCTTTTGTTAAGTATGATTCATCATACTCACTTGGGCCTTTATTCTTATATAATTTCTTGGGTCTCTGCAGTGCACCATGGGTATTTTGTGCCTTATAGCTAAAATCCACTTAGCAGTGAGTACATACCATGCATGTCCTTTTCTATCTGGCTTACCTCACTTAGGGTGATATTGTCAGTTCCCATATGTTTACTCACACAATTCTTGATGTTCTTGTTTTCATAACAGCATAGTATTCCATTGTGTAAATGAATCACATTTTCTGTACTCATTATTTACTTGAGGAACATCTGGATTGTTTCTAGTTTCTGCCTATTACAAGGAAAGTTGTGATGAGCATAGTTGAGCATATATGTCCTTGTGGTATGGTGGAGGATGCTTTGGGTATATGACTAGCAGCAGTAAAGCTGGACCTTCAGGAAGAATGATTTCCAATTTTCTGAGGAACTGACAGTATTCAGAGTGTATGCAATCCCATGAGCAATGGAGAAGTGTTTCTCTTTCTCTACATAATAGCCAGCATGTGCTGTCGCTTGAATATGCGATCCTAGCCATACTGATTGCTGTAAGGTAGAATCTCACTGTCATTTTGATTTTTATTTCACTGAAGAAAAGGATGGTGAACATTTCTTTAAGTGCTTCTGGACCATTTGATATTCCTCTGTTGAGAATTCACTATTTAGCCCTGTATATGATTTTTAATTGGGATATTTGGGTTTTTTAAGTGGTTAACTTCTTGAGTTCTTTATATATTTTGAATATTAGCCCTCTATTCAACGTAGGGTTAGTGAAGACCTTTTCTCACTCTGTAGACTACTATTTTGTCCTACTGACCCTGTGTTTCACCATACAAAATCATTTCAATTACATGATATCACATTTATCAGTTGTTGATCTTAGAGCCTGAGCCAATGAAGTTCTGTTCATGAAATTTTCCCCCATGCCAATGTGTTCAAGGCTCTTTCCCAATTTCTCTATTAGATACAGCGTATCTGGTTTTATATTGTTTCAGTTGTTATTGAAATTTTGGCAGGGTAAAAAATATGAATCTATTTTCATTCTTATGTATACATACCAGCAGTCAGACAAGAATCATTTGTTGAAGATGATTTTTTTCCAACTGTATCATTTTGCTTCTTTGTCAATTGTCAAGTGTCCATAGGTATGTCGGTTGAGTTCTGGATCCTTGATTCTATTCCATTAATCCACCTGCCTGTCGCTTTACAAATACCATGCAGTCTTTATCACTACTGCTCTGTAACACAGCTTGAGTTCATGGATGGTGATTAGCCCAGAAGTATTATTTTATTGAGAATTATTTTCACTATCCCAGGATTTTTTCTTTTGTTTTGTTTTTAACCTATGAAATTGAGAATTGCTTTTTCCATGTCTGTGAAGAATTGTGTTGGAATTTTGAGGGGGAATGGGCTGAATCTGTAGATTGATCTTTGGAAGATGTTAATCCTATTGATCCATGAACATGGGAGATCTTTTCATCTTTTAAGGTTTTCTTCCTTTTTTTTCTCCAGGGACTTGAAGTTCTTGTCATACAGACCATTCACTTGCTTAGTAAGAGTTACATCAAGTTATTTTATATTATTTATGGATATTGTGGAGGATGTTATATTCCTATTTTTTTCAGCCTATTTATTATTTGTGTAATGGAAGGCTACTGATTTGGTTGAGTAAATTTATATCTTTCCAATTTGATGAGGTTGTTTTGCAGCTGTTGTAATTTAGAAGCTCACTTATATACCATCATATCATCTAAAATAGTGATACTTTGAATTCTTCCTTTCCAATTTGTATCTCATTGAACTCTTTTTCTTTCTTTCTTTCTTTTTCCTAATTGCTCAAATACTAAATTGAAAAGATAGGCAGAGAGGGAGCAGCGTTGTCTTTTCCCAGACTTTAGTAGGATTGCTTCTAGTTTCTCTCCATTTAATTTGATATTGGCTGTTGGTTTGCTGTATATTGCTTTTATAATGATTAAGTATATGCCATGAATTCCTGATGTCTCCAAGACTTTTAACATGAAGGGGCATTGTATTTTGTCAAAGTGTTTTTCCACACCTAATGTGATGATCATGCCCGTTTTTTGTTTGTTTGTTTGTTTGTTTGTTTGTTTATAATGTGGATTTGTTGAAGGATTTCCATATATTGAAACATCCATACATCCCTGGGATGAAGTTTACATTGATTGTGTGAAATGATCATTTTGATGTGTTCTATGTGCCAAATGCAAGAGCATGCACATTCATAAAATCAAACAAACAAAAAATAACTTTATTAAAGTTAAAAACACACATTGAATGTCATAAAATACTAGGGGGAAATTTCCGCATTCACCAATGGATTGATCATTAAAACAGAAACTATACACAGACAAAGCACAAACACAGTGAAACTAACAGAAGTTATGAATCAAATAGGTTTGACAGACATCTACAGTTTCACCCCCAAACAAAAGAGTATACCATCTTCTCAGCACCTCATGGAACCTTCTCCAAAACTGAGCATACAATTGGGCATAAAACAAGCCTCAACAGATACAAAAAGATTAAAATAATTCTATGCATTCTATCAGATCACAATGGATTGAGGTTAGACTTCAATAACAAGATAAACAACAGAAATCCGATATGTTCATGGAAATTGAACAACTCTCAACTTAAATATAACTTGCTCAGGAAAGAAATAAAGAAATTAAAGAATTTCTAAAATTCAATGAACATGACAGCACAGCATACCCAAAATTATGGGAAAGAAGAAAATTCATAGCACTGTGCCTTCATAAATAAATTGGAGAGACCCTATACCAGCAACTTCAAAGCCCACCTTAAAATTACAAAACAAAAGGAAGCAAACATACCAAGAAGAGCAAGCCCCTGGAAATAGTCAAAATCAGGTTGGAAATAAACCAATTAAGAGCAAACGGAATAATACAAAGAATCAACAAAACCAAGAAATGGTTCTTTGAGAAAGTCAACAAGATAGACAAACCTTTTCCCAAACTAAAGGTCACAAAGACAGTATCCAAATTAACAAAATCATACATGAAAAGGAAGACATAAGAACAGAAACTGAGGAGATTTAAAAAACCATCAGATCTTAGTAGAAAACCCTATACTCAACAAAAGTGGAAAATCTAGATGAAACTGATGATTTTCTACACAAATGCCACATATCAAAGTTAAATCAAGATCAGTTAAACTATCTAAATAGTCCCATAACACCTAAGGAAATAGAAGCAGTAATTAAAGTCTTCCCAACCAAAAAAACCCAGAGGTATAGATGGTTTTTGTGCAGAATTCAACCAGACTCTCAAAGAAGAGCTCATACTAATATGCCTCAAATTATTGCACATAATAGAAATAGAAGGGACATTACCTAATTCATTCTATGAAGCCACAGTTACTTTGATGTATAAAACATAAGAAAGCCCAAAAACAGAAAGAGACTTTCAGACCAATTTTCCTTATGAATATCAATGTAAAAACACTCAATGCAATTCTCTCAAATGGAATCCAAGAACCCATAAAAACGTCATTCACAAAGATAAGTAGGCTTCATCCCATGGATGCAGGGATAGTTTGATATACAAAAGCACATCAATATAATCAAACCAGTATATAAACAGACTCAAAGTTAAAAGTCACTTGATTGTCTCATTACATGAAATCCAATGCCCCTTCAGGTTAAAAGTCTTCAAGAAGGCATCTTCAACAAATGCTGCTGGATTAATCAGTGGTCTTTACATAGAAGAATGCAAGCTGATACTTGCATTATCACTCTGAACAAAGCTCAAGTCCAAGTGCCTAAAGGACCTCACTGTAAAACCAGATACACTGAATCTAATAGAAGAGAAAGGGGAAATTTTTCTGAATGGAACAGCAGTGGCTCAAGCTCTAAGATTGCTCAATGTGACCTTTTGAAACCAAATGGACTCTATAAGGAAAGAACATGGTCAATAGGACAGACCTGCAACCTACAGATTGAGAATAGTTCTTTACTAACCCTACATCTAATAGACAGCTTATTTCCAAAATATATAAAGAACTCAAGAAATTACACTGAAAAAAACAACAATGTAAAAATAGGGTACAGATCTAAGCAGAGACTTCTCAACAGTGGAATCTTAAATAGCTGAGAAACACTTAAGATAATTTCAAACATCCTTAATTATCAGGGAACTGCAAATCAAATGGTGCCTGGGATTCCACATTATACTAATGAAAATGTCTAAGAACAAAAACTCAAGCAACAGCCCACTTTAATGAGGATGTGGAGAAAGGGGATTACTCCCCCACAGATGATGGGATTGCAAATTGGTATTACCACTCTGGAAATCATTCTGGCTGATCCACAAAACATTATAAATAGTTCTACCTGAAGACCCAGCTATACTTCTTGGCATATACCCAAAAGAAGCTTCACCATACCACACGGACATGTACTCCACAACATTCACCGCAGCTTCATTCGTAATAGCCAGA
The DNA here is from genome assembly GCA_028551405.1 of Uromys caudimaculatus. Classification (NCBI taxonomy): domain Eukaryota; kingdom Metazoa; phylum Chordata; class Mammalia; order Rodentia; family Muridae; genus Uromys; species Uromys caudimaculatus. The sequence continues at coordinate 9,952,842 of CM052717.1, read as the reverse complement.
ATCTAGAAATCACCCAGATGTCCATCAGCTGAAGAATGGATACAGATAATGCAGTTCATTTACACAATGGAATACTATTTAGCTGTTAAAAACAGCACGTCATGAATTTTGCAGGCAAATGGATGGACCTAGAAAATATCATCCTATGTGAGGAAACCCAGACCAAGACAGACATTTTGGTTTCTACTCAATGATAAGTGGATATTAGCCAAAAATACAGGGCATCCATGATGCACACCGTAGACAGAAGTTTAAGAAGAAGGAAGGTTCAAGTGAGGATGCTTCAGTTCCACTTAGAGGGAGAAAGAAAATAATCATGGGAGGCATATGGAGGGAGATTTGGGGTCAGACAGGAGAGGGAGATGGGGAAACTGAGGCCGGATCAGGTATGGAGTGAGAGATGAGAGAAGCCCAGAGTGCCAGGAGATTGCATGGAAATATGTGGCTACTGAGGATGAGGGGAACCTCTAGAAGGTCTGAGAGATGTGGGACTGGGGAAGCTTCCAGGACTCAGTGTGGGTGACCTTAGCCAAAATGCCCAATAGTAGGGAGATGGAACCTGAAGAGACCACCTTAAATAGTTAAACAGGGTATCAGTGGAGAGTCTAGAACACCAACACAACTTCAAAATTTCAACCACAAATTGTTCCTGTCTAAAAGAAATTATTGGCAAAAATGGAGCAGATCCTGGAATAATGGGTGACAAGGCACTCGCCCAACTTGGGATCCATCCCACTGTCAGACACCAAACCCTGACCATATTACTGACACAATATTGTACATGCAGACAGGAGCCTAGCATGGCTATCCCCTGAAAGGCTTTACCAGCAGGAGACTTAAACAAATTCAGATAGGTACAGCCAACCATGGACCTGAGGTCAGGGACCCCCCACAGAAAATTTAGAGGAAGGATTGATGAAGCTAAAGAGGATAGCAACTCCATAGAAAGACCAATAGTGTCAAATAACCTGGACCTATGGTAGCATCCAGAGTCTAAGCCACCAACAAAAGAGCATACAAGGATTTCTCATAGTCCCGTAGCACATATATACAAAAGGAATGCCTTGTCTTTCCTCAGTGGGAGAGGATGCACCTAATCCTGGAGAGACTTGATGCCTCTGGAAAAAGGGATGCCCCATGAGGGGGGCACCCACTCTGAGGTGAAGAGGAAGAGAGGTGGGGTAAAATACTTGGGGAGGGGTTCTAGGAGGATTACACTATTTAGGGCATAAATAAATAAATAATTTTTTAAATACAAATTTTCATTAATTTCTGAATCTTAATTCAGTTCCTTATTATTGCACTGCAACTATCTTCCTCACTTCTCTATGCTCTAGCCCAAAATTTGCATATTCATTTCTATGGTATTTGGTAAGAAAATATATCTTGAGGGAGACAAGAACCTCCAGCCTGTCAGTGGCATGGGTTCTTTCAGGTCTAAGGCAGTGCCCTGAGCAGACCCTGGGTACTAGCTCTGCACCCAGTCCCATAACACCCAGAAGAGAGTCAACCCTCAGCTGCTCTGACAGAGCCAGGATCACAGGATCTCAGGAGCTTGGTCACATTAGGATTTCAGGATCCCAGAAGCAGCTTGACTCCCAGGATCTCTGACATACTCAGGATCTTAGGATCACAGGATCACAAAATCACAGGATCACACAAATTCCTTGACTCTAGGGAGTTCGGACACAACCAGGACCAAAGGACAGACAGGGACCAGTCAAAGACAGTGAGAGCAATTGGCACTAGAGATAATCAGATGGCAGGAAACACGCATAAGAACATAAGTAACAGAAACCAAGGTTAACTGGCATCATCAGAACCTGGTTTTCAATCCATAGTATGTCCTAGATACCCCATCACACCAGAAAAGCAAGATTCTGATTTAAAATCACTTCTCATGAAGATGACAGAGGACTTTAAGAAGGACATAACTCCTTGAAAGAAATACAGATGAACACAGGTAAATAGGTAGAAACACTTAAAGAGGAAACACAAAAGCCCCTTGAAGAATTACAGGAAATCACAATGAAAAATGTGAAGGAATTGAACAAATCCATCCAGGATCTAAGCATGGAAATAGCAAACATAAAGAAATCACAGTGGGGGAAAACCCTGGAGATAGAAAACCTAGGAAAGAGATCAGGAGTCACAAATGCAAGCATCACCAACAGAATTCAAGAGATAGAACAGAATCTCAGGTATAGAAGACACCACAGAAAACATTAACACAACAGAAAATGCAAAATACAAAAAGTGCCTAACCCAAAACATCCAGGAAATCGAGGACAAAATGAAAAGATGAAAGATAAGGATAATAGGTACAGAAGAGAGTGAAGATTCCTAACTTAAAGGGCCAGTAAATACCTTTGGAAAAATTATAGAAAAAAGACCTTCTCTAACCTAAAGAAAGAGATGCCCATGAACTTACAAGAAGCCTACAGAACTCCAAATAGACTGCACCAGGAAAGAAACTCCTCCTTCCACATAATAATCAAAATAGCAAATGAACAAAACAAAGAAGAATATTAAAGAAGGGGAAAAGTTAAAGTAACTTATAAAGGCAGACCTATCAGAATTACACCAGACTTCTCACCAGAGACTACAAAAGCTAGAAGATCTTGGGTAGATGTTATGCAGACCCTAAAGAACACAAATGCCAGCCCATGCTATTATATCCAGCAAAAGTCTCAATTGCCATAGATGGATAAAACAAAATATTCATGACAAAACCAAATTTACACAATATCTTTCCACGTAACAGCCCTACAAAGGAAAACAGATGGAAAACTACAACACAAGGACTGAAACTACATTCTAGCAAAAGCAAGAAAATAATCTTGTTTCATAAAACACAAAAGAAGATAGCCACACATACATAATTCCACCTCTAACAAGAAAAATTACAGGATATCACTTTTTCTTAATATCTCATTACATCAATGGACTCAATTTCCAAATAAAAAGATCTAGACTAACAGACTGTATACATAAATAGAATCCAGCATTTTGCTGCATACAGGAAATGCATCTCAATGACAAAGACAGACACTTCCTCAGAGTAAAAGGCTGGAAAACAATTTCCAAACCAAATGGTCCCAAGAAACAATCAGGAGTAGCCATTCTAATATTGAATAAATTGGCATTCAACCAAAAGTTATCACAAGAAAAAAAGGACACTTCACACTTGTCAAAGGAAAAACCTACCAAGAAAAAAATCACAATTCTGAACCTCTATGCTCCAAATACAAGCTTACCCACATTCATAAAAGAAACTTTACTAAAGCTCAAAGCACACATTGCACCTCAAAAAATAATAGTGGGAGACTTCAACACCCCAATCTCATTAATGGACAGACAATGGAAACAGAAATTAAACAGAGACACAGTGAAACTAACAGAAGTAATGAACCAAATAGGTTTAACTGATATCTAAAGAATATTGCACTCTAAAACAAAAGAATGTATCTTCTTCTCAGCACCTCTGCAAAATTGACCATATAATTGGTCACAAAGCAGGCCTCAACAGATACAAGAAGATTGAAATAATCCCATGCACCCTATCAGATCACCATGGACTAAGGCTGGTCTTCAATAACAACAAAAACAATTGAAAGCACACATACACATGGAAGCTGAACAACACACTACTCAATGATAACATGGACATGGAAGAAATAAAGAAGGAAATTATAGAGTTTTTAGAATTTAATGGAAATGAAAATACAAAACTTATGGGACACAATTAAAAACAGTGCTAGGAGGAAAACTCATAGCTCTAATTACCTCCAATAAAAAACTGGAGAGAGCAGATACTAGCAGGTGAAAAGCACACTTAAATGCTCTAGAATAAAAAGAAGCAAATACACCCAAGAGGAGTTGACAGAAGGAAGTAATCAAACTCAGGTCTGAAATCAACCAAGTAGGAAAAAAAAAAAAAAAGAATTGTACAAAGAATTAACCAAACTGGGAGCTGGTTCTTTGAGAAAATCATCAAGATAGATAAAACCTTAGCCAGACTAGGCACACTGACAATATCCAAATTAATATCATAAATGAAAAGAGAGACATAAGAAGGGAAACTTAGGAAATTTGAAAAATTATCAGATCCTACTAGAAAAGCCTATACTGAAACAAATAGGAAAATCTGGAAGAAATGGACGACTTTTTAGACAGTTACTAGGTACAAAAGTTAAATCAGGATCAGACAAACCATTTAAACTGTCCCGTATTCCTTAAAGAAATAGAAGCAGCCATTAAAATTCTCCCAACCAAAAATAAAATAAAATAAAATAAAAATGCCAGGACTAGGTGGGTTTAGTGCACAATTCTATCAGACCTTCAAAGAAGTCCTAGTACCAATAAACTTCAAACTATTATACAAAATAGAAACAGATGCAACACCACCCAATTTGTTCCATGAAGCCACAGTTAAACTTATACCTAAACCACACAAAGACCCAACAAAGAAAGCAAATTTAGACCAATTTAAATTATGAATATTTATGCAAAAATACTCAATAAATTTCTTGCAAACCGAATCCAAGAACACCTCAAAAGAATTGTCCATCATGACCAAGTAGGCTTCATCCCAGGAATAATGAAATGGTTCAAATTACAGAAATCCATCAATATAATCCACTCTATAAACAAACTCAAAGAAAAAAAATCCACATCATCATTTCATTAGATGCTGAGAATGCATTTGACAAAATTCAACAGCCCTTCATGATAATTGTCTTGGAAAGATCAGGACTTCAAGGCCCATAACTAAACATAGGAAAAGCAAACCAATAACCAACATCAAACTAAATAGAGAGAAACCTGAAGCAATTCCACTAAAATCAGAGAGAAAACAAGGCTGCCACTCTCTCCCCATTTATTCAATAAAATGCTCAAAGTTCTAGCCTGAGCAATTAGACAAAAAAAAAAGTATATGCAAATTAGCAAAAGAGGAATCAAGATATCACTATTTTCAGATGATATCATAGTATACATAAACAGCCCCAAACTATCAACCAGAAAACTCCTACAGCTGATAAACAACTTCAGCAGAGTGGCTGAATAGAAAATTAACTCTAGTAAATCAGTAGCCTTCATGTACTCAAGGATAAACAGGCTGAGAAAGAAATTAGGGAAATGATACCATTCACAATAATCAGAAATAATATAAAATACCTTAGTGTGAATCTAACCACACAAGTGAAAGGTCTGTATGACAAGAACTTCAAGTCCCTGAAGATAGAAATTAAAAAAGACCTCAGAAGATGGAAAGATCTCCCATGCTAATGGATAAGCAAGATTTATGTAGTAAAAATGGCCATCTTATCATAAGCATTCTATAGATACAATGTGTACTGTTTGGTTTTGTGTGTCAACATGACACAAGCTGGAGGTATCACAGAGAAAAAAGCTTCAGATAAGGAAATGATTCCATGAGAACCAGCTGTAAGATATTTTCTCAATTAGTGATCAAGGGCAGAGGGCCCATTGTAGATGGTGCCATCTTTGGGATGATAGCCTTTGGTTCTGTAAGAGAACAAGCTGAGCAAGCCAGGCTAAGCAAGTCAGTAACATCCCTCAATGGCTTCTGCATCAAGTCTTGCTTCTGACCTGCTTGAGTTCCAGTCCTGACTTCCTTTGGTGATGAACAGCAATGTGGAAGTATATAAGCTGAATAAACCCTTTCCTCCCCAACTTGCTTCTTGGTCATGATGTTTGGGAAGGAATAGAAACCCTGCCTAAGACACAATGCAATCCCCATTAAAATTCAAACTCAATTATTCACAGAGATAGAAAGAGCAATTCTCAACTTCATCTGGAATAACAAAAACAAAACAAAACAACAAAAAAAACAGGATAGCAAAAACTATCCTCAATAGTAAAAGAACTTCTGGGGGAATCACTATCCCTGACCTCAAGCTCTACTACAGAGCAATTGTGATAAAAATAGTATGCTGTTAGTACAGAGACAGGCAGTTAGATCAATGGAATGAATTTAAAACCCAGAAATAAACCCACACACAAATGGTCGCTTGATATCTTGACAAAGAAACCAAAATCTTCCAATGGAAAAAAGACAGCATTTTCACAAATGGTGTGGTTCAAATGGTGGTCAGCATGTAGAAAAATTGAACCATTCTTATCTCCTTGTACAAAGCTCAAGTCCAAGTGGTTCAAGGACCTCCACATAAAACCAGATATGCTGAATCTAATAGAACCAAAAGAGGAAAAGAGCTTTGAACACATCAGCACAGGGGAAAATTTCCTGAACAGAACACCAATCATTCAGGCTCTAAGATGAACAATTGACAAATGGGACCTCATAAAATTGAAAAGCTTCTTTAAGGCAAAAGACACTGTCAGTAGGACAGAAGGGCAATCTACAGGCTGGGAAAAGATCTTTTCCAAACCTACATTCAACACAGGACTACTATCCAAAATACAAAAAGAACTCCAGTAGTTAGACTCCAGAGAACCAAATAACCCAGTTAAATGAGCTACAAAGCGAAACAAAGAATTCTCAAGGTAGGAATGTCAAATGTTTGAGAAGCACCTAAAGAAATGTTCAACTTCCTTAGTCATCAGAAAATGCAAATCAAAATTAACCTGAGATTCCACCTCACACCAATCAGAATAGCTAAGATCAAAAACTAAGGTAACAGAGGATGTTGGAGAGGATGCAGAGAAAGAGCGACACTTCTCCACTCCTGGTGGTACTGCAAGCTAGTACAACCACTTTGGGAAACAACTGGTAGTTCCTCAGAAAATTGGAAATAGTTCTACCTGAGGACTCAGCAATACCACTCTTGGGCATATACCCAAAAGATGCTCCAACATACAGATAGGACACATTCTCCACTGAGTTTATAACAGCCTTATTTATATTATGTAGAACCTGGAACAATGGATACAGAAAGGGTTGTACATTTACACAATGGAGTACTAGCACCCAGCTATTAAAAACAATGACTTCATGAAATTCGTAGACAAATGGATGGAACTAGAAAATATCATCCTGAGTGAGGTAACCCAGTCACAAAAGAACACACATGGTATAAACTCACTGATAAGTGAATATTAACCCAAAATATCAGAATGCCGATGATACAACCTGCAAACCATTTGAAGCTTAAGAAGAAGGAAGAACAAAGTGTGGATGCTTCAGTCCTACATAGAAGAGAGAACAAAATAATCCCAAGAGGTAGAAGGAGGGAGTGGCCTGGGAGGGAGAGAAGAGGGGGAGAAAAATGGTGGGCAAGCTCCATATGGGACGGGATAGGAGAGAAGTATAGAGAGTCAGGAAATTGAATAGAAATATATAGCAGTGGGGGGGTGGGGAACAGGGTATAGCCACTAGAATGCCCCAGATGCCAGGGAAGCAAGAGGATCCTAATGAAGGATGACATTAGTCGAAATACCTCACAATGGGAAGATAGAACCTTTAGAGACCATCTTCAGTACATAGGCAAGGCCTTCACTTGAGGAATGGGTCCACCCACTCATATCAAAATTTTTAACCCAGAATTGTTCCTGCAGGGTGAATAAAAGGAGCAGAGACTGAAAGAAAGGTCCTCCAAAGATATCCCCACCTAACAATCCATCCCCTCTGCAGACACTAAGCCCAGACACTATTGTTGATGCCAAGAAGAGCTTGCTACCAGGAGCCTGGTATGGCTGTTCCCTGAGAGGTTCTGCCAACATCTGACTAACACAAATGTAGATACTCACTGCCAACCATCAGACTGAGCCCAGGGACCCCAATGGAAGAGCTAGGGGAAGGTATTAAAGGAGGTGAAGGGGATTGCTACCCCATAGAAAGAACAATATTAATTAACAGGATCTCCCATAGCTCCCCTGGACAAAACCACCAACCAAAAAGTATACATGGAGGGACCCATGGCTCCAGCTGGATATGTAGCAGATGATGGCCTTATCTGGCATCAATGGGAGGGGAGGCCCTTGGTCCTTTGAAGGCTTGATGCCCCAGTGTAGTGGGATGCTAGAGTGGTAAGGCAGGAAAGGTGAGTGGGTGAAGGAGTACTCTCATAGAGATAAAGTGAAGTGGAGATGAGATGGGAGTGGTGGTGGAGGGAATCGGGGGAAGGATATATCATTTAAAATGTAAACAAATAAAATGATTAATAATTAAAAAAGAACAACTGTAGTAGCTGTCCAGACCTCTCATCTCTTTCAGGGGAAAGTCAAGTCATTTCTTTGCATCAATTCAATCATTTACCCTAAGTTCTTTTTTGATTATTTTCCAAATCAGCATTTTATGACCTTAGTTGCTTGATTCTAAGAGAAAGGCAGCAAGTACCTTTTTTAAACATATCTAATGAATTCAGAGATCTGCCTGTCTTTGTAAACATAAACAATGAGGTATCTGGGTGGGATCACAGATTATCATTGCCACCATGCCTGGACCTAGCTCACTCTGTCTCAGGCTGACTTTGAACTCAGAACTCAGCCTGACTTTTTAAATAGAAAAAATAAGTTTAAATTGGTGTGGGTCAGTGGACTGTGAGAGTAAACCTGGTAAGTTTGGGCTAAGTTGAAAGCACAAGGGTCCAAAAGGATAAAAGGAACTTCACCTGATGGAAACATCAGACTCTGGCCTTGTAGCCCCAACCCCCATAGAGAGAATCTGCATGTGGAGGTGGTCCCAAGCTCTTCCACATGAAGATGGGGCATACCTAGCATTCCAGATCAAGCCAATGGGAAGCATCTTTTGTCAGACTCCAGCCTGCCCCAAACATGTTTATAACATCCTATCTAGAAGGAATAAGCATGTGTGAGAATTACTCCATCACTTGAGTTCATCTTTCATAATCACAGTATCATTTCTTGGGAAGAGAATTCCCAAAGATTTCTAAGCTAGAAGCTCCCCTGCACCTCTGCTGCCTAGAACCCTCCACGTTCTTAGTTTTGCACAGCACAGCAACTACTCAAAGCCACACCAGAGGCCAGGACAGCAGGAACACCAGAGTTGCAAGGCACTTTTCACTTCTCCCTCCCTGTTAGTGCACTTTCCCTTTTGGTTGAATGCTCCTACCGACCCAGGCCAGAGATCTCCATGGTTACCATTCAGTGCACAGACCAGCAGATGGGTGGGATATTGCCCTGCGACTCCCACTACCTAAATCTCTTTATCCCCTTCCTTAATATCTTTCTGACAAGCTAGCTCATTCATGCAGCTGCCTCTGTTCTTTTAGGACTGTGAAGCCCCATAATACAATTCATATTGCATCCTTATATTTTGCATATTTGAGAAATCTGTTTATATATTTTTGAACTCTTGTTTTCAGAGTTCTATTCCATTGGCTTAAGGGCTGTCCTGAAGGTCACAGCATTTCCACTTTGCTGAGGAATATAAGACACTTTCACTTGTCAGGTGGAGCCACTCCTTCCCTGACATCTCTACCTTGTGCTGGAGGTGGGCAGCCTGCGGCCCTTTCACTACAAACACGGGGACAACTTCTTAATGTAACCAAGGGAGGTTTTTAAGCCAGGAACACAAAAGTGTATACAAAATAGAAAAAAATAAGTAGTGTCTGTCTCCTATTTATTTACATGTACAGTTTTGCTTTAAAAAGACATTTTATAAACACTGACCTAGACTTATGATCTTCCTGGAAAGCAAGCCAGACAGCCCAGGCCTGGGGGAGACCAGGCTTTCACCAGGAAAGTTCCCAGGCCAAGGGCAAGATGGTCACAACCAAGATGCCCGCTAGCTGCCTGGGTCCTTCTGGTCACAGTCCCTTGATATTGCACAAATTCCCCAAGTCAGACGTTCTTGCGGGACCCTGATAATGAAATGAATACAAATCTGATAATTAGCAGCAGAGTTGAGGTACACTGCAGGAAGGAGCTTCTTGGCTTCCTTGTGGTGTGAGGGACTCTGGCCCAAGTGACTGCGGGACAGAGAGTCCACTTGCAGGTCCTTACCCCCTTCCAGTCCTCTGAATAAGCCCAGCGAGCTGACACTACAAAAACTCAAGCTGAGACACAAGGTGGTCCTCTGGCTGCTGGGGAGATCCCAAGCATGCATGGGGAGATTCCGCGCAAGTGCACACTGTCTTCCCCAAAGCTGATCCTGGGCTATTCTGAAACCCACACAGAAAGCAGCAAGTTCACAGTTTTGGTCTAAAGCATGGGCGAGCATTTCAGAAGTGGAGAGCTGTGAACCAAAACCCAAAACAATTTCAACCAATACACAGGCACGATCCACAGTGCGAGCTGCCCCCTCCAGGGATGTCCAAGCACCTCACCTTGAGGCTGCTGTGTGGTACTGTAACTGGAGGAGCCTCTGCTGGTGCAGGACTTCTTATATTTTATTTTTTTAAATTTTTTATTAACCTTATTTACATTTCCAACGTTTCCCCCTTTCTAGGTCTCCTTTTTGGAAACCACCTATCCCCTCCCCCTCCCCCACCTCTATGAGGGAATTCCACCTCCCACTCACCCGCCCACCCACTCCCATATTCCCACCTTGACATTCCCCTTTACTGGGGCCTCTCCTCCTCCTGATGGCCAACAAGGCCATCATATGTGGTCCTCTGCCACATATGTGGTCCGAGCCATGGGTCACGCCATGTGTATTCTTTGGTTGGTGGTCCAGCCTCCATGAGGACCTGGGGGGGGGAGGTCAGGCCAGTTGACACTGTTGCTCTCTCCATGGGGCTTCAGACTCCCTAAGCTCCTTCAGTCCCTTCTCCAACTCCTCCACCTGGGACCTCACTCTCAGTCCAGTAGTTACTGTAAAGTGAAACTTGGATATTCCAAAAGTTTCGGCTAATATCCACTTATCAGTGAGTACATACCATGTTCGTACTTTTGTGACTGAGTTACCTCACTCAGGATGATATTTTCAAGTTCCATCCATTTGCCTGAAAATTTCATTAAATCATTGTTTTTAATAGCTGAGTAGTACTCCATTGAGTAAATGTACCACATTTTCTGTATCCATTCCTCTGATGAGGGACATCTGGGTTGTTTCCAG
>CM052717.1:9913464-9941740 GCA_028551405.1 Uromys caudimaculatus | reverse complement strand
ACCAACAGTGGAGGAGTGTTCCTCTTTCTCCACATCCTCGCCAGCATCTGCTGTCACCTGAGTTTTTGATCTTAGCTATTCTGACTGGTGTGAGATGGAATCTCAGACTTGTTTTGATTTGCATTTCCCTGATGACTAAGGATGTTGAACATTTCTTAAGGTGCTTCTCAGCCCTGCGAATTACCTCAGTTGAGAATTCTCTGTTTAGCTCTGTTCCCCATTTTTTGATGGGGTTATTTGGTTTTCTGGAGTCTAACTTCTTGAGTTCTTTGTATATGTTGGATATTAGCCCTCTATCGGAAGTAGGATTGGTAAAAGATCTTTTCCCAATCTGTTGGTTGCTGTTTTGTCCTATTGACAGTGTCCTTTGCCTTACAGAAGCTTTGCAATTCCATGAGGTTCCATTTGTCGATTGTTGATCTTAGAGCATAAGCCCTTGGTGTCCTGTTCAGGAAATTTTCCCCTGTACCCATGTGTTCCAGGCTTCTCCCCACTTTCTCTTCTATTAGATTCAGTGTATATGGTTTTATGTGAAGGTACTTGATCCACCTGGACTTGAGCTTTGTACAGGGAGATAGGAATGGATCAATTCGAATTCTTCTGCATGTAGACCGCCAGTTGAACCAGCACCATTTGTTGAAAATGCTGTCTTTTTTCCACTGCATGATTTTAGCTTCTTTGTCGAAAATCAAGTGACCGTAGGTGTTTGGGTTCATTTCTGGGTCTTCAATTCTATTCCATTGATCTACCTGCCTGGCAAGGTACCAATACCATGCAGTTTTTATCACTACTGCTCTGTAGTACAGCTTGAGGTCAGGAATACTGATTCCCCCAGATGTTCTTTTGTTGTTGAGAATAGCTTTTGCTATCCTGGGTTTTTTGTTGTTCCAAATGAATTTGAGAATTGCTCTTTCTAAGTCTATGAAGAATTGAGTTAGAATTTTGATGGGGATTGCATTGAATCTGTAGATTGCTTTTGGCAGGATGGCCATTTTTACTATATTAATCCTACCAATCCATGAGCATGGGAGAACTTTCCATCTTCTGAGGTCTTCTTCGATTTCTTTTTTCAGAGACTTGAAGTTCTTGTCATACAGATCTTTCACTTGCTTGGTTAGAGTCACACCAAGATACTTTATATTGTTTGTGACAATTGTGAAGGGTGTCATTTCCATAATTTCTTTCTCAGTGTGTTTATCCTTCGAGTATAGGAAGGCTACTGATTTGTTTTAGTTAATTTTATATCCGGCTACTTTGCTGAAGTTGTTTATCAGCTGCAGGAGTTCTCTGGTGGAGTTTTTCGGGTCACTTAATTATACGATCATATCACCTGCAAAAAGTGATATTTTGGTTTCTTCCTTTCCAATTTGTATCCTTTGACTTCCTTTTGTTGTCTAATTGCTCTAGCTATAACTTCAATTACTATATTGAATAGATAGGGAGAGAGAGGGCAGCCTTGCCTAGTCCCTGAATTTACTGGCATTGCTTCGAGGTTTTCTCCATTTAGTTTTATGTTGGCTACTGGTTTGCTGTATATTGTTTTTACTATGTTTAGGTATGGGCCTTGAATTCCTGATCTTTCCAAGACTTTTACCATGAATGGATGCTGAATTTTGTCAAATGCTTTTTCAGCATCTAATGAAATGACCATGTGTTTTTTTTCTTTGAGTTTGTTTATGTAGTGGATTACATTGATGATTTTCCAGGTATTGAACCATCCCTGTATCCCTGGGATGAAGCCTACTTGATCATGGTGAATGATCGTTTTGATGTGTTCTTGGATTCAGTTTGTGAGAATTTTTTTGAGTATATTTGCATCGATATTCATAAGGGAAATTGGTCTGAAGTTTTATTTCTTTGTTGGGTCTTTATGAGGTCTTTGTATCCGTGTAACTGTGCCCTCAAGAAGGAATTGGGTAGTGTTCCTTCTGTTTCTATTTTGTGGAGTAGATTGAACTGTATTGGTATTAGTTCTTCTTTGAAGTTCTGATAGAATTCTGCAATGAACCCATCTGGACCTGGGCTTTTTTTGGTTGCAGGACTTTTAATGACTGCTTCGATTTCCTTAGGCATTATGGGACAGTTTAGATGGTTTATTTGATCCTGACTTAACTTTGGAATTTGGTATATGTCTAGAAAATTGTCCATTTCATCCTGATTTTGCAGTTTTGTTGAGTATAGGCCTTTGTAGTAGGATCTGATGATTTTTTGAATTTCCTCAGAATCTGTTGTTATGTCTCCCTTTTCATTTCTAATTTTGTTAATTTGGATCCTGTCTCTGTGCCCTCTGGTTAGTCTGGCTAAGGGTTTATCTATCTTGTTGATTTTCTCAAAGAACCAACTCTTGGTTTTGTTGATTCTTTGTGTAGTTCTTTTTGTTTCTACTTGTTGATGCCACCCTGAGTTTAATTATTTCCTGCCTTCTACTCCTCTTGGGTGCTTTAGCTTCTTTTTGTTCTAGAGCATTCAGGAGTGCTGTTAAGTTGCTAGTGTATGCTCTCTCCAGTTTCTTTTTGGAGGCACTCAAAGCTATGAGTTTTCCTCTTAACACTGCTTTCATTGTGTCCCATAAGTTTGGGTACGTTGTGCTTTCATTTTCATTAAATTCAAGGAAGTCTTTAATTTCTTTCTTTATTTCTTCCCTGACCAAGTTGTCGCTGAGTAGAGCATTGTTCAGCTTCCATGTGTATGTGGGCTTTCTGTTGTTATTTTTGCCATTGAAGACCAGCCTTAATCCATAGTGATCTGATAGGAGGCATGGGATTATTTCAATCTTCTTGTATTTGTTGAGGTTTGTTTTGTGACTAATTATATGGACAGTTTTGGAGAAGGTACCATGAGGTGCTGAGAAGGTACATTGTTTTGATTTAGGATGAAATGTTCTTTAGGTATCTGTTAAATCCATTTGTTTCATAACATCTCTTAGTTTCACTTTGTCTTTGTTTAGTTTGTGATTCCAAGATATGTCCATTGATGATAATGGGGTGTTGAAGTTGCCTACTATTATTGTGTGAGACGCAATGTGTGTTTTGAGCTTTAGTAAAGTTTCTTTTATGAATGTGGTTGCCCTTGCCTTTGGAGCATAGATGTTCAGAATTGAGAGTTCTTCTTGATACATTTTTCCTTTGATGAGTATGAAGTGTCCTTCCTTATCTTTTTTGATGACTTTTGTGTGAAAGTCGATTTTATCCGATATTAGAATGGCTACTCCAGCCTGCTTCTTGGGACCATTTGCCTGGAAAACTGTTTTCCAGCCCTTTACTCTGAGATAGTGTTTGTCTTTATCACGGAGGTGTGTTTCCTGAATGCAGCAAAATGCTGGGTCCTCTTTATGGATCCAGTCTGTCAGTCTATGTCTTTTTATTGGGGGATTGAGTCCATTAATGTTAAGAGATATTAAGGAATAGTGATTGTTGGTTCCTGTTGTTTTCGATGTTATTTTACTTTTATGTGACTATCTTCTTTTGAGTTTGTTGAAAGATTACTTTCTTGCTTTTTCTAAGGTGTAGTTTCCCTCTTTGAGTTGATGTTTACCATCCATTATCCTTTGTAGGGCTGGGTTTGTGGAAACATATTGTGTTAATTTGATTTTGTCATGGAATATTTTGGTTTCACCATCTATGTTAATTGAGAGTTTTGCTGGGTATAGCAGCCTGGGTTGGCAGTTGTGTTCTCTTAGGGTCTGTATGAGTTCTGCCCAGGATTTTCTAGCTTTCATAGTCTCTGATGAGAAGTCAGGTGTAATTCTGATAGGTCTGCCTTTATATGTTACTTGACCTTTTTCCCTTACTGCTTTTAATATTCTTTCCTTGTTTTGTGTATTTGGTGTTTTCACTGTAGTGTGATGGGATGAATTCTTTTCTGGTTCAATCTGTTTGGAGTTCTGTAAGCTTCTTGTATATTTATGTTCATTTCTTTCTTTAGGTAGGGAAGTTTTCTTCTATAATTTTGTGGAAGATATTTACTGGCCCTTTAAGTTGGGAATCTTCACTCTCTTCTATACCTATTATCCTTAGGTTCTGTCTTCTCAATTGTGTCCTGGATTTCATGGATGTTTTGGATTAGCAGCTTTTTGCATTTTGCATTTTCTTTTACTCTTGTGGCGATGTTATCTATGGCATCTTCTGTTCCTGAGATTCTCTTTTCTATTTCCTGCATTCTGTTGGTGATGCTTACATCAATATCTCCTGATCTCTTTCCTAGGTTTTCTAACTCCAGGGTTGTCTCCCTTTGTGATTTCTTTATTGTTTCTATTTCTACTTTTAGCTCCTGGAATGTTTTGTGCATTTCCTTTGTCTGTTTGATTATGTTTTCCTGTAATTCTTTAATGGATTTTTGTGTTTCCTCTTTAAAGGCTTCTAGTTTTCTATCTCTGTTCTCTTGTATTTCTTTAAGGGTATTATTCTTTTCTTTCTTAAAGTCTTCTATAATCATCATGAGAAATGATTTTAAATCTGAGTCTTGCTTTTCTGGTGTGGTGGGGTATCCAGGGCTTGCTGTGGTGGGAAAGTTGGGTTCTGATGATGCCACATAACCTTGATTTCTGTTCCTTATGTTCTTACTCTTGCCTTTTGCCATCTTGTTAACTCTGATGTTAGCTGATCTTACTCTCTCTGGTTGTGGCTTGCCCCTCCTGCAGGCCTGTGTGTCAATACTCTTTGAAGTCCAGCTCTCTCTGAGAGGTGTTTGGGTTTGGAGAGCTGTGGCACAGGGTCAGCTCTGGGGTACAGACAGAAATCAGAAGGATCTTGTTCCCTGCTGTTTCTTGGTTCCTATGTCAAGGCTCTGCAAGGGTCCCTCTTGATCCAGTGAGTTTGAAAAGAAGTGGTGGTTTTGCCTGTGCTCAAAGGTGTGGCAGCACTCCTGGGATACCGGCTCTCTCCTGGAGCCTTGTGGCCAAGGCTGAAGTCCCCAGGCACAGACCCCTGATGGCCCAGGCAGAAGTCTCCACCCACAAATGGAAACAGGAAAGTTCAGAGGTTTCCTGCCCCTGAGTTCTCTGGCCTTGTATCCTGTGGGGTTCAGGGTGGGTCTTGCTGCTCAGTGTTGCTCCTCTTAACCCCACTCACGGCTTTTCCATGCTCCTGGGAGGGTAGCTTTCTCCTGGCGCATCGTTGGCTATGGACTCCTGTTCGGTGCAGGACTTCTTCAAGCAGGCTCCTGCCCTCTCGATTGCTGGCAGTGCAGCCTTGTAGGCCTGAGCTTGGGGTGGGGGTGTGGAGGGTATTCATCACTCCTGGGGGAGTTCAGATGGAGGACTGGCACACCTGGCGAGCCAATCCTTTGATCTTGTTCAGTCCCAGGAACCCCTTGGTCCTTGCATTTTTCCTCAGCTGCTGCTGGAAGGCCTTCAGCCCTTGAGTGAGAGAGATATCTGATGCTTTCCTTCCCTCCTGGAAGCTAACAGGAGGTAAGACAGCTGTGCCCAGACCTGCCTGAGTCTGGAGCATAGGGGTGGCTGACTGTGATCCAAGGAAGGGCGAGGCCAATCTGACTGAATAGCTGGTGCCCAACAGCCCTGTGTTGGTCAGGCCACCACCAAACCCTGCAGTACCTTCACTTGCAGAGAAGGGGAGGCAGCTGTCGGAGCTAGTTCCTTCGGAGGGACTTGCCTTGGTCTACCTGGGCAGATAAGGCTCAGGCAACAGCTGTGCCATCCAAACAGCTCTGGAAGGAACCTGGAATGTCAACCCTTCTGACATCAGGCATCTGTCCCTCTGCCTCCTGGGTGACTTCCACCACCGCATCTCACCACCACAGTATTAACCTGAGGTCGTTAAGGGAGAGGGAAGGAGACACTTTCAAAAGTCAAAGATTGACAGAGTTACCTGAGGCCAGGAAGAGGCAGCACTCAAACCTGATGTCACAGTGTGGTCCACCCTGTTGGCCCCATGGCCCCTCCTGTACCACTCTCAAGACAGGCGAAGGAACATTCCTCTGGGTCAGAACTGGTGCCCTCCATAGAACAAACCAAAAAGTGTCCCTCCTGCCAACTCACCTGATGTGTGGATCAGGGAAGCACCCAGTAACCTGGGCAGCCAGCCCTCATCTCCCATAGTTCCTGTCCCAGTATCACTGATCAAAGGCCTGGGCACTGCTGTGTGTCAGAAGCAACAAGCACTTTACCTTCTGGCAGTTTGTGTGTCTTCTAGTCGCTGTCGACCCTCTGGGGGACAGTAACATCACGGTTTTTAGGGATTTATTGTTTTTGATTTTGTTTTTGTTTTTGTTTTATTTTGGTGTGTGCTGTGCTTTGGAAGATCCTCACTGCCCTGTACTGGACTGTAATGTAATCACCTATTTAAAGACACTACAAGATCTCAGATGTATATAATGCTTTTTTGTGTTTGCTTTTTTGTTGTTGTTGATTTTTTTTTAACTATGATGGAATTGTTTCATTTCTAATATTAATGTGAGAAATAGACATATGCCAAATGATTAGTTGATGTATTGTTTTTAATTTAATATTTAAATAAAATATTTGGGGGGAAAAAGACACTTTCACTTTCCTCCCATATTTATGCTATTTCTAATTTTTACGGAGTGATTAACCTTGGCAGAGAGAGCATTTCCTGATAATCTAGGTAGGAAGAACATTTCTTGAAAGAGGAAATTGAAGTAAATTTTGTACATTATTATATAAACAAGCCCCATACCCACAGCAAAGATCAAAACGTGTGAAGGTCCTTACTCTGATGGCTCTGCTCCTGAGCCAGGAACCTAGGTTACAGTTAATTTGTCATCAGTTACACAAAGAAGGAATTTATTATTTCCTCTCTCCTTTTTGATTTCTTTTCTTGTTTTAGTTTTCCTACATGATCTTTCCAGATACACAATCCTAGCTCTCCTGGAACTTGCTATATAAACCACAGAGCCTTAAACTCAAAACAGAGTTCCATTGTGTTTGCATTCTTATTACTAAGATTAGAGTCAATTATCACACTTGGAAATGGTTTTTAATGCAGATTATGATATCATGTTTTCTCATTTATGTTATTTAATTATATATCCAATGTTTTCATTTTTTCTTTTTAAAAAAATTTTTACACAAATTCTTTTAGGCAGTGTCATGGAAAACGGACACCAGTAGGATATGAAAAGAATAACTTGAGTTTTGGAAGAAGAAATAAAAAAAAATTTAATGTCAGGGTTTCTATTCCTTCACAAACACCATGACCATGAAGCAAGTTGGGGAGGAAAGAGTTTATTCAGTTTACACTTCCACAATGCTGTTGATCAACAGAGGAAGTCAGGACTGGAACTCAAGCAGGTCAGAAAGCAGGAGCTGATGCAGAGGCCATAGAAGGATGTTTCTCACTGGCTTGCTTCCCCTGGCTTGCACAGCCTGCTTTCTTATAGAACCCAAGACTACCCACACAGGGATAGCATCACCCACAACGGGTCGTACCCACTTAATCACTAATTAAGAAAATGCCTTACACCTTGATCTCAAAGAGGCATTTTCTCAATGAAGCTCCTTTCTCTGTGATAACTCCCGCTTGTGGCAAGTTGTCACACAAAACTAGCTAGTACAAGTACTATGGGATAAAAATGTCTTTGCAAGACTCTTACACATTAGACACTGATGCTCCCTGCATGGTTCCTCCTAATCAACCTTCAAGGATATTGAAAGGGTAAAAGCTTCTTCAAAGTACACTGTCTCTTTGGAGATAATTAGCAACTGGGAAAAAAAACTTCAGAGTTCTTTGACCCCAGTGCCAACATTGTTATTGCTACTGCAGGTGAAATGAATATTATAACTCACAAGAGACATGAGGTCATAGAAATGTAAATGTTATCTCAGCACTGTGATGCCTTCTTCTCCAGCAATGCTGGCTATTAGTATTTTAGAAGCTATATATTAATCTTATGACTCATGATAGAGCAGGAATTAAGCAAGCATTTGTATTTCAGCTTGGAGGAGAGTTCCAGCAAATAAGGGATGCGTGGTAAGTGCTCAAAGCTACAGAATGAATTCTTGGTTTAAAACAATGTAGAGCAAATACTGTCAAGTGAGAGGAAGAGTTTCTAAGCTGTGGTAAGATCAATTGATGAAAGCAGTTTACTGAGCTTGCACTAATTGTTCACATATTTAGTTGAAATCTTTGAGCCTGAGTTTTGAATATTTCATATCATATCAAGTGTGATTAAGAATTATACTAATTAGGCCATTAATATTTTCCTCTAATATATTTTATATAAGTGATTAGTGACTTTTTATATAAATAACATAGATATTAGCAAAATAGTTTCTTATTTATAAGGAAGATAGTAGAAACATCAAACCCTGGAGTGAATCATGAAATGAACTGGTTTCTAGAGTAAAGAACATTGAGTCTGTCCTAAAACTAAGTTTTGATGACTGCTGAGTCTGCTTTCCCTCTTGAACTTGAGAACAGCATGTTGAAAGAAAGTGGCTGTCATTGTAAATCTTGCAGAACACACATTTAGTACAACTTTCTCCTGTCATTAATTTAGTTTGGAACAATACTATTCTCATCAGTTAGATTTGTTTTCCAGTTTTCATTGCTTGTATTGACACTGAAAGCTTTGTAGTTGACAGGCAAAGAAACAATCATTTGCCTAAATTAATTGACCAGATTTATATCAATATTTCTATTTTACAAAATATTGTATTCTATATAGTACTGATTTTAAATTTGTATTCTCTTTAGGATTTCTTATAACCTAGTTTTTTCACTAAAAGTTTGATCAAGCATAGACATTAGTAAATGAATCTTGACTTAAAATTAGTGATACAACTATTTTGTTTAAGTAAGGTGTATGTTTGTGTTTCCACTTTCATGTGCCAGACTGATTCCTCGTATATGTGTATGCTCATAGAACAATGTCAGTTGTTCCATAAGCAATTTTCAACCATATTTTAAAATATAAGACACTATATCTATGGTCTTAATCTCACTGAGTAGGCTAAGTTGGCTGGTGAGTTGTCCCTGGAGTCTTCTTATCTATGTATCCCCACTGCTTGAGTACAAGTGTGCACTGACAGAGCCAGCTCTTTTAATATTAATTCTGGAACTTGAAATCATTTCTATATATTCAGAATGCAAGCATGTTACTGACTAAAGTATATTGTTTTCCCAGAAGTAACTTAACTTCTATAACATATTTTGTTACACACTAACTTTCATGTTTTAGAGGTCAACGTAACACTAATGTAAGAATTCATTTGACTAATATCTCTGTTTTTGCCTTGGAAAAATATATATTATAGGAAATCCTGGGTCTATGCTGCACTCATGAAATGTAATTTTGACAAAGGCAGTTTCTGTAGTATGGGATTATACTTAGCACTACATTGTTAGATAATGCCAGAATTATCTAATAAGATTCAATGCCAAATTTTAAATCATCTATGCAAAGACTGAGACTGAAAATGTTTAAACTCTTTCTAATATATTACTCTTGAGCCGAGACCTGTGCAATTTGTCACATAAATCATTTACTGTCCACATTTCTCAATTCTACCTACTGCTCATAACAGATATGAAATTTGACAATAATTTACCACACATCATCTAAGTCATTTTCCTGTCAATGAATGGAAGATTGTCTTTCACATCACATATTTATGAAAACCACAGGAGACAGACAAACAAGATTATCAATTCTGTTTGCAGTTTTAAAATTAACACTCAAGAAATATCTGAGCACAATAAAGCTTACAGTTAGATCTTAAAAATGAGAACACATTAGTTGATGTGGTAAGTAAGACCACGGTGAATACTTCTATAAAGAATCTTGAATTCTTTACAAAATCTCAAGAAAGTTTTCAGGCACTGGATTCTGGCCAAATTACAGTAGAGATCAGAAAATAGAAATGCTTTATGGATTTCAGAAAGAAGATGGAATGCTGGATGATTTCTCTTTCCTGATTTTCACCTCTTCCATTCCTATGTTATGTAATTTTAGTTATTACACTTCTTTTTCAAACATTGGTTGTATTTCACATCCAAATTATCATCTTTCCATGGGCCTCAACATCTTGACAGTTCTTAGATTGGAAGATTTCCATTTTGTGATCATTACTTTCCTGCATTTCAACATCTAGTATTATCGGTTATAAGAAAAAATATTTTGTGGATATTCAAGAATAACAGCTCTCCAGCAACTCCATATGGTATAAAGCTGCCAACCATCCTGGACATTCACCTGCCTCCTGTAAGAGTGAATATTCTGGTGAATGTCATTGTCCCTGTTTCTTTATGTAAAGGAGAACATAATAACAAGAAGTATAAAATTTGCAGCTTATTTCAAAAGATTCAGGGAACACCATGTTTTTTTCAAAAAAATTGTATTATCATCATTATTGTTCAAGGATGTTTTATCTTTGGGTCCATAATTTAGGTCTATGGTTCCATAACATCTCTCTTAGAGGAATTCCACCAACCCTTGAGACACATTCAATGTGACTTTCTACTACCTCACAATCATTTTTAGTGACAATTGCTTTTTTTAAACATTTATTTATAGACATCGTTTGCATGTTAGTGTAGGAAGGGGAGCATGAATTAGCACTTCCTCTTTCAATATAACAGTAACTAAATTGCTTTTTGAATGTTATGATGAATAAATCTATGCTACATAGTAAATATTTTATTGCTTAAGAATAAGAAAATGTGAACATTGTTCTTATAGCATTTACTATTTTTTGTGCTAAAATTTCAGCTTAGAAATATAGTCAGTATGGATTTATTTCCTGGTGCAGATGGCAATGGAGTCTCTTCTTTCCTCATATGAATGGTTCCCAAAATTATCCTGGAAATGTACAATTTACTGTCTTCTCCATTTGCAATGTCTCATCATTGCTATTCTAACAGTAATAATACTACATTTTAAATGCTGAATATTCTAGTAATGATACCTCGGAGTTCTCATTAGAAATACGTGTCCTTTAGACTGGAACAATTTCATGGAAAGTTATTAAGGTTGCCAACATATATGTGATTTGTGTCAGGATCTTGTTATGATGCACATACCTGGTTTGTTTTATTGAACCCATGTGATTCTCTACTAGCAACCTCCTAGAACACAAAACATTAAATTCACCATTTTACTCAGAAAAATAATTGTTGCCATAATTTAAAGAAAAAGGTCCTAAATGACAATGAGGAATTTTGCAATAGGAATAATATTCTTATCACAAAGTACCGTTGGAATTCTGGGAAATATTTCTCTTCTATTGCACTATATAATTATTTACTCCAATGAATACACATTGAAGCCTACAGATTTAATCCGCACTCATCTGATAGCAGCCAACTTCTTGATACTTCTCTCTAAAGGCATGCCTTACACAATGGTAACTTTTGGAATGAAAGGGGTCACCAATGATTTTATTTGCAAACTTGTTCTGTATATTCAAAGACTTGGCAGAAGCATGTCTGTGGGTACTACGTGCCTCTTGAGTGTCTACCAGGCCATCACAATCAATTCCCAGAAATCCTGTTGTAAGAATCTTAAAATCGTGTATTCAAACTACATTAACCTGTCTATTTTCTTCTGCTGGGTGATGTATATTACTATACATTTCATTTTCCCTGTGATTGTGCATATCAAAATGATTCAAAGTAATATGACAGAAAAAAGAGATTTTTTATTCTGTTCCTCTTTTGGTCGTGATAAATTCGTAGACTGACTATACATAGCATTATTGTTATTTCCTGAAGTCTTGTTTTCTGTGCTTATAATCTCCTCCAGTGGCTCCATGATTGTCTTTCTGTACAGACACAAGCAGCACATGCAACACATCCGGGGCGCCTCTGTTTCCCTTAGAACCTCCCCTGAGTCTAGAGCCACCAAGAATATCCTTCTTCTTGTGTCTGCATTTGTAGCCTTTTACACTCTCTCCTCAATATTGCAAGGTTTTGTTGTTGTTGTATATGACCCCAGCTGGTGGTTAGTGACCATCACAGCCATTAGTTCTATGTGTTTTCCCACTTTGAGCCCTTTTTTCATGAGTCAGGATTTCCTTGCACTCAGATTCTGCCAATGCTGGATCAATAATATCAAAATCAAATAATTACTTCACAAGGATATAGATGGTAAATTTTTGCTATTGATTTATGTGTTTGATCACATGTGTCCATCCAAAAGTCAAGATGAAAATGATGAGGGCAGCCTCTAATCTGGTTAAGATAATGTCTCAGTGGTATTTAAGTTTTCATCTTAATGAAAGCACTCTTTATATGATCATAGCTGAGCAGAACTCTATAATTTGTTTAGTACTTGAAATAAATGATATTCATTAGTTTTCTCTCAGTTCTTCAGATTCTGTTTCCATAGTGTGGTTGACCAAAACATATATGCATTAGATGAGTTTTACTGAGGCTAAGATATTGAAAATTTAGTGGTGACTATTATGAAGAAAAGTTTTCATTATGACTCACATGTCTTTATGTTTGATACACAGATTTTTCTTCTATTGGCTTTATTATCCTTGTATAAATAATACCTTTGTATTAAAAAAACCAACAGTTCAATTTGTGGAATGGGTAATCAAAACTTTGTAATACAGAAGGAAATAAAGTTAATATAGTTATAGGCAAAGTGTTTGAAAGTTTTGTTCGTTTGTGACTATATGATACTGCTCTTTATCAGGGACATTATTTAAAAGGTGTCAAATGCTTGTGTATACAGCACTCATTCCATTCTATTGAGATGGTGAGCAGAAGGCATTTTTCATCACAATGTTGATACTGTTTTCTGTTTCCCAAAGACTAAACACATTTATTTTTAAAAAAGGAATACTTTAACTTTAGTCTACACCTATTGAGGATATACAGGATAATTATCATCTTTCAAAGATGCTTGAAATATTTATAACTTTCATTCCAAGTAATATATGTAGAAAAATCCTTAATTATTACTACGAAATGTCTCTTACACATCGCTAAACTATAGTAAGTGAAGGTCTCTAGGTTAGGTTGTATAATATGGTGAAGGAAATAGTCTTCATTCCAGTAGAGATTCCTATTGTCCAGATACTTGGAAAGGTAATATATTAAATATCTTTCTTATGATTTTAAAGATATTACAAATATCTACGTAAGAAATATCAAATTTGTTCAATCTGAAAAATTCCCTTAAATGTTGACGCTTGACACATTCAACTACAACTGTATATGGATTTACTACATTTTAAAGAAAGAATCCCTCTTCTGTGATAAGAAAAATTATATAAAAGAAGAGGTTCAGAGAACATATGAGTGAAAAAGATATCAGAATGTATGATAAGTGATGTCAGAATTTGGGGGAATAAACTAGTATACTCCTATTATTCCAGGAAAATATATACCAATACCCCCAAGTGTGGGAAAAACAATGTAATAATTATATATACTATGATTTTTTTTTCTCTGTATACATATAAATAAAAGGTTTTGGAATTTGGTGGTAGAATGATCATTTAATGTTCGGCACTTAATGTGCTGAGAAATTGAAATTGATTGATTAAAAATCGATGCAGGAAGCTTACATCCTCATAGAAAATATACAATTCACTACTGAAAGATCACCATGTCATGGAAGAAATAACGAAATTAAAACTTTCTAGAATAAACTGAAAATGATGGCACAATATACCACAAATTATGGGACATAAAAAAAGTAGTATTAAGAGGAGAGTTCATAGCAATTTGTGTCTTCAAAGAGAAATTGTAGAGATCTCACACTAATGATGTAAAAGTACACCTAAAAGCTACAGAGTGAAAAGAGGCAAAGGCACTCAAGAGAAATAATCAAACTCAGGGCAGAAATCAATCAATTAGGAACAAAGACAACAATTCAAATATTCAACTAAACCAAGAAATGGTTCTTTGAGAAAAATCAACAAGATGGGAAATCCCTTAGTAGATCTAAGTAAATGGTTGAGAGAGAAAGTACCCAATTTATCAAATCAGAAATGAAAAGGGAGACATAAGAAAACAAACAGGAAATTCAAAGAATCATTAGGTCTTACCTCAAAAGCTTGTACTCCACAATATTGAAAAATAGAAATGAAATGGATGATTTCCTAGACAGACACCAAATACCAAAGTTAAATCAATAACATATAAACTATCTAAACAAGCTCATATCCCTCAAGGAAATAGAAGAAGTCATTAAAAACTTCCCAACCGCCCCCAAAAACCAAGGGACAGACATCTTTAGTGCAGAATTCTACCAGACCTTCAAACAATGGCTAATACCAATATTCCTCAAAGTATTCCATCAAATAGAAGCAGAAGGTTAACCACCTAATTCATTCTATGAAGCCACAATTACTGTGGTACCTACACCACACTAGGACCCAACAAAAAGAGAACTTCAGACCTATTCTGCTTATAAATATTGATGCAAAAGTACTCAATAAAATTCTTTCAAACCAAATCAAAGAACACATCAAAACCATCTTTCACCACGATCAAGTTGGCTTCATCCCAGGGATGCAAGGTTGGTTCAATATAAGAAAATCCATTAACATAATCCAATATATAAACAATCTAAAAGAAAATCTTATGATCATCTCCTTACATACAGAAAATGCATTTGACAAAATACAACACCACTTCATTTTAAAAGTCTTAGAGATTTCATGAATTCAAGGCCCATTCCTAAACATAATCAAAGCAATTTGCTGCAAACCAACAGGCAATATCAAATTAAATGGAGAGTTACTTGACACAATCCCACTAAATTTTGGGACAAGCCAAGGATGTTCACTCTCCTCACATCTATTAAATAGAGTACTCAAAGTTCTAGCTAGAAAAATAAGACAACAAAAAGAGATCAAGTGGATGGAAATTGGCAAAGAAGAAAGTAAAGGTATTACTATTTGCAGATGATATGGAAGTGTACATAAGCGACCACAAAATTTCAACCAGAGAACTCCTACAGCTGATAAATAATTTCAGCAAAGTGGCTGGATATAAAATTAACTCATATAAATCAGTACCCTTCTTTTATACAAATGTTAAATGAACTGAGAAAAAATTAGGGAAACAACATTCTTCACGATAACTAAAAAAACCATAAAAGACAGGGTATCAAGTGAGGGATGGCATTGCCAGCCCAGAGTCAAAATTTCTGACCCATAATTATTCCTGTCTGAAAGAACTTCAGGGACAAAAACGGAGAAGAGTCTGAGGAAAATGAGGTCCAGTGATAGACCCAGATGGGATACAGCTCAAGGGGAGTCCCCAAGGACTGATAATATTACTCAGGCTATGGAGTGCTCACAAAAATGGGCTTATCATGGCTGCCTCCGAGAAACCAAACAAGAAGCTGAAAGAGTCAGGTGCAGATATTTACACCCATGCAATGGACAGAAGCTGCTGACCCCTGTGGTTCAATTAGGCAAAAGCTAGATGAAAGCTAAGAAGTAGTGTGATCCTGTAGGAGGAGCAGCAGTCTCAATTAACCTGGACCCCCGAGATCTCAGAGACATTGAACCAGGCAGCATACAACAGCTGATATGAGACTCCCAAAACATATACAGCAGAGGACTGCTGGTCTGTGTTCAGTCAGAGAAGATACATGTAACTCTCAATAAACCGGAGGCCCCAGGAAGTAAGGAGGTCTGATGAAGTGGGGGTTGGGAAGAAATCCTCATGGAGACAGAGGGAGGAGGTATGGGATGTGGAATAGTCAGAGGGTGGATCGGGAAGGGGATAAAATCAAGAATGTAAAAAAAAAGATTAAATAAAATATAAAAAAATGAAAAGAAAATAATTGATAATGTTTTCCCTGATTTATTCTAGGTTTGAAAGTAGTACCTAGAAAGTCTTTTGTACACACTGACTTTTGTGCACTTTATATCCTGATGTAATTAGTAACTAATTAATTAATTGTATCTCAATAGCTGCTCACTGCTATTGCCTCATCATTGAGACGCAACCTCAAGCCCCTTCCATTTTTTTCTGAGAGGGTGCCAACCATGTCTATCTCATCACCCTGGCATATCATGACTCTGTCAGAATAGGCACATTTTCTCAACTGAGGCCAGATAAGGGACAGATGCCACAGTCAGGCTACAGTTTTATGAAGAGCCTCTATTCCAGATGTTGTGGGGCCCACATAGAGACTTAGTTACACAGTGCCTGGGGGATTGGTTTTTCTTCCTCTGAGATTTCCCAGAGATCCCGGTTAGTTGAGGATGTTGGTCATCCTGTGGGTTCCAATGCCTCTCACTGTCTCCAGTTCTTCCCTCAAATTGTCCATAAGAGTCCCCATCCATACTCCAAGATGAGGCTACGGGTATCTGCATCTGTTCAGTCACCTGGTGCATAATGCCTCCCAGTAGCTTAATAGTGTATCACTAATGTCAGGGATTGGTGCTTGCCCATGGGATGGGATTCAAGTTGGGCTGGTTATTGGTTGGCCATTCCTTCAATCTCTGCTCCAACTTCATCACTGCATTTCTGTTGAGTCAAAAGTTTTGTTTGTGGGTTGGTGCTTTTATCTCCATTGGTGGTCCTGTCTAGCTACAGTATTTAGCCTCTTAAAAATCCATGTCACCACTATTAGGCATCTTGGAATAGTCACCCACATTGGCTCCTGGGAGTCTCTCTCATCTCAGATATGTTCTTAAAGATTTCACCCACTCCCTTACACTGACAGCTGTGTATTTCAACTAATTCTCCTGGGCCTCTTGGTCTCTCTCCTGCTTCTCCCAACACCTAATACCCATCCCTGCCCCCTTCCTGTGGCCACACACTTCCATTCTCTCTCAGCCTGCTACAATTATTTGTCCTCTTTTGTAAGTGTGATTCACCATACTCACTTGGGCCTTTATTTTTATGCAATTTCTTGGGTCTCTGGGGTGCACCATGGGTATTCTGTGCCTTATGGCTAAAATCCAATTATCAGGGAGTACATACCATTCATGTCCTTTTGTGTCTGGCTTATGTCACTTAGGATGATATTGTCTACTTCCACACATTTCCTCACAAAATTCATGATGTTCATGTTTTTAATAATGACATAATATTCCATTGTGTAAATGAACCACATTTCCTGTACTCATTATTTACTTGAGGGACATCTGGGTTGTTTCTAGTTTCTGCCTATTACAAAGAAAGTTGTGATGAGCACAGTTGAGCAAATATGTCCTTGTGGTACAGTGGAGGATGTTTTGGGTATATGCCCAGGAGCAGAATAGCTGAACCTTCAGGAAGAACTATTTCCAAATTTATGAGGAACTGCCAGCATTTCAGACTGGATTCCATCCCATGAGCAGGAAAGAAATGTTTCTCTATCTCCACATACTAGCTAGCAAGTGCTGTCACTTGAGTATGTGATCCTAACCATTCTGATTGCTGTAAGGGAGAATCTCAGTGTCATTTTGATTTTTATTTCCCTGATGAAAAGGATGGTGAACATTTCTTTATGTGCTTCTGGACCATTTGATATTCCTCTGTTGAGAATTCTCTATTTAGCCCTGTATATGATTTTTAATTGGAATATTTGTGTTTTTTTTGATGTTCACTTCTTGAGTTCTTTATACATTTAAATATTAGCCCTCTATTCAATGTAGGGTTAGTGAAGACCTCTTCCAACTCTGTAGACTACTACTCTTTTGTCCTACTGACCCTGTGCTTTGCCTTACAAAATCATTTCAGTTTCATGATGTCACATTTATCAATTGTTGATCTTAGAGCTTGAGCCAAGGGAGTTCTGTTCATGAAATTTTCCCCCATGCCACTGTGTTCAAGGCTCTTTCTCACTTTCACTATTAGATACAGTGTATCTGGTTTTATATTGAAATCCTTGTTTCACATGGAGTTGAAGTTTTGGCAGGCTAATAAATATGGATCTATTTTCATTCTTCTGTATGCATACCAGGAGTTAGACAAGAATCATTTGTTGAATATGCTTTTTTGTCCCACTGTATGTTTTTCGCTAATTTGTCAATGGTCAAGTGTCCAATGGTATGTCGATTGATTTCTTGGATCCTTAATTCTATTCCATTGATCCAACTGCCTGTCTCTTTACAAACACCATGCAGTCTTTATCACTACTGCTCCTTAGCACAACTTGAGGTCCTGGATGGTGATTCCCCAAGAAATTTTTTTTTTTTATTGAGATTTATTTTCACTATCCAAGGACCTTTTCTTCTGTTTTGTTTTTGCATATGAAGTTGAGAATTGCTTTTTCCATGTCTGTGAAGAATTGTGTTGGAATTTTGAGGGAGAATGGACTGAATCTGTAGATTGATCTTGGGAAGAAATTAATCCTACTTATCCATGAGCATGGGAGATCTTTTCATGTTTTGAGGTCTTCTTCCTTTTCTTTCTCCAGGAACTTGAAGTTCTTGTCATACACATCTTTCACTTGCTTAGTAATAGTAACACCAAGTTATTTTGTATTATTTTTTTGATATTGTGGAGATGTTATATTCCTATTTTTTTCAGCCTATTTATTATTTGTATAATGAAAGGCTACTGCTTTGGTTGAATAAATTTTATATCTGTCTAATTTGCTGTAGTTGTTTTGCAGCTGCTGGAATTTGGAAGCTCACTTATGTATACCATCTTATCATCTAAAAATAGTGATACTTTGACTTCTTCCTTTCCAATTGGCATTCCATCGAACTCTTTTTCTTTCTTTCTTTCTTTCTTTCTTTCTTTCTTTCTTTCTTTCTTTCTTTCTTTCTTTCTTTCTTTCTTTCTTTCTTTTCCTAAAGCTCAAATATTATATTGAATAGATAGGCACAGAGGGAGCAGCCTTGTCTTTTCCCAGACTTAGTAGGATTGCTTCTAGTTTCTCTCCATTTAATTTGATATTGGCTGTTTGTTTGTTGTATATTGCTTTTATAGTGATTAGGTATGGGCCATGAATTCCTGATCTCTCCAAGACTTTTAACATGAAGGGGCATTGTACTTTGTCAAAGTGTTTTTCCACATCTGATGTGATGAACCTGTGGGGGATTTTAAGTTTGTTTATAACGTGAATTTGTTGATGGATTTCCATATATTGAACCATCCTAGTATCCCTGTGATGAAGATTACCTGACTGAGGGAAGTGATCAATTTGATGTGTTCTATGTCCCAAATTCAAGGGCATGCATATTCATAAAAAAACAAAGAAACAAAAAATAACTTTATTAAAGTTAAAAATACACATTGAACGTCACACAAACCTAGGGGAAAATATCACCACCCCACACTCACCCACAGATTGGTCATTAAAACAGAAACTATACACAGACGAAGCACGAACACAGTGAAACCAACAGAAGTTATGAATCAAATGGGTTTAACAGACATTTACAGTTTCACCCCCAAATAACAGAGTATACCTTCTTCTCAGCACCTCATGGAACCTTCTCCAAAACTAACCTTACAATTGGGCAAAAATCAAGCCTCAACAGATACAAAAAGATTAAAATAATCCCATGCATTCGATGAGATCACAACAAATTGAGGTTAGACTTCAAAAACAAGATAAACAACAGAAATCACACATGTTACCTGAAATTGAACAACGCTCTACACAAATATAACTTGCCCAGGAAAGAACAAATTAAAGAATTTCTAAAATTCAATGAGCATGAAAGCCCAACATAACCAAACTTATGGGACAAAATGAAAGTAGGGCTAAGAAGAAAATTCATAGCACTAGGTGCCTTCATAAATAAATTGGAGAGAACCTATACCAGCAACTTCAAAGCACACCTTAATACTACAAAACAAAAGGAAGCAAACATACCAAGGAGAGCAGACCCCTGGAAATAGTCAAAATCAGGTTGGAAATAAACCAATTTAAAACAAAGAGAATAATTCAAAGAATCAACAAAACCAGGAACTGGTTCTTTGAAAAAGTCAACAAGATAGACAAATCTTTACCCAAACTAAAAGTCATAAAGCCAGTATCCACATTAACAAAATTATAAATGAAAAGGAAGACACAAGAACAGAAACTGAGGAAATTTAGAAAACCATCAGATCTTAGTAGAAAACCCTGTACTCAGCAAAACTGGAAAATCTCGATGAAGTGATGATTTTCTACACAAATACCACATATCAAAGTTAAATCAAGATTAGTTAAACTATCTAAATAGTTCCATAATCCCTAAGGAAAGAGAAGCAGTCATTAAAGTCCTCCTAACCAAAAAAGGCAGATGTCTAGATGGTTTTTGCGCAGTATTCAACCGGACTCTCAAAGAAGAGCCCATACTAATATGTCTCAAAGTATTGCACAAACAG
Organism: Uromys caudimaculatus; assembly: GCA_028551405.1. Lineage (NCBI taxonomy): Eukaryota > Metazoa > Chordata > Mammalia > Rodentia > Muridae > Uromys > Uromys caudimaculatus. The sequence continues at coordinate 9,921,533 of CM052717.1, read as the reverse complement.
AAATAGAAGGAACACTACCTAATTCCTTCTATGAAGCCACAGTTACTTCCATGTATAAAACATAAGAAAACTCAAAAATAGAGAGAGACTTTCAAACCAATTTTGCTTATGAATATCAATGTAAAAACACTCAATGCAATTCTTTCAAATGGAATCCAAGAACCCATAAAATCATCACTCACAAAGATCAAGTTGGCTTCATCGCATGGATGCAGGGATAGTTTGATATACAAAAACACATCAATATAATCAATCCAGCATATAAACAGACTCAAAGAAAAAAGTCATTTGAATGTCTCATTAAATGAAATCCAATGACGCTTCATGTTAAAAGTCTTCAAGAAGGCATCTTCAACAAATGCTGCTGGCCTATCAGTGTTCTTTACATAGAAGAATGCAAGTTGATACATATTTATCATTCTGAACAAAGCTCAAGTCCAAGTGCCTACAGGACATCAATATAAAACCAGATAAACTGAATCTAATAGAAGAGCAAGGGGAAATTTTTCTGAATGGAACAGCAATGGCTCAAGCTCTGAGACTGCTAAATGTGACCTCTTGAAACTGAATAGATTCTATAAGGAAAGAACATGGTCAATAGGACAAACCAGCAACCTACAGATTGAGAATAGATCTTTACTAACCCTACATCTAACAGACAGCTTATTTCCAAAATATATAAAGAACTCAAAAATTAGACTGAAAAAACAACAACAACAACAATTTAAAAATAGGGTACAGATCTAAGCAGAGAATTCTTAACAGTGGAATCTCAAATAGCTGTGAAACACTTAAAATAATGTCAAACATCCTTAATTATCAGGGAACTGGAAATCAAATGGTGCCTCGGATTCCACATTACACCAATCAAAATGTCTAAGAACAAAAACCCAAGCATCAGCCCACTTTAATGAGGATGCGGAGAAAGGGGATTACTCCCCCAGTGGGATTGCAAATTGGTACTACCACTCTGGAAATCATTCTGGCTGATCCTCAAAACATTATAAATAGTTCTACCTGAAGACCCAGCTATACTTCTTGGCATATACCCAAAAGATGCTTCACCATACCACATGGACATGTACTCCACAACATTCACTGCAGCCTCATTCGTAATAGCCAGAAACTGGAAACAACCCAGATGTTGGTCAAGTGAAGAATGGATACAGATAGCGCGGTTCATTTACACAATGGAATACTATTTAGGTATTAAAAACAACATGCTATGAATTTTGCAGACAAATGGATGGAAGTAGAAAATACCATCCTACCTGAGGTAACCCAGACCAAGACAGACATTTTGGTTTGTACTCACTGATAAGTGGATATTAGCCAAAAATACAGAATACCCATGATGCACCCCATAGAAAGAAGTTTAACAAGAAGGAAGGTCCAAGTGAGGATGCTTCAATTCCACTTAGAGGGGGAAACAAAATAATCATGGGAGGCATATGGAGGGAGTGTTTCGGGTCAGAGAGTAGAGGGGGAGGGGGAAACTGAGGCAGGATCATGTATGGGGTGAGAGAGAAGAGAAGCCAAGAGTGCCAGGAGATTAAGTGGAAATAGGTGGCTGCTGGGGATGAGGAGAATATCTAGAAAGTCTGAGAGACCTCGGATGGGGGAAGCTTCCAGGATTCAGTGTGAGTGACCTAGCCAAAATGCCCAATAGTCGGGAGATGGTACCTGAAGAGACCACCTCCAATAGTTAGACAGGGTATCAGTGGAGAGACTGGAACACCAACCCAACTTCAAAATTAAGACAGCAAATTGTTCCTGTCTAAAAGAAATTTAGGGGCAAAAATGGAGAAGATCTTGAAATAATGGGTGACCAGTCACTCACCCAACTTGGGATCCATCCCACTGCCAGACACCAAACCCTGGCACTATTACTGACACAATTTTGTGCATGCAGACAGGAGCCTAGCATGGCTTTCGCCTGAAAGCCTTTACCAGCAGTAGACTTAAACAAATTCAGGTATTCATAGCCAACCATTGACCTGAGGTCGGGGTCCCCTACAGAAAATTTAGAGGAAGGGTTGGTGGAGCTAAAGAGGACGTCAGTTCCATAGAAATACCAATAATTTCAAATAACCTGGACCTATGGTAGCTCCCAGAGGCTAAGCCATCAACAAAAGAGCATTCAAGGATTGCTCATAGTCCCTTAGCACATATATACAAAAGGACTGCCTTGTCTGTCATCAGTGAGAGAGGCTGCACCTAATCCTGGAGAGACTTGATTCCTCAGGGAAAAGGGATGCCCCATGATGGGGGTACCCACTCTGAGGTGAAGACCAGGAGGGGTGGGGTAAAATACTTGGGGAGGGCTTCTGGGAGGAGTACACTATTTAGGCTATAAATAAATAAATAATTTTTAAAAAATACAAATTTGCATTAATGTCTGATTCTTAATTCAGGTCCTTATTATTGCACTGCAACAATCTTACTCACTTATCTATGTCTCTAGCCCAAAACTCACACATTCATTTCTATGGTATTTGATAAGAAAATATATCTTGAGGGAGGCAAGAACCTCCAGCCTGTCAGTGGCATGGGTTCTTTTAGCTCTAAGCCAGTGCCCTGAGCAGACCTTGGGTGTTAGCTCTGCACCTGGTCCCATATCACCCAGAAGAGAGTCGACCCTCAGCTGCTCTGACAGGCCCAGGACCACGGAATCACAGGAGCTTGGTCACATTACAATATCAGGATCCCAGAAGCAGCTTGACTCCCAGGATCTCTGTCATACTCAAGATCTCAGGATCACAGGATCCCAGAATCACAGGATCACACAAATAGCTGGACTCTGGGGAGTTCAGACACAAACAGGATCACAGGAGAGACAGGGGACAGTCCAAGATAGTGAGGGCAATTGACACTAGAGATAATCAGATGGCAGGAGACAAGCATAAGAACATAAGCAACAGAAACCAAGGTTAACTGACATCATCAGAACCCAGTTCTACCTCTATAGCATGTCCTAGATACCCCATCACACCAGAAAAGCAAGATTCTGATTTAAAATCACTTCTCATGAAGATGATAGAGGACTTTAAGAAGGACATAAATAACTCCCTGAAAGAAATGAGGATGAACACAGGTAAACAGGTAGAATCACTTAAAGAGGAAACGCAAAAATCCCTTAAATAATTACAGGAAAACACAAGGAAACAGGTGAAGGAATTGAACAAATCCATCCAGGATCTAAACATGTAAATAGCAACCATAAAGAAATCACAATGGGGGAAAACCCTGGAGACAGAAACCCTAAGAAAGAGATCAGGAGTCACAGATGCAAGCATCACCAACAGAATTCAAGAAATAGAACAGAGAATCTCAGTTGTAGAAGATACCATAGAAAACATTAACACAACAGTCATAGAAAATGCAAAATACAAAAAGCACCTAACCCAAAACATCCAGGAAATCGAGGACAAAATGAAAAGACAAAACCTAAAGATAATAGGTACAGAAGAGAGTGAAGATTCCTAACTTAAAGGGTCAGGAATATATTCAGAAAAATTATAGAAAAAAGACCTTCCCTAACCTAAAGAAAGAGATTCCCATGAACTTACAAGAAGCCTACAGAACTCCAAACAGACTGGACAGGAAAAGAAATTCTTCACTCCACATAATAATCAAAATAGCAAATGAACAAAACAAAGAAGAATATTAAAAGAAGTAAGGGAAAAAGGTAAAGTAACATATAAAGGCAGGCCTATCAGAATTACACAGACTTCTCACCAGAGACTGTAAAAGCTAGAAGATCCTGGGTAGATGTTATGTAGACCCTAAGAAAACACAAATGCCAGCTCAGGCTACTATATCCAGCAAAAGTCTCAATTGCCATAGATGGATAAAACAAAATATTCCATAACAAAACCACAAATCTAGCCCTACAAAGGATAGTAGATGGAAAACTACAACACAAGGAAGGAAACTACACCCTAGCAAAAGCAAGAAGGTAATCTTGTTTCAAAAAACATAAAAAAAGATAGCCACACAAACATATTTCTACCTCTAAAAACAAAATAACAGGATATCACTTTTCCTTAATATCTCATTACATTAATGGATACAATTTCCAAATAAAAAGATGCAGACTAACAGACTGTATATGTAAATAACACCCAGCATTTTGCTGCATACAGGAAATGCACCTCAATGACAAAGACAGACACTTCCTCAGAGTAAAAGGCTTGAAAACAATTTCCAAATCAAATGGTCTCAAAAAACAATCAGGAATACCCATTCTAATATTGAATAAAATTGACATTCAACCAAAAGTTATCACAAGAAAAAAAGGACACTGTCTACCAAGAAAAATTCCCAATTCTGAACCTCTATGCTCCAAATACAAGGTACCCACATTCATAAAAGAAACTTTACTAAAGCTCAAAGCACACATTGCACCTCAAAAAATAATAGTGGGAGACTTCAACACCCTAATCTCATTAATGGACAGACAATGGAAACAGAAGTTAAACAGAGACACAGTGAAACTAACAGAAGTAATGAACCAAATAGATTTTACTGATATCTAAAGAATATTGCACTCTAAAACAAAAGAATATATCTTCTTCTCAGCACCTCATGGTACCATCTGCAAAACTGATCATATAATTGGTTACAAACCAGGCCTCAACAGACATAAGAAGATTGAAATAATCCCATTCACCCTATCAGATCACCATGGACCAAGATTGGTCTTCAATAACAACAAAAACAATTGAAAGCCCACATACACATGGAAGCTGAACAACACACTACTCAATGATAATATGGACATGGAAGAAATAAAGAAAGAAATTATAGGGCCTTTAGAATTTAATGGAAATGAAAATACATCATACCAAACTTGTGGAACATAATTAAAAACAGTGCTATGAGGAAAACTCATAGCTCTAAGTGCCTCCAATAAGAAACTGGAGAGATCATACTAGCAGGTGAATAGCACACTTAAAAGTTCTAGAACAAAAAGAAGCAAATACACCCAAGAGGAGTTGACAGAAGGAAGTAATCAAACACAGGTCTGAAATCAAACAAGTAGAAAAAAAAAGAATTATAGAAAGAATTAATCAAACTAGGAGCTGCTTCTTTGAGAAAATCATCAAGATAGATAAAACCTTAGCCAGACTAACCAGAGAGCACACTGACAGTATCCAAATTAATATCAGAAATGAAAAGAGAGACATAACAAGGGAAACTGAGGAAATTTGAAAGATTATCAGATCCTACTAGAAAAGCCTATACTGAAACAAATAGGAAAATCTGGAAGAAATGGACAACTTTTTAGACAGATACTAGATACAAAGGTTAAATCAGGCTCAGGTAAACCATTTAAACTGTCCCATAGCCCCTAAAGAAAAAGAAGCAGTCATTAAAAGTTTCCCAACCCAAAAAAAAAAAAAAAAAAAAAAAAAAAAAAAATCCAAGGCCAGGTGGGTTTAGTGCACAATTCTTTCAGACCTTCAAAGAAGTCCTAGTACCAATAAACTTCAAACTATTACCCAAATAGAAAAAGAAGGAACACCACACCAATTTGTTCAATGAAGTCACATCTACACTTAAACTTAAACCACACAAATACCCAACAAAGAAAGCAAACTTAGACCAATTTAAATAATAAATATTTATGCAAATATACTCAATAAATTTCTTGTAAACCAAATCTAAGACCACATCAAAATAATTGTCCACCATGATCAAGTAGGCTTCATCCCAGAAAAAAGATATGGCTCAAAATACAGAAATCCATCAACATAATCCACTCTATAAACAAACTCAAAGAAAAACTTCCACATCATCTTTTCATTAGATGCTGAGAATGCATTTGACAAAATTAAACAGCCCTCCATGATAAATGTCTTGGAAAGATCAGGAATTCAAGGCCCATAACTAAACATAGGAAAAGCAATATAGAGCAAATCAGTAGCCAACATCAAACAAAATGGAATGAAACTTGAAGGAATCCCACTAAAATCAGAGACTAGACAAAGCTGCCCATTCTCTCCCTACCTATTCAATATAGTACTCGAAGTCCAAGCCAGAACAATTAGACAACAAAAGGAGGTCAAAGGAATACAAATTGGAATGGAAAAATTCAAAATGTCACTATTTCCAGATGATATGATAGTATACTTAAGTGACCCTATTACTTCCACCAGACAACTCCTACAGCTGATAAATATCTCCAGCAACGTGGCTGGATACAAAATTAACTCAAACAAATCAGTGGCCTTTCTCTACTCAAAGAATAAACAGGCTGAGAAAGAAGTTAGGGAAAGGACACTCTTCACAATAGTCACAAATAATATAAAATATCTTGGTATACCTCTAACCAACCAAGTGAAAGATCTAGATGACAAGAAATTCAAGTATCTGAAGAAAGAAACTGAAGATCTCAGAAGATGGAAAGAACTCTCCTGCTCATGGATTGCGAGGATTAATATAGTAAAAATTGCCATCTTGCCAAAAGCAATCCACAGATGCAATGCAATCTCCATCAAAGTTCCAACTCAATTCTTCATAGAGTTAGAAAGAGCAATTTGCAAATCCATTTGGATTAACAAAAATGCCCGGATAGCAAAGCTATTCTCAACAATAAAAGAAATTCTGGGGGAATCAGCATCCCTGACCTCAAGCTGTACTACTACAGACCAGTAGTAATAAAAACTGCATGATATTGGTACAGAGTCAGGCAGGTAGATCAATAGAATAGAATTGAAGACCCAGAAATGAACCCATATACCTATGGTCACTTGGTCTTTGAAAGGGGAGCTAAAAATGACAGAATTTTCAACAAATGGTGATGGCTCAACTGGAGGTCAGCATGTAGAAGAATGCAAATCGATCCATTCTTATCTCCTTGTACAAAGCTCAATTCCAAGTACATCAAGGATCTCCACATAAAACAAGATACATTGAAACTAATAGATGTGAAAGTGGGGAACAACCTCATAGAAGTACAGGGAGGTGGGAAGAGACAGGGAGTTTCTGGGGCTGTCAGGAAAAGGAATAACATTTGAAATGTAAATAATGAAAATATCCAATAAGAAAGAAAATATTTCTTAAAGAGGTCATTTAAATATGATTGAAATGTCAATATTATGAAGTAAATATTAGTATCTGTTACATCAAAACCCAGTTACATGGTCACTATGAGAAGGAAGAATTTTGTTGCAATTCAGAATATTAAAAATAAACAAAATGAATCAAATTCTGAGGAAGAGTGTATTAAATGTAAAATAAATATTGGTGAAATATTCACTGTCCTGAAACACTACCATCTGAAATCATCATGCATTAATCAGAAAGCTAATTTTTCATAATTATGTTTTTACTTTTTAAAAGTGAATATAAACATATGACATTTTTTTAATTCCTTCAATACAACTTGTCAATATCATTACATTTTATCTCTTTTTCTTTTATTTTTTTTTTATTTTTGATACTTTATTTACATTTCCAATGTTTCCCCTTTTCTGGGTCTCCTCTTTGGAAACCCCCTATCCCCTCCCCCTCCCCACCTCCGTGAGGGAATTCCTCCTCCCACCTACCCGCCCACCCATTCCCATATTCCCACATTGACATTCCCCTTTCCTGGGGCCTCTAGCACCCTCAGGCCCAAAGTCCTCTCCTTTCCCCCTGATGGCCACCGAGGTGATTCCTCTGCCTCATATGTAGTCCAAACCATGGGTCAATAGATGTGTATTCTTTGGTTAGTGGTCTGAACTCCAGGACGACCAGGGGGAGGGTCAGGCCCATTGATGCTCTTGCTCCCTCCATGGGGCTACCAATTCCCTCTGCTCCTTCAGACCTTTCTCCAACCCCTCCATCTAGGACCTCACTCTCAGTCCAGCAGTTACTGTTAAGTGGAACTTGGACATTCTGAACTTTTGGGCTAATATCCGCTTATCAGTGAGTATATACCATGTTCGTTCTTTTGTGACTGAGTTACCTCACTCAGGATGATATTTTCAAGTTCTATCCATTTGCCTGCAAATTTCATTAAGTCATTGTTTTTTATAGCTGAGTAGTACTCCATTGTGTAAATGTACCACATTTTCTGTATC
>CM052717.1:9892419-9912964 GCA_028551405.1 Uromys caudimaculatus | reverse complement strand
CCCCACTGCTTGAGTACAAGTGTGCACTGACAGAACCAGCTCTTTTAATGTTAATCCTGTAACTTGAACTCATTTCTATATATTCAGAATGCAAGCCTGTTACTGAACAAGGTATATTGTTTTCCCAGAAGTTACTTAATTTCTATAACATATTATTTTGTTACATACTAACTTTCATATTTTATAGGTCAATGTAACAGTAATGTAAAAATTCATTTGACTAATATCCTGTTTGCCTTAGAAAAATATATATTATAGGAAATCCTGAGTCTATGCTGCACTCATGAAATGTAATTTTAACAAAGGCAGTTGCCCAGGCCTGTGGGGGTTCATCGTGGACCTAAGGAGGGGACTGAGGAAAGAAAGGACAAGAGAAATGAGAATGGGGACAAGTCTTTATTCTGATCAAACCCTGAATGGCTTTTTTCCATACAATTTTTTATAACAAAGAGCAGGGAGGCAGGAGGGGTGGGGGAGAATTCCACAAAGCTGTAAAATTTAATGTAAACAAAATTCCTTGAACAGATAAGATACATTCTCAATGCAACTATCTTTAGTGCTAAACTGCTGGCCATATATCTTTACTGTTTAATTGTTCAACCATAAGGAATGTGCCTGGTCAGTTATCTTCACTGCTAAATTGCTCATCCATAAGGAATGTGCCTGGTCAAAAATCTTTACGGCTTATTTGTTCATCCATAACGGAGATACTGGGGATGGGAAGCCTCGATTACTACTCAGGAGCAGGGACTTAGGTCTATAGTCACTCCAAGACTAACTCTAATACAAAATGGCATTACCTAGGTTAAGAAGAAAAATACTAACTGTGTTGGTTCCAGGCAGGCAGTTTCTGCAGTATGGGATTATATTTAGCACTACATTGTTGGATAATGCAAGAATTCTCTAATAGGATTCAGTGTCAAATTATAAATCATCTTTGCAACGACGGAGACTTTGAAAATGTTTACACTCTTTCTAATATATTACTCTTGAGTATAGACCTATGCAATTTGTCACATAAATCATTTACTGTCCACATTTCTCAATTCTACCTACTGCTCATAACAGATATGAAATTTGACAATAATTTACCAAGCATCTTCTAAGTCATTTTCCTGTCAATGAATGGAAGATCCTCTTTCACATCACATGTTTATGAAAACCACAGGAGACATACAAAGAAGATTATCAAATCTGTTTGCAGTTTTAAAATTAACACTCAAGAAATATCTGAGAACAATAAAGTCTACAGTTAGATCTTAAAAATGAGAACACATGACTTTAGTTGATGTGGTAAGTAGGACCACACTGAATACTTCTATACAGAATCTTCAATCCTTTACATAATCTCAAGAAAATTTTCAGGCAATGGAAACTGGCAAAATGACTGTAGAGATCAGAAAATAGAAATGGTTTATGGATTTCAGAAAGAAGATGGAATGCTGAATGATTTCTCTTTCCTGATTTTCACCTCTTCCATTTCTACATTGCCTATAATTTTAGTTATTACACTTCTTTTTCAAGCATTGGTTGCATTTCACATCCAAATTATCATCTTTCCAAGGGCCTCAACATCTTGACAGCTCTTAGATTGGAAGATTTCCATTTTGTGACCATTACTTTCCTACATTTCAACATCTAGTATTATCGGTTATCAGAAAAATTATTTTGTGATTATTCAAGAATAACAACTCTCTAGCAACTCCATATGGTATAAAGTTGCCGACCATCCTGGACATTCACCTGCCTACTGTAAGAATGTATATTCTGGAATGTCTTTGTTCCTGTTTCTTTATCTAATGGAGAACATAATACCAAGAAGTATAAAATTTGCAACTTATTTTAAAAGATTCAGGAAACACTATGTTGTTTTCAAAAAATTTTATTGTCATCATTATGGTTCAAGGATGTTTTATCTTTGGGCCCACATTTTGGGTCTGTGGTTCCATAACATCTATCTTACAGGAATACCACCAGCCATTGAGACACTCTCAATATAACTTTCTACTACCTCACATTCATTTTTAGTGACAATTGCTTTTTTTAAGCATTTATTTGTAGACATCATTTGCTTGTTAGTGCAGGAAGGGGAGCATGAATTAGCACTTCCTCTTTTAATATAACATTATCTAAATTGCTTTTTGAATCTTATGATGAGTAAATCTATGCTAGGTAGTAAATATTTTATTGCTTAAGAATAGGAAAATGTGAACATTGTTCTTATAGCATTTACTTTTTTATGCTAAAATTTTAGGTTAGAAATATACTCAGTATGGATTTATTTACTGGTGCCAATTGCGATAGTCTCTTCTTTCCTGATATGAATGGTAACCAAAATTATCCTGGAAATGTACAATTTACTGTCTTCTCCATTTGCACTGTCTCATCATTGCTATTCTAACAGTAATAATACTACATTTTAAATGCTGAATATTCTAGTAATGATACCTCGGAGTTCTCATTAGAAATGCGTGTCCTTTAGACTGGAACAATTTCATGGAAAGTTATTATGGTTGTCAACATATATGTGATTTGTGTCAGGAACTTGTTATGATGCACATACCTGGTTTGTTTTATTGAACCCATGTGATTCTCTACTAGCAACCTCCTAGAACACAAAACATTAAATTCACCATTTTACTCAGAAAAATAATTGTTGCCATAATTTAAAGAAAAAGGATGGCAAAATGGAATTGAGGAATTTCGCAAGAGGAATAATGTTCTTATCACAATGTACCATTGGAATTCTGGCAAATTTTTCTCTTCTCTTGCACTATATAATTATTTACTACAATGAATACACATTGAAGCCTACAGATTTAATCCGCACACATCTCATAGCAGCCAACTTCTTGATACTTTTCTCAAAAGGTGTGCCTTACACAATGGTAACTTTTGGAATGAAAAGGGTCATGAATAATTTTATTTGCAAACTTGTTCTGTATATTCAAAGACTTGGCAGAAGCATGTCTGTGGGCATTACCTGCCTCTTGAGTGTCTACCAGGCCATCACAATCAATTCCCAGAAATCCTGTTGTAAGAATCTTAAAGTCATATATTCAAACTACATTAGCTTGTCTATTTTCTTCTGCTGGGTGATGTATATTACTATAAATTTCATTTTCCCTGTGATTGTACATATCAAAATGATTCAAAGTAATATGACAGAAAAAAGAGATTTTTTATTCTGCTCCTCTTCTGGCCGTGATAAATTCGTAGACTCACTATACATAGCATTATTGTTATTTCCTGAAATCTTGTTTTCTGTGCTCATTATCTCCTCGAGTGGTTCCATGATTGTCTTTCTGTACAGGCACAAGCAGCACATGCAACACATCCGGAGCACCTCTGTTTCTCTTAGAACCTCTTGTGAGTCTAGAGCCACCAGAAATATCCTTCTTCTTGTGTCTGCATTTGTAGCCTTTTACACTCTCTCCTCAATATTGCAAGGTTTCGTTGCTGTTGTATATGAGCCCAGCTGGTGGTTAGTGACCATCACAGCCATTAGTTCTATGTGTTTTCCCACTTTGAGCCCTTTTTTCATGAGTCAGGATTTCCTTGCACTCAGACTCTTCTTATGCTGGATAAATAATGTCAAAATTAAATAATTGCTTCACAAGTGTATAGATGGTAAATTTTTGCTATTGGTTTATGTGTTTGATCACTTGTGTCCATCCAAGAGTCAACATGGAAATGATGAGGGCAGCCTCTAATCTGGTTCAGATAATGTCTCAGTGTATTTAAGTTTTCATCTTAATGAAAGCACTCTTAATATGAACATAGCTGAGCAGAACTCTATAATTTGTGTAGTACTCGAGATAAATGATATTCATTAGTTTTCTCTCAGTTCTTCAGATTCTGTTTCCACAGTGTGGTTGACCAAAACATATATGCATCAGATGAGTTTTACTGAGGCTAACAAATTGAAAATTTAGTGGTGACTATTATGAAGAAAAGTTTTCTTTATGACTCACATGTCTTTATGTTTGATACACAGATTTTTCTTCTATCGTCTTTATTATCCTTGTATAAATAATACTTTTGTATTAAAAAAAAGCAACAGTTCAATTTGTGGAATGGATAACCAAAACTTTGTAATACAGAAGGACATAAAGTTAATACAGTTATAGGCAAAGCGTTTGAAAGTTTTGTTCATTTGTGACTATATGATACTGCTCTTTATCAGGGACATTATTTAAAAGGTGTCAAATGCTTGTGTATACAGCACTCATTCCATTCTATTGAGATGGTGAACAGAAGGCATTTTTCATCACAATGTTGATACTGTTTTCTGTTTCCCAAAGACTAAACACATTTATTTTTAAAAGGGGAATACTTTAACTTTAGTCTACATCTATTGAGGAGATAGAGGATAATTTTCATCTTTCAAAGATGCTAGAAATATTTATAATTTTCATTCCAAGTAATATATGTAGAAAAATTCTTATTACTACAAAGTGTCACTTATTCATCGCCAAACTATAGTAAGCGAAGGTCTCTAGGTTAGGATGTATAATATGGAGAAGTAAATAGTCTTCATTCCAGTACAGATTCCTATTGTCCAGACACTTGGAAAGGTAATATATTAAATAACTTTCTTATGTTTTTAAAGATATTATAAATATCCATGTAAGAAATATCAAATTTCTTCAATCTAAGAAATTCCCTTTAATGTTGACTCTTGACACATTCAACTACAACTGTATATGGATTTACTACATTTTAAAGAAAGAATTCCTCTTCTGTGATAAGAAAAATTATATATAAAGAAGAGGTTCAGAGAACAGATGAGTGATAAAGATATTAGAATGTATGATAAGTGATGTCAGAATTTTGGGGAAGAAACTAGTATACTCCTATTTTTCCAGTAAAATACATACCAATACCCCCAAGTGTGGGAAAAACACATGTAATAATTATATATATACTATGACTTTTTTTCTCTGTATACATATAAATAAAAGGTTTTGGAATTTGGTGGTAGAGTGATCATTGAATGTTTGGCACTTAATGTGCTGAGAAATTGAAATTGATTGATTAAAAATCGATGCAGGAAGCTTACATCCTCATAGAAAATATACAACTCACTACTGAAAGATCACCATGTCAGGGAAGAAATAACGAAATTAAAACTTTCTAGAATAAACTGAAAATGATGGCACAATATACCACAAATTATGGGACATAAAAAAAAGCAGTATTAAGAGGAAAGTTCATAGCAATTTGTGTCTTCAAAGAGAAATTATAGAGATCTCACACTAATGATGTAAAAGTACACCTAAAAGCTACAGAGTGAAAAGAAGCAAATGCACTCAAGAGAAATAATCGAACTCAGGGCAGAAAACAATCAATTAGGAAGAAAGACAACAATTCAAATATTCAACTAAACCAAGAAATGGTTCTTTGAGAAAAATCAACAAGATGGACAAACCCTTAGTAGATCTAAGTAAATGATAGAGAGAGAAAGTACCCAATTTATCAAATCAGAAATGAAAAGGGAGACATAAGAAAACAAACAGGAAATTCAAAGAATCATTAGGTCTTACCTCAAAAGCTTATACTCCACAATATTGAAAAATATAAATGAAATGGATGATTTTGTAGACAGGCACCAAATACCAAATTTAAATCAATAACATATAAACTATCTAAACAAGCTCATATCCCTCAAGGAAAAAGAAGAAGTCTTTTGTGTTCTTAGATTTGGTTTGAAAGAATTTTATTGAGTACTTTTGCATCAATATTTATAAGCAGAATTGGTTGGAAGTTCTCTTTTTCGTTGGGTCCTAGTGTGGTGTAGGTACCACAGTAATTGTGGCTTCATAAAATGAATTAGGTAGTTTTCCTTCTATTTCTATTTTATGAAATACTTTGATGAATATTGGTATTGATATTATTAACTAATTAATTAATTATATCTCAATAGCTACTCACTGTTATTTCCTCATCATTGAGACCCAACCTCAAGCCCCTTCAGTTTTTCTCTGAGAGGGTGCCACCCATGTCTATCTCATCACCCTGGCATATCATGACTCTGTCAGAATAGACACATTTTCTCAACTGAGGCCAGATAAGGCAGCACTGTTAGGGGACAAATGCCACAGTCAGGCTACAGTTTTATGCAGAGTCTCTATTCCAGATGTTGTGGGGCCCACATAGAGACTGAGTTGCACAGTGCCCGGGTGATTGGTTTTTCTTCTTCTGAGAGCTCCCAGAGGTCCAGGTTAGTTGAGGATGTTGGTCATCCTGTGGTTTCCAATGCCTCTCAGTGTCTCCACTTCTTCCCTCAAATCGTCCATAAGAATCCCCAACCATACTCCAAGATGCGGCTGTGGGTATCTGCATCTGTTCAGTCACCTGGTCCATAATGTCTCCCAGAAGCTTAATAGTGTATCACTAAGCTCAGGGATTGGTGCTTGCCCGTGGGATGGGATTCAAGTTGGGCCGGTTATTGGTTGGTCATTCCTTCAATCTCTGCTCCAACTTCATCCTTGCATTTCTTTTGAGTCAAAAGTTTGGTTTTTGGGTTGGTGCTTTTATCTCTCCATTGGTGGTCCTGTCTAGCTACAGTATTTGGCCTCTTAAAAATCCATGTCACCACTATTAGGCATCTTGGAACACCCACATTGGCTCCTGGGAGCCTCTCTCATCTCAGGTATCTTCTTAAAGGTTTCAAAAACCCCCTTACACTGACAGCTGTGCATTTCAATTAATTCTCCTGGCCCTCTTGGTCTATCTCCTGCTTCTCCCAATGCCTAATACTCATCACTGCCCCCTTCATGTGCCCACACACTTCCATTCTCTCTCTGCCTGCTACAATTATTTGTTCTGTTTTGTAAGTGTGATTCATCATACTCACTTGGGCCTTTATTTTTATGCAATTTCTTGAGTCTCTGTGCTGCATCATAGGTATTCTGTGCCTTATGGCTAAAATCCAATTATCAGGGAGTACATACCATGCATGTCCTTTGCCTCTGGCTTACGTCACTTAGGATGATATTGTCTACTTCCATACATTTCCTCACAAAATTCATGATGTTCTTGTTTTTAATAATGACATAATATTCCATTGTGTAAATGAACCACATTTCCTTTACTCATTCTTTACTTGAGGGACATCTGGGTTGTTTCTAGTTTCTGCCTATTAAAAGGAAAGTTGTGATGAGCACAGTTGAGCAAATATGTCCTTGTGGTACAGTGGAGGATGTTTTGGATATATGCCCAGGAGCAGAATAGCTGAACCTTCAGGAAGAACTATTTCCAAATTTATGAGGAACTGCCAGCATTTCAGACTGGATGCCATCCATGAGCAGTAGAGAAATGTTTCTCTTTCTCCACATACTAGCCAGCAAGTGCTGTCACTTGAGTATGTGATCCTAGCCATTCTGATTGCTGTAAGGGAGAATCTCAGTATCATTTTGATTTTTATTTGCCTGATAAAAAGGATGTTGAGCATTTACTTAAGTGCTTCTGGACCATTTGATGTTCCTCTGTTGAGAATTCTCTATTTAGCCCTGTATATGATTTTTAATTGGAAATTTGGGATTTTTTAGATGTTCACTTCTTGAGTTCTTTATACATTTTAGATATTAGCCCTCTATTCAATGTAGGGTTAGTGAAGACCTTTTCCCACTCTATAGACTACTCTTTTGTCCTATTGACCCTGTGCTTCGCCTTACAAAATCATTTCAGTTTCATGATGTCACATTTATCAATTGTTGATCTTAGAGCCTGAGCCAAGGGAGTTCTGTTCATGAAATTTTCTCCAATGCCAATGTGTTCAAGGTTCTTTCCCACTTTCACTATTAGATACAGTGTATCTGATTTTATATTGAAATCCTTGTTTCACATGGAGTTGAAGTTTTGGCAGGGTAATAAATATGGATCTATTTTCATTCTTCTGTATGCATACCAGGAGTTAGACAAGAGTCATTTGTTGAATATGCTTTTTTTCCCTACTGTATGTTTTTCGCTTCTTTGTCAATGGTCAAGTGTCCATTGGTATGTCGATTGATTTCTGGATCCTTGATCCTATTCCGTTAATCCAACTGTCTGTCTCTTTACAAATACCATGCAGTCTTTATCACTACTGCTCTTTAGCACAGCTTGAGGTCCTGGATGGTGATTCCCCAAGAAGATTTTTTTTTTTTTAATGAGATTTATTTTCACTGTCCAAGGACCTTTTCTTCTGTTTTGTTTTTACATATGAAGTTGAGAATTGCATTTTCCATGTATGTGAAGAATTGTGTTGGAATTTTGAGGGAGAATGGACTGAATCTGTAGATTGATCTTGGGAAGATGTTAATCTTACTTATCCATGAGCATGGGAGATCTTTTCATGTTTTGAGGTCTTCTTCCTTTTCTTTCTCCAGGGACTTGAAGTTCTTGTCATACACATCTTTCACTTGCTTAGTAATAGTAACACCAAGTTAGTTTGTATTAATTTTTGGATATTGTGGAGATGTTGTATTCCTATTTTTTTCAGCCTATTTATTATTTGTATAATACAAGGCTACTGATTTGGTTGAATAAATTTTATATCTGTCCAATTAGCTGTAGTTGTTTTGCAGATGCTGGAATTTGGAAGCTCACTTATGTATACCATCTTATCATCTAAAAATAGTGATACTTTGACTTCTTCCTTTCCAATTTGTATCCCATCAAACTCTTTTTCGTTCCTTCTTTCTTTTTCTAAAGCTCAAATATTATATTGTATAGATAGGCACAGAGGGAGCAGCCTTGTCCTTTCCCATACTTTAGTAGGATTGCTTCTAGTTTCTCTCCATTTAATTTGATATTGGCTATTTGTTTGCTGTATATTGCTTCTATAGTGATTAGGCATGGGCCATGAATTCCTGATCTCTCCAAGACTTTTGACATGAAGGGACATTGTACTTTGTCAAAGTGTTTTTCCACATCTGATGTGATGATGTGGGGGATTTTGAGTTTGTTTATAATATGAATTTGTTGATGGATTTCCATATATTGAACCATCCTAGTATCCCTGTGATGAAGATTACCTGACAGTGGGAAGTGATCAATTTGATGTGTTCTATATCCCAAATTCAAGGGCATGCATATTCATAAAAAAACAAAGAAACAAAAAATAACTTTATTAAAGTTAAAAATACACATTGAACATCACACAATACTAGGAGGAAATATCACCATCCCACAATCACCCACAGACTGGTCATTAAAACAGAAACTATATACAGACAAAGCACAAACACAGTGAAACCAATAGAAGTTATGAATCAAATGGGTTTAAAAGGCATTTACAGTTTCACCCAAAAAAAACAGAGTATACCTTCTTTCAGCACCTCATGGAACCTTCTCCAAAACTGACCTTACAATTGGGCATAAAACAAGCCTCAACAGATACAAAAAGATTAAAATAATCCTATGCATTCGATCAGATCACAACAAATTGAGGTTAGATTTCAAAAACAAGATAAACAACAGAAATCACACATGCTACCTGAAATTGAACAACTCTCTACACAGATATAACTTGCTCAGGAAAGAAACAAATTAAAGAATTTCTAAATTTCAATGAACATGAAAGCCCAGCATACACAAACTTATGGGACAAAATGAAAGTAGGGCTAAGAAGAAAATTCATAGCACTAGGTACCTTCATAAATAAATTGGAGAGAACCTATACCAGCAACTTCAAAGCCTACCTTAATACTACAAAACAAAAGGAAGCAAACACACTAGAAAAGCAGACCCCTGGAAATAGTCAAAATCAGGTTAGAAATAAACCAATTTAAAACAAAGAGAGTAATTCAAAGAATCAAGAAAACCAGGAATTGGTTCTTTGAGAAAGTCAACAAGATAAAGAAATCTTTACCCAAACTAAAAGTCACAAAGACAGTATCCACATTAACAAAATCATAAATGAAAAGGAGGACATAAGAACAGAAACTGAGGAAATTTAAAAAACCATCATATCTTAGTAGAAAACCCTATACTCAGCAAAACTGGAAAATCTCGATGAAATTGATGATTTTCTACACAAATATCACATATCAAAGTTAAATCAAGATCAGTTAAACTATCTAAATAGTCCCATAATCCCTAAGGAAAGAGAAGCAGTCATTAAAATCCTCCTAACCAAAAAAAGCAGATGTCTAGATGGTTTTTGCGCAGTATTCAACCAGACTCTCAAAGAAGAGCTCATACTAATATGTCTCAAAATATTGCACAAATAGAAATAGAAGGAACACTACCTAATTCCTTCTATGAAGCCACAGTTACTTCCATGTATAAAACATAAGAAAACCCAAAAGTAGAGAGAGACTTTCAGACCAATTTTGCTTATGAATAACAATGTAAAAACACTCAATGCAATTCTTTCAAATGGAATCCAAGAACCCATAAAAACATCATGCACAAAGATCAAGTCGGCTTCATCCCATGGATGCAGGGATAGTTTGATATACAAAAACACATCAATATAATCAATCCAGTATATAAACAGACTCAAAGAAAAAAGTCACTTGATTGTCTCATTAAATGAAATCCAATGACGCTTCAGGTTAAAAGTCTTCAAGAATGCATCTTCAACAAATGCTGCTGGCCTATCAGTGTTCTTTACATAGAAGAATGCAAGTTGATACATATTTATCACTCTGAACAAAGCTCAAGTCCAAGTGCCTAGAGGACCTCAATATAATACCATATAAACTGAATCTAATAGAAGAGAAAGGGGAAATTTTACTGAATGGAACAGCAATGACTCAAGCTCTGAGATTGCTAAATGTTACCTCTTGAAACTGAATAGATTCTATAAGGAAAGAACATGGTCAATAGGACAAACCAGCAACCTACAGATTGAGAATAGATCTTTACTAACCCTATATCTAATAGACAGCTTATTTCCAAAATATATAAAGAACTGAAGAAATTACAATGAAAAAACAACAACAACAATTTAAAAATAGGGTACAGACCTAAGCAGAGAATTCTTAACAGTGGAATCTCAAATAGCTGTGAAACACTTAAAATAATGTCAAACATCCTTAATTATCAGGAAACTGCAAACAAAATGGTGCCTGGGATTCCACATTACACCAATCAAAATGTCTCAGAACAAAAATCCAAGCAACAGCCCACTTTAATGAGGATGTGGAGAAAGGGGATTACTCCCCCAGTGGGATTGCAAATTGGTATTACCACTCTGGAAATCATTCTGGCTGATCCACAAAACATTATAAATAGTTCTACCTGAAGACCCAGCTATACTTCTTGGCATATACCCAAAAGATGCTTCACCATACCACATGGACATGTACTCCACAACATTCACTGCAGCTTCATTCGTAATAGCCAGAAACTGGAAACAACCCAGATGTCCATCAAGTGAAGAATGGATACAGATAGCGCGGTTCATTTACACAATGGAATACTATTTAGGTATTTAAAAGAGCACGCCATGAATTTTGCAGGCAAATGGATGGAAGTAGGAAATACCATCCTACCTGAGGTAACCGAGATCAAGACAGACATTATGGTTTGTACTCACTGAGAAGTGGATATTGGCCAAAAATACAGAATATCCATGATGTACCCCATAGAGAGAAGTTTAACAAGAAGGAAGTTCCAAGTGAGGTTGCTTCAATTCACTTAGAGGGGGAAACAAAATAATCATGATAGGCATATAGAGGGAGTGTTTTGGGTCAGAGAGTAGAGGGGGAGGGAGAAACTGAGGCAGGATCAGGTATGGGGTGAGAGAGAAGAGAAGCCCAGAGTGCCAGGAGACTGAATGGAAATAGGTGGCTGCTGGGGATGAGGGGAATGTCTAGAAAGTCTGAGAGACCTCGGATGGGGGAAGCCTCCAGGATTCAGTGTGAGTGGCCTAGCCAAAATGCCCAATAGTCGGGAGATGGAACCTGAAGAGACCAACTCCAATAGCTAGACAGGGTATAAGTGGAGAGACTGGAACACCAACCCAACTTCAAAATTTCGACAGCAAATTGTTCCTGTCTAAAAGAAATTTAGGGGCAAAAATGGAGCAGATCCTGAAATGATGGGTGACCAGTCACTCGCCCAACTTGGGATCCATCCTACTGCCAGACACCAAACTCTGACACTATTACTGACACAATATTGTGCGTGCAGACAGGAGCTTAGCATGGCTTTTGCCTGAATGGCTTTACAAGCAGTAGACTTAAACAAATTCAGATATTCATAGCCAACTATTGACCTGAGGTCGGGGTCCCCTACAGAAAATTTAGAGGAAGGGTTGGTGGAGCTAAAGAGGACGTCAGCTCCATAGACATACCAATAATTTCAAATAACCTGGACCTATGGTAGCTCCCAGAGTCTGACCCACCAACAAAAGAGCATACAAGGATTGCTCATAGTCCCTTAGTACATATATACAAAAGGACTGCCTCGTCTGTCCTCAGTGGGAGAGGCTGCACTTAATCCTGGAGAGACTTGATGCCTCAGGGAAAAGGGATGCCCCATGATGGGGGTACCCACTCTGAGGTGAAGAGGAGGAGGGGTGGGGTAAAATACTTGGGGAGGGCTTCTGAGAGGAGTACACTATTTAGGCTATAAATAAATAAATAAATAATCTTTTTAAAATACAAATTTGCATTAATGTCTGATTCTTAATTCAGGTCCTTATTATTGCACTGCAACAATCTTACTCACTTATCTATGTCTCTAGCCCAAAATTAGCATATTCATTTCTATGGTATTTGATAAGAAAATATATCTTGAGGGAGTCAGGAACCACTGGCTGGCCAGTGGCATGGTTCTTTCTGCTCTAAGTCAGGGCCCTGAGCAGACCTTGGGTGCTAGCTCTGCACGCAGTCCCATAACACCTAGAAGAGAGTAGACCTTCAGCTGCTCTGACAGGCCAGGACCACAGGATCTCAGGAACTTGGTCACATTATGTTTTCAGGATCCCAGAAGCTGCTTGACTCCCAGGATCTCTGACATACTCAGCATCTCAGGATCACATGATCCCAGAATCACAGGATCACACAAATAGCTGGACTCTGGGGAGTTCGGACACAAACAGGATCACAAGAGAGACAGGGGCCAGTCAAAGACATTGAGGGCAATTGGCACTAGAGATAATCAGATGGCAGGAGACAAGCACAAGAACATAAGCAACAGAAACCAAGGTTAACTGGCATCACCAGAACCCAGTTCTCCCTCCATAGCATGTCCTAGATACCCCATCACACCAGAAAAGCAAGATTCTGATTTAAAATCACTTCTCAGGAAGATGATAGAGGACTTTAAGAAGGACATAAATAACTCACTGAAAGAAATACAGATGAACAAAGGTAAAAAGGTAGAAACACTTAAAGAGAAAACACAAAAATCCCTTAAAGAATTCCAGGAAAATACAACGAAACAGGTGAAGGAATTGAATAAATCCATCCAGGATCTAAACATGGAAATAGCAACCACTGATACCTAAACCACACAAAGACCTAACAAACAAAGAGAAATTCAGACCAATTCTCCTTATTATTATCAATGCAAAAAAAATATCAGGGAGAAAAAAAGGCTGCCCACTCTCTCCCCATTTATTCAATAAAATACTCAAAGTTCTAGCCTGAGCAATTAGACAAAAGAAGTAGATACAAATTGCCAAAAGAGTAATCAAGATATCACTATTTTCAGATGATAAGATAGTATACATGAGCAGCCCCAAAATATCAACCAGAAAACTCCTACAGCTGATAAGCAACTTGAGCAGAGTGGCTGGATATAAAATTAACTCTAGCAAATCAGTACCTTCATGTACTCAAAGGTTAAACAGGCTGAGAAAGAAATTAGGGAAAGGATACCACTCATAATAGTCATAAATAATATAAAATTTCTTAGTGTGACTCTAGCTACACAAGTGAAAAGTCGGTATGACAAGAACTTCAAGTCTCTGAAGACAGAACTTGAAGAAGACCTCAGAAGATGGAAACATCTCCCATGCTAATGGATCAGCAGGATTTACATAGTAAAAATGGCTATCTTATCATAAGCATTCTATAGATACAATGTGTACTGGCTGGTTTTGTGTGTCAGCATGACACAAGCTGGAAGTATCACAGAGAAAAAAGCTTCAGGTGAGGAAATGACTTCATGAGATCCAGCTGTAAGGTATTTTCTCAATTATTAATCAAGGGCAGAGGGCCCAGTGTAGATGGTCCCATCCTTGGGGTGGTAGTCTTTGGTTCCTCTTCCAACCTGCTAGAGTTCCAGTCCTGACTTCCTTTGGTGATGAACAGCAATGTGGAATTATAAGCTGAATAAACCCTTTCCTCCCCAACTTGCTTCTTGGTCATGATGTTTGGGAAGGAATAGAAACCCTGCCTAAGACACAGTGCAATCCCCATTAAAATTCAAACTCAATTCTTCACAGAGATAGAAAGAGCAATTCTCAACTTCATCTGGAATAACAAAAAAACCAGAATGGCGAAAACTATCCTCAATAGTAAAAGAACTTCTGGGGGAAATCACTATCCCTGACCTCAAGCTCTACTACAGAGCAATTGTGATTAAAAATAGCATGCTGTTGGTACAGAGACAGGCAGTTAGATCAGTGGAATAGAATTTAAAAGCCAGAAATAAACTCTCACACATATGGTCTCTTGATCTTTGACAAAGAAACCAAAATCTTCCAATGGAAAAAAGACAGCATTTTACAAATGGTGCTGGTTCAAATGGTGGTCAGCATGTTGAAAAATTGAACCATTGTACAAAGTTCAAGTCCAAGTCGTTCAGGACCTCCACATAAAACCAGCTACAAAGCTAAAAAAAGAATTCTCAAGGTAGGAATGTCAAATGTCTAAGAAGCACCTAAAGAAATGTTCAACTTCCTTAGTCATCAGGAAAATGCAAATCAAAATTAACCTGAGATTCTACCTCACACCAATCAGAATAGCTAAGATCAAAAACACAGGTGACAGTGGGTGTTGGAGAGGATGCAGAGAAAGAGCAACACTTCTCAACTCCTGGTGCTATTGCAAGCTAGTACAACCACTTTGGAAAACAACTGGTGGTTCCTCAGATAATTGGATATAGATCCACCTGAGGACCCAGCTATACCACCCCTGGGCATATACCCAAAAGATGCTCCAACATACAAAAAAGACATGTGCTCCACTATGTTTATAGCAGCCTTATTTATAATATGTAGATCCAGGAAACAATTCAGATGTCCCTCAGAAGAAGAATGGATACAGAAAAGGTTGTACAGTTACACTATGGAGTACTAGCACCCAGCTATTGAAAACAATGACTTCATGAAATTCGTAGACAAATGGATAGAACTAGAAAATATCATCCTGAGTCAGGTAACCCAGACACAAAAGAACACACATGGTATAAACTCAATGATAAGTGAATATTAACCCAAAAGATCAGAATACCAATGATACAACCTGCAAACCATTTGAAGCTTAAGAAGGAGGAAGAACAAAGTGTGGATATTTCAATCCTACATAGAAGAGAGAACAAACTAATCACAGGAGGTAGAAGGAGGGAGAGGCCTGGGAGGGAAAGAGGAGGGGGAGAAAAAATGTTGGGCAAGATCCATATGGGAAGGGATAGGAGAGAAGTATAGAGAGTCAGGAAATTGAATAGAAATATATAACAGTGGGGGGGGGGGGGAACTGGCTGTAGCCACTAGAATGTCCCAGATGCCAGGGATGCAAGAGGATTCCAGGACCCAATGAAGATGACATTAGCCAAAATACCTAACAATGAGGAGACAGAATTTTTTTTTTTTTTTTTTTTTGGTTTTTCGAGACAGGGTTTGTCTTTGTAGCCCTGGCTGTCCTGGAACTCACTCTGTACACCAGGCTGGCCTCGAACTCAGAAATCCACCTGCCTCTGCCTCCCAAGTGCTGGGATTAAAGGCGTGCGCCACCACTGCCCGGCTCAGGAGACAGAATCTTTAGAGACCATCTTCAGTACATAGGCAAGGCCTTCACTTGAGGAATGGGTCTACTCACTCATATCAAAAATTTTAACCCAGAATTGTTCCTGCCTAAAGGAAAGGCGGGGTGAATAAAAGGAGCAGAGACTGAAGGAAAGGCCCTCCAAAGACATCCCCACCTAATAATCCATCCACTCTGCAGACACGAAGCCCAGACACTATTGCTGATGCCAAGAAGAGCTTGCTAACAGGAACCTGGTCTGGCTGTCCCCTGAGAGGTTCTGCCACCACCTGACTAACACAAATGTAGATACTCACTGCCAACCATCAGACTGAGCCCAGGGACCCCAATGGAAGAGCTAGGGGAAGGTAGTAAAGGAGGTGAAGGGGATTGCAACCCCATTGGAAGAACAATATTAATTAACAGGGTCAACCAGAGCTCCCCTGGCTGAAACCACCAACCAAAGAGCATACATGGAGGTATCCATGACTCCAGCTGGATATGTAGCAGAAGATGGCCTTATCTGGCATCAATGGGAGGGGAGGCCCTTGGTCCTTTGAAGGCTTGATGCCCCAGTGTAGTGGGAAGCTAAAGTGGTGAGGCAGGAATGGTGAGTGGGTGGAGGAGCACTCTCCTAGAGATAAAGTGAAGGGGAGATGGGATGGGGAAAAAATATATCATTTAAAATGTAAACAAATAAAATGATTATTAATAAAAGAAGAAAAACTGCAGTAGCTGTACGGACATCTCAGCTCTTTCAGGGAAAAGTCAAGTCTTTTCTTTGCATCAATTCAATCATTTACCCTAAGTTCCTTTTTGATTATCCCCCAAATCAGCATTTTGTGAGCTTAGTTGATTGATTCTAATGAAAGGCAGCAAGTACCTTTTAAAAACATACCTAATGAATTCAGAGATCTGCCTGTCTTTGTAAGCAAAAATAATGAGATAGCTGGGTGGGATTTCAGATTATCATTGCCACCATGCCTGGACCTAAGCTTACTCTGTCTCAGGCTGACTTTGAACTCAGAACTCTGCCTGACATTGTAAATAGAAAAAATAAGTTTAAACTGGTGTGGGTCAGTGGACTGTGAGAGCAAACCTGGTAGGTTTGAGCTAAGTTGGAAGGCCCAGGGCCCAAAAGGATAGTAGGAACTTCACATTCTGTAAACATCAGACCCCAGCCTTGTAGTCCCAGCCCCCAATAGAGAGAATCTGCATGTGAAGGGGGTTGGGGGGCCCCTCCACATGTGGATGGGGCATCCCTAGCATTTCAGACCAAGCCAATAGGAAGCATCTTTTGTCAGACCCCAACCTGCCCCAAACCTGTTTATAACATCCTATCCAGAAGGAATAAACATGTGTGAGAATTACTCCATTGCTTGAGTTCATCTGTCATAACATCTGTAACATTTCTTGGGAAGAAAATTGTCAAAGATTTCTTAGCTAGAAGCTCCCCTGCACCTCTGCTGGCTAGAGCCCTCCACAGACTTAGTTTTACACAGCACAGAACCTACTTAGAGCCACACCAGAGGCCAAGACAGCAGGAACACCAGAGTGGCAAGGGAGGTTTCACTTCTCCCTCCCTGTTAGTGCACTTTCCCTTTTGGTTGAATGCTCCCACCAACCCAGGCCAGAGATCTCCATAGTTACCATCCAGTGCACAGACCAGCAGATGGGTGGGATATTGCCTTGAGACTACCACTCCTAAATGTGTTTATCCCCTTCCTTAATATCGTTCTGAAAAGCTAGCTCATTCATGAAGCTGCCTCTGTTCTTTTAGGATTGTGAAGCCCCATAATACAATTCATATTGCATCCTTATATTTTACGTAGTTGAGAAACGTGTTCATATATATTTTTGAACTCTTGTTTTCATAGTTCTATTCCACTGGTTTAAGGGCTGTCCTGAAGGTCACAGCATCTCTACTTTGCTGAGGAATATAAGACACATTCACTTTCCTCCCATACTCATGATGTTTCTAATTTTCATGGAGTGATTAACCTTGGCAGAGAGAGCATTCCCTGATAATCTAGACAGGGAGAACATTTCCTGAGAGAGGAATTTGAAGCAAATTTTGTACATTATTATACAAACAAGCCCCATGCCCACAGCAAAGACCAAAACCTGTGAAGGCCCTTACTCTGCTGGCTCTGCTCCCGGGCCAGGAACCTAGGTTACGGTTAATTTGTCATCAGTTGTACAAAGAAGGAATTTATTATTTCCTCTCTCCTTTTTGATTTCTTTTCTTGTTTTAGTTTTCCTGCATGATCTTTCCACATATACAACCCTAGCTCTCCTGGAAGTTGCTATATAAACCACAGAGCCTTAAACTCAAAACAGAGTTCCACTTGTCTCTGTATTTTTATTACTAAGATTAGAGTCATCTACCACAGTTGGCATTGGATTTTAATGTGGATTATTACATCATGTTTTTTCTTTTATGTTATTTAATTATACATCCAATATTTTTCATTTTTTTCTTTTTTAACATTTTTCTTTACAAATTCTTTTAGGCAGTTTCATAGAAAATGGACACCAGTTGGATATGAAAAGAATAACTTGAGTATTGGAAAATGAAGAAAACAAAGAAGTTTAAAGTACTGTCTTAGTCAGGGTTTCTATTCCTGCACAAACATCATGACCATGAAGCAAGTTGGGGTGGAAAGGGTTTATTGAGCTTACACTTCCACACTGCTGTTTATCACCAGAGGAAGTCAGGACAGGAACTCAAGCAGGTCAGAAAGCAGGAGCAGATGCAGAGGCCATAGTAGGATGTTTCTCACTGGCTTGCTTCCTCTGGCTTTCTCAGCCTGCTTTCTTATAGAACCCAAGACTACCAGCCTAGGAATGGTACCACCCACAATGGGTACTCCCTCCTTGATCACTTATTGAAAATGCCTTACACCTTGATCTCATAGAGGTATTTTCTCAACTGAAGCTCCATTCTCTGTAATAACTCCTGCTTGTGTCAAGTTGTCACACAAAACTAGCCAGTACAAGTACTATGGGATAAAAATGTCTTTGCAAGACCCTTACACATCAGACACTGTGCTCCCTGCATGGTTCCTCCTAGTCAACCTTCAAGGATATTGAAAGGGTAAAAACTTCTCCAAAGTACACTGTCTGGGAGATAATTAACAACTGGAAAAAAAACTTCAGAGTTCTTTGACCCCAATGCCAACATTGTTATTGCTACTGCAGGTGAAATGAAGATTATACCTCACAAGAGACATGAGGTCATAGAAATGTAAACATTTATTTGAGCATTGTGATGTTTTCTTCTCCAGCAATGCTGGCTATTAGTATTTTAGAATCTACATATTAAGTTTATGATTCATGATAGAGCAGGAGTTAGGCAAGCCTTTGTATTTCAGCTTGGAGGACAGTTCCAGCAAATAAGGGATGCTTGGTAGGTGCTCAAAGCTACAGAATGAATTCTTGGGTTAAAACAATGTAGAGCAAATTCTGTCAAGTGAGAGGAAGGGTTTCTAAGCTGTGGTAAGATCGACTGATGAAAGCAGTTTACTGAGCTTGAACTAATCGTTCACACAGTTAGTACTATCTACTGAAATCTTTGAGCCTGAGTTTTGAATATTTCATATCATATATAATGTGATTAAGAATTATAGTAATTAGACCATTAATATTTTCCTCTAATATGTTTTACATAAGTGATTAATGACTTTTCATATAATTATCATGAATGTTAGAAAAATAGTTTCATATTTATAAAAAGATAATAGAACTACAGGAAACACCAAACCCTGGAGTGAATCATGAAATGAATTGGTTTCTAGATTAAAGAATATTGAGTCTGTCCTAAAACTAAGTTTTGATGACTGGTGAGTCTGCTTTCCCTTTTGAACATGAGAAGAGCATGTTGAAAGGAAAGGGGCTGACATTGTAAATCTTGCACAACACACATGTAGCCCAACTTTCTCCTGTCCTTCATTTAGTTTGGGGTTATGACAATGCTATTCTCATCAGTTGGATTTGTTTTCCAGTTTTCATTGCTTGTATTGACACTGAAAGCTTTGTAGCTGGCAGGCAAAGAAACAATCATTTGCCTAAATTCATTGACCAGATTTATATCAATATTTCTGTTTTGCAAAATATTGTATTCTATATTGTACTGATTTTCTATTTGTCTTCTATTTAGGATTTCTTATAACCTAGATTTTTCACTAAAAGTTTGAACAAGCATAGACATTAGTAAATATGAATCTTGACTTAAAATTAGTGATACATCCATTTTGTTTAAGTAAGGTGTATGTTTGTGTGTCCATTTTCATGTGCCTGGCTGATTGCATGTATATGTGTATGCTCATAGAACAATGTCAGTTGTTCCATAAGCAATTTTCAACCATATTTTAAACTATGAGACAGTATATCTCTGGTCTCAAACTCACTGAGTAGGCTAAGGTGGCTGGTGAGTTGTCCCTGGAGTCTTCTTATGTATGTATCCCCACTGCTTGAGTACAAGTGTGC
Source organism: Uromys caudimaculatus (assembly GCA_028551405.1). NCBI lineage: Eukaryota > Metazoa > Chordata > Mammalia > Rodentia > Muridae > Uromys > Uromys caudimaculatus. The sequence goes on along the minus strand of CM052717.1, from coordinate 9,892,568 downwards.
ACTGACAGAACCAGCTCTTTTAATGTTAATCCTGTAACTTGAACTCATTTCTATATATTCAGAATGCAAGCCTGTTACTGAACAAGGTATATTGTTTTCCCAGAAGTTACTTAATTTCTATAACATATTATTTTGTTACATACTAACTT
>CM052717.1:9875135-9891919 GCA_028551405.1 Uromys caudimaculatus | reverse complement strand
TCATTGCCTCTGTTAGTTTCACTGTGTCTCTGTTTAGTTTGTGATTCCAAGATCTGTCCATTGATGATAGTGGAGTGTTGAAGTCTCCTACTCTTATTGTGTGAGGTGCGATGTGTGCTTTGAGCTTAAGTAAGGTTTCTTTTATGAATGTGGATGCTCTTGCATTTGGAGCATAGATGTTTAGAATTTAGAGTTCTTCTTGGTAGATTTTTCCTTTGATGAGTATGAAGTGTCCTTCCTTATCTTTTTTGATGACTTTTGGGTGAAAATCAATTTTATACCATGTTAGAATGGCTACTCCAGCAAGTTTCTTCGGAACATTTGCCTGGAAACTTGTTTTCCAGCCCTTTACTTTGAGGTAGTGTTTGTCTTTATCACAGAGATGTGTTTTGTGAATGCAGCAAAATGCTGGGTCCTCTTTATGGATCCAGTTTGTCAGTCTATGTCTTTTTATTGGGGAATTGAGTCCATTGATGTTAAGAGATATTAAGGAATAGTGATTGTTGGTTCCTGTTATTTTTGATGTAACTTGTAGGTTTGTGTGGCTATCTTCTTTTCAGTTTGTTGAAAGAGTACTTTCTTGTGTTTTCTAGAGTGTGGTTTCCCTCACTGAGTTGATGTTTACCATTTATTATCCTTTGTAGGGCAGGGTTTGTGGAAACATATTGTATAACTTTGGTTTTGTCTTAGAATATTTTGGTTTTACCATCTATGTTAATTGAGAGTTTTGCTGGGTATAGCAGCCCGTGTTGGCAGTTGTTTTCTCTTAGGATCTGTATGAGTTCTGCCCAGGATCTTCTAGCTTTCATAGCCTCTGGTGAGAAGTCTGGTGTAATTCTGATAGGTCTGCCTTTATAAGTTACTTGACATTTTTCCCTTACTGCTTTTAATATTCTTTCCCTGTTTTGTGTATTTGGTGTTTTCACTATTATGTGACGGGATGACTTTCTTTTCTGGTTCAATCCATTTGGGGTTCTGAAAGCTTCTTGTATATTTATGTTCATCTCTTTCTTGAAGTTAGGGAAATTTTCCTCTATGATTTTGCTGAAGATATTTATTGGTCCTTTAAGTTGGGAATCTTCACTCTCTTCTATACCTATTATCCTTAGGTTCTGTCTTCTCATTGTGTCCTGGATTTCATGGATGTTTTGGGTTAGGAGCTTTTTGCATTTTCTCTGTTCTTTTACTGTCGTGTCGATGTTGTCAATGGTATCTTCTGCTCCTTAGATTCTCTCTTCTATCTCTTGTATTCTATTGGTTATGCTTGCTGACTCCTGATCTCTTTCCTAGGTTTTCTAACTCTAGGGTTGTCTCTTTTTGTGATTTCTTGATTGTTTCTACTTAAATTTATAGCTCCTGGATGGTTTTGTTCATTTCCTTTGTCTGTTTGATTGTGTTTCCTGTAATTCTTTAATGGATTTCTGTGTTTCCTCTTTAAGGGCTTCTAGTTCTTTACCTCTGTTCTCTTGTGTTTCTTTAAGGGTGTTAATTTCTTTCTTAAAGTCTTCTATTGTCATCATGGGGAATGATTTTAAATCCGAGTCTTGCTTTTCTGGTGTATTGGGGAATCCAGGGCTTGCTGTGGTGGGAGAGCTGGGTTCTGATGATGCCAAGTAGCCTTGGTTTCTGTTCCTTAGGTTCTTGCCCTTGCCTTTTGCCATCTTGTTAACTCTGATGTTAGCTGATCTTACTCTGTCTGGCTATGGCTTTTCCTACCTGCAGGCCTCTGTAACAATATCCCTTGTAGACCAGCTCTCTCTGAGAAGTGTTTTTTCCACGCTCCTGGGAGAGTAACTTTCTCCCAGTGCTGCTTGGCTATGGAACCTTGGTGGCCCAGGCAGAGGTCTCCTGCTGCCGATGGGATCCAGGTGGTTCTTATGCCCACCTACCTCAGTCCCTGTGTTTTTGAGCCCTGTGGCCCAAGCTGAGGTACCCAGCCACAGATGGAGACCGGAAGTTTCCTGTCCCTCAGTCTCTGTGTCCCGCGGTTTCCTGGCAGAATCGGTGAGCACTGGGGCTCGGGCTTTTCCATGCTCCTGGGAGAGTAACTTTCTCCCTGCGCTGCTTGGCTATGGAACCCTGGTGGCCCAGGCAGAGGTCTCCTGCCACCGATGGGATCCAGGGGTTTCCTATGCCTGCCACCTCAGTCCCTGTGTCCCGCAGATTCAGGGCTGTTCCTGGTGAGCAGTGGTGCTCTTCTTGGCCCCACTTCCTGGCTTTTCCAAGCTCCTGGGAGAGTAGCTTTCTCCTGGCGCTAATTGGCTATGGAGCCCTGTGGCCCAAGTTGAGGTCCCCAGCCACTGATGGAGACCTGCATTAATATTGTTCTTATAGCATTTACTTTTTTATGCTAAAATTTCAGCCTAGAAATGTACTCAGTAAGGATTTATTTCCTGGTGCAGATGGCTATGGAATCTCTTCTTTCATGATATGAATGGTTACCAAAATTATCCTGGAAATGTACCATTTACTGTCTTCTCCATTTGTAATGTCTCATCATTGCTATTCTCACAGTAACAATACTACATTTTAAATGCTGAATATTCTAGTAATGAAAACTCAGAGTTCTCTTTAGAAATACATGCCCTTTAGACTGGAATAATTTTATAGAAAGTTATTATGGTTGTCAAAATATATGTGATTTGTGTCAGGATCTTGCTATGATGCACATATCTGGTTTGTTTTATTGGACTCACATGATTCTCCACTACTAACCTTCTAGACAAAAAAACATTAAATTCACCACTTTGCTCAGAAAAAATAATTGTTGCCATAATTTAAAGAAAAAAGTCCTAAATGACAAGATGGAATTGAGGAATTTTGCAAGAGGAATAATGTTCTTATCACAATGTACCATTGGAATTCTGGCAAATTTTTCTCTTCTATTGCGCTATATAATTATTTACTACAATGAATACACATTGAAGCCTACAGATTTAATCCGCACACATCTCATAGTAGCCAACTTCTTGATACTTCTCTCGAAAGGTGTGCCTTACACAATGGTAACTTTTGGAATGAAAGGGATCATCAATAATTTTATTTGCAAACTTGTTCTGTATATTCAAAGACTGGGCAGAAGCATGTCTGTGGGTACTACCTGTCTCTTGAGTGTCTACCAGGCCATCACAATCAATTCCCAGAAATCCTGTTGTAAGAATCTTAAAGTCATATATTCAAACTACATTAACCTGTCTATTTTCTTCTGCTGGGTGATGTATATTACTATAAATTTCATTTTCCCTGTGATTGTGGATATCAAAATGATTCAAAGTAATATGACAGAAAAAAGAGATTTTTTATTCTGTTTCTCTTCTGGTTGTGATAAATTCGTAGAATCACTATACATAGTATTATTGTTATTTCCTGAAGTCTTGTTTTCTGTGCTCATTATCTCGTCCAGTGGCTCCATGATTGTCTTTCTGTACAGACACAAGCAGCACATGCAACACATCCGGAGCGCCTCTGTTTCCCTTAGAACCTCCCCTGAGTCTAGAGCCACCAAGAATATTCTTCTTCTTGTGTCTGCATTTGTAGCCTTTTACACTCTCTCCTCAGTATTGCAAGGCTTTGTTGCTGTTTTATATGACCCCAGCTGGTGGTTAGTGACCATCACAGCCATTAGTTCTATGTGTTTTCCCACTTTGAGCCCTTTTTTCATGAGTCAGGATTTCCTTGCACTCAGATTCTGCTTATACTGGATGAATAATGTCAAAATCAAATAATTACTTCACAAGTGTGTAGATGGTAAATTTTTACTATTGATTTAGTGTTTGATCACTTGTGTCCATCCAAGAGTCAACATGAAAATGATGAGGGCAGCCTCTAATCTGCTTAAGATAATGTTTCAGTGGTATTTAAGTTTTCATCTTAATGAAAGTGCTCTTAATATGATCATAGCAGAGCAGAACTCTAAAAGTTGATATAGTACTCTAGATAAATGTTCTTCATTAGTGTTCTCTCAGTTCTTCAGAGTCAGTTTCCACAGTGTGGGTAACCAAAACCTATATGCATCAGATGAGTTTTACTGAGGCTACCATATTGAAAATTAAGTGGAGACTATTATGAAGAAAACTTTTCATTATGTCTCACATGAGTTTATGTTTGATACACAGATTTTTCTTGTATTGTCTTTATTATCCTTGTACAAATAATATCTTTCTATTAAAAAACAACAGTTCAATTTGTGGAATGGATAACCAAAACCTTGTAATACAGAGGAAATATAGTTAATATAGTTATAGGCAAAATGTTTGAAAGTCTTGTTTGTTTGTGACTATATGACACTGCTGTTTACCAGGGACTTTATTTAAAAGGTGCAAAATGCTTGTGTATACAGGGCTTATTCATTCTATTGAGATGGTGAGCAGAAGGCATCAGTTATCATCAGAATGTTGATACTGTCTTCTGTTTCCCAAAGACTAAGCACATTTATTTTTACTCTGAGAATCCTATAATTTTAGTCTACATCTATTGAAGAGATACAGGATAATTTTCACCTTTCAAAGATGCCTAAAATATTTATAACTTCATTCCAAATAATATATATAGGAAAATCCTTAATTATTACTAAAAAGTGTCACTTACACATCGCTAAACTATAGTAAGCGAAGGTCTCTAGGTTAGGTTGAGAAGTAAATAGTCTTCATTCCAGTACAGATTCCTATTGTCCAGACACTTGGAAAGGTGATATATTAAATAGCTTTCTTATGTTTTTAGAGATACTCCAAATATCTATGTAAGGAATTTCAAATTGGTTGAATCTAAGAAATTCCCTTAAATATTGACTCTTGGCATATTCAACTACAACTGTATATGGATTAACTGCATTTTCAAGAAAGAATCCCTCTTCTGTGATAAGAAAAATTATATATAAAGAGGAGGTTCAGAGAACAGATGAGTGATAAAAATATCAGAATATGTGAAAAGTGATATCAGAATTAGGGGAAGAAACTAGTATACTTCTATTATTCCAGGAAAATATATACCAATAACCCCAAGTGTGGGAAAAACCCATGTAATAATTATATATACTATGATTTTTTTACTCTGTATACATATAATTAAAAGGTTTTGGAATTTCACAGTAGAGTGGTCATTGAATGTTTGGAGTTTAATAAGCTGAGATATTAAAACTGATCGATTAAAAATCGATGCAGGAAGCTTACACCCTCATAGAAAGCAAACAACTCACTACTGAAAGACCACCATGTCAGGGAAGAAATAATGAAATTAAAACTTTCTAGAATAAACTGAAAATGATGGCACAATATACCACAAATTATGGGACATAAAAATGCAGTGCGAAGAGGAAACTGCATAGCAATATGTGTCTTCAAAGAGAAATTGTAGAGATCTCACACTAATGATGTAAAATGTACACCTAAAAGCTACAGAGTGAAAAGAAGCAAATACACTCAAGAGAAATAATCAAACTCAGGGCAGAAATCAATCAATTAGGAACAAAGACAACAAGACAAATATTCAACCAAACCAAGAAATGGCTCTTTGAGAAAAATCAACAAGATGAACAAACCCTTAGCAGATCTAGGTAAATGGTAGAGAGAAAAAGCACCCAATTTATCAAAATCAGAAATGAAAAGGGAGAGATAAGAAAACAAACAGGAAATTCAAAGAATCATTAGGTCTTACCTCAAAAGCTTATACTCTACACTATTGAAAAATCTAAATGAAATGGATGATTTTCTAGACATGTAAAATTTACTCTATTTGAATCAAGAAGAACTAAACTAGATAAACTTTCTTGTAACCCCTAAGGAAATAGAAGCTTTTATTAAAAGTTTACAAACAAAACAAAACAAAACAACAACAAACAAAAAAAATCAACCAACCAACCAAATACACACAGAAATAATACTAAATAAATAAATAAATAAATAAATAAATAAATAAATGAATAATCTGTCAACGTCAAATGGTTTTAGGGCAGAATTTTACCAGACTTTCAAAGAAGAGCTAAAACCAATATTCCTCAAACTATTCCAAAAAATATAAACTGAAGGAACTTCTATGAGGCCACAGTCACCCTAATGCTTAAACCACACAAAGAGACAAAATAAAAGAGAGACAGACAGTGAAAGGAGGAGAGAGACAGAGACAGAGACAGAGACAGAGACAGAGAGAATTTCAGACCAATTTACAATTTTTCTTGTGAACATTCATGAATAAATATTTAATAAATTGAATCAAATAACAAATTAAAGACATTGTCCACTATGATCCATTAGACATCATTGCAGTGATGCAGGGATGCTCCCTATATATGAAAATCCATCTATATAATCCAACATTCAAACAAATGGAAAGGAAAAAATAAAAGATCTGCTCAATAGATGCTGAAAATGTCTTTGACAACACACAATATCAACTCTTGTTAAAAGTCTTGGAGAGGTCAGAGATACAAGGTATATATATAAACACAATAAAGGCAATATACATGAAGCCAATAACACATATCAAACTAAATGGAGAGAAACTTAAAGCTATTCACTAAAATCAGGGGAAAAGCATGCTCTCCAATTTCTCCCTATTGCTAAAATATTATACTGGAAGTTGTGACTACATCAATAAGACTACAAAGGGAGAGTAAGGTGATACAAATTGGAAAGGAAGAATTCAAAGTATTGCTATTTGCAGATGATACGATAACATACATAAGTGACCCCCAAAATTCTACAGAGAACTCCTACATCTGAAAAACACTTTCAACACTGTGATTGGATATAAAATTATCTCAAAGAAATCAGCAGCCCTCCTTTGAATGAATGATAAATGGGATGAGAATGAAATCAGGGAAATGATATCCTTCATAATAACCACAGATAATACTCAATATCTCAGTGAAACTCTAACCAAGCAAGTGAAAGACCTATATGACAAGAATTTCAAGTCTTTGAAGAAAGAAATTGAGGAAAATATCAGAAAATAGAAAGAGTTTCCATGCTCATGGATAGGTCAGATTGACTTAGTGAATACGGCCATCTTAACAAAAGCAATCTACAGTTTCAATGAAGTTCTCATAAAAAATTCAAAAGAATTCTTTACAGACCTCTCAAGTAAAAATTTACAACTTCATATGGAAAAAAAAATCCCAGAATACCCAAATCAATCCTGAACAATAAAAGAACTTCTGGAGGGATCACCATCCCTGACTTCAAGCTGTACTATAGGGCAATATTAATGACAACTACATGGTATTGTTACACAAGTTGATCAATGGAATATAATAGAAGACCCATAAATAAACACACATACATATAAATACTTGTTTTTTGACCAAGAAGCCAAAGCCATACAATGGAAAAAGGAGAGCATCTTCAACAAATGCTGCTGGTGTGACTGGATGCCTGTATGTGAATAAATCCATATTTATCACCCTGCACAAAACTTAAGTCCAATGGATCAAAGACCTCATGATAAAACCAGACACTTTGAATCTAATAGAACAGATACTGAGGAATAGACTTGAAATTATTAGTACAGGAGGCAACTTTCTCAACAGTACACCAATGGCACAGGCACTAAGGTCAACCAATATTCCATAGAGCTTCATGTAACTGAAAAGCTTCTGTAAATCAAAGGATACTACAAAACGCCAGCCTACAAATTGGGAAAAGGTCTTCAACAACCCTATATCTGACAGAAAGATAATATCGAAAATTTATAAAGAACATAATAAGTTAGATACCACCAACACAAATATCCAATTAAAAATGTTGTGGGGGGCTGTTGAGGAAATGGGTTGCTGGGAGATGTTGGGGTGTGTTTGGGGTTAGTGATACTCAGAGGAGTCCTCCATATCCTCATCAGTGAAGAGGAGGGGTGAATATGGGTGGGATCTGTGTGAAGAGGAACCAGGAGGAGAGGAGGGGATACTGGAATTTGAAGTGAATAAAATAAAAGAGAGATGCAAAATAAACTATGCATTTTATCAGGATTAGTACAGAGAAACCGTGGTCAAGAGTTGGCAAAGGCTGAATACAATGCTACTACCTAAACTGGGTAGTGTGTATGTATTCTCCAGTTGTTACTGATTTTGAAGGTATGAAAAGGACATGAAGAGTAGCTAAGTCTTGGTACAGGGAAATAGGCATAGAGAGTCCTTTGGTGTATGTGGAGCCTCAGTTGTAAGGACTCCAGTCCTGAATGAATCAGAAAGAGTACTTAAGGCTTGACACCAGAAGAGGTGAGGAGAGTCCATTGATGAAGGTTAAATCTCAGTTTCAGTGGTAATTCCAGAATTGAATAGGTCTTGGGGATAGGCTTAGGCTTGTTCATGTTTGACAGGTTTGAAATCACTGAAAAGAGACCATGAGGCTGTCAGTGAAATCTGTGAAGAATCCAATATAAGACAAGGAGTGTGTGCTGTAGAGAAGAGAGCTACAGAATAGGAATTGCAAAGACCCTCTGAATCCATGGTCTTGAGTCCGAGTTACAGTCATTGAGTTGTTTACATGGTTGAAATTTGGTTTGGCATTGACAAGGACTGTGCTCTATTTTTTCCCCTTGTAATAAAAATGCATGCCTTTTTTATTATTTTACAGGACCACAAAATTGGAAGACTTTGGAGATTTAAGGAAACACTGAGTTTTTAAAGAGAACTTGAACTTTTTAAATGTTGAAATTTTCAAAGACTGATGATCTTTTCAATGTTGGAGTGCTTTAAATGGTAACACTGATATAAATAATAGATATTGGACATAAATGTGAAAGTAATGGTTATTGGTTTAATATCAATGTGACTGTGAAGATGAGAAGGTATTAATTATTTTTTTGTTTTCCTTTTGTGTTTTGTTGTTTTTTGTTTTATATGAGATAGAATCATCTGAGAAAAAGAAACAGCAACTGGGAAAATAACATCATCATGTATTCATTTTTTAATTATTTCATGCCAAATGTCGCCTCCCCTTTTGGCCCCCCTCCAAGAGTTCTTCACCTAATCCTCTCTCTTCTTTGCCTCCAAGCCTGTTCTCTACATCCACCTATACCACCCACCCACTCAGCACTTGCCACACATCCCCTCTGCCCACATCCAACTCATGTCCTCATCCACTCTTTCCTGGAGCTTCAAGTGTCTACAGGATGAGGCACAATGTCTCTAATGGAGGCCAGACACGGCAGTCCTCTACTACATGGCCGGGAGCCATAGGCCACCCCTTGTATGCTTATTGACTATTGGCTTAATATCTGGGAGCTCCCAGGGGTCCAAGTGAGTTGAGACTGTTGCTATTTCTTTGGGGTTGCAATCCTCTTCAGCTTCTTTAATCCTTCCTATAACTCTTCCATAGGGATTCCTGACCTCAGTTCAATGGCTGGCTATAAGTATCTGCATCTGTCTAAGTCAACTGCTGGTAGAGCCTCTCAGAGAATAGTCTGAAAGCACAAACATGGCATTAGTGATAGTGTCAGCATTTGGTGTCTGCCCATTGGATGGATCCCAAGTTGGGCCTGTCAGTGGATGGCCTTTCCTTCAATCTCTGCTCCACTTGTTATACTACTTTTCGCAGGAACAATTCTGCATGAAAAAATTTGAAGGTAAGCTGGTGAAACTATCCTTCTACCGGGGCTCTGTCTACTGGAGGTGGTCTCCTTAGGTTCCATCACCCCACGATAGGGCACTTTAGCTAAGGTCATCCCCATTGAGTCCTGGGAGCCTCTACCATTCCAGGTCTCTTGGACTTACTAGCGGTTCCCTCCTCCCCTGACACACCACAGCTGCATATTTCAATTCATTCTCCTGGGCCTCCAAGACTCTCTGTTGTCAACACCATTACCTAATCCTGACCCCCTTTTTCACACCCCCTCCCCTCTCCCACCTAGCTCCCTCTACTCCCCTTAATTATTTTCTTTTCCCTTATAAGTAGGATTGAAGTCTCACTTGGGCTTTCCTTCTCATTATACTTCTTATGTATATCATGTGTATCATGGGTATTCTGTACATTTTAGCTAATACTCACTTATTAGGGAGTACATAGCATGCATGTTCTTTTGGGTCTGGGTTATCTCACTCAGGGTGATATTTTCTAGTTCCATCCATTTGCCTGCAAAATTCATGGTGTCCTCATTTTAGGTACCTGGGTAGTACTCCATTTTGTAAATGAACCACATTTACAGTTGAGAGATTTTTTCCAGGTTTTTTTCTATTACAAATAAGGCTGTTTGGAATTAATTTTTTAGAACTGTACTCCATTTTTTATTTGCTTATTTTTTGTTGTTTTCTTGGAGTTTAACTTCTTGAACTCTTTATATATTTTGAATGTTAGCTCTCTGAGAGATGTAGGGTTAGTGAAGATACTTTCCCAATCTGTAGGCTGCTATTTTGTCCTGTTGACAGTGTCGTTTGCCTTTCAGAAGTGTTTCAGTGTCATCAGGTCCCATTTATCAATTGTTGATCTTAGAGCCTGAGGCACTGGTTTAGGAAATTGTCTTCTATGCAAATGTGTTCAAGGCTATTTCCCATTTTCTCTGTTATTAGATTTAGTGTATCCTATTTCAAGTTGATACTGATCCAATTGGAGTTGAGTTTTGTGCATGGAGATAAATATGAATCTATTTTCATTCTTCTACATGCATACATCCAGGTAGATCAGCACCATTTATTGAAGATGCTTTCCTTTTCCACTGTATAATTTTAGGGTTCTTTGTTTAAAATGAAGTGTTTATATGTGCATGGGTTTATTCCTGGGTCTTTGATTTGATTCCATTGATGAACTTTGTCTGTTTCTATACGAATACCATGTATTTTTTAAAAAACATGATTGCTTTAAAATCCAGGTTGAAATCAGAGATGGTGATATATGTAGAACTTCTTTTATTGTTAGGATTAGTTTAGCTAAACTGGGATTTTGTTTTTCCATATGAAGCTGAGAATTGCTCCTTTGAGTTGTATAAATAATTATATTATAGTTTTAATTGGAATTGCACTGAATCTGTAGATAATTCCACTGATCCTTAAGCATAGGATTTTATTTTATTTTTTTTGCACTTCTGATATACTCTTCAGTTTCTTTCTTCAAAGACCTGAAGTTCTATTCATGCAGATATTTCACTTGCTTGGTTAGAGTTACAGCAAGGAATTTTATATTATTTGTGGCTATTGTGAAGGGTGTTGTTTTCCTGATTTCTTTCTCAACCCCTTTACCATTTGTACAAAGAGGAACTACTGATTTCTTTGTGTAAATTTTATATGAAGCCACTTTGCTAAAGTTGTTTGTCAGCTGTATGAATTCTCTGGTAGAATTTGGCTGTCACTAATATATACAACCATCTCATCTATGAATAGTGATACCTTTAGCTCTTCCTTTCCAAATTGTATCACCTTGATCTCCTTTTGTTGTCTTATTGCTCTAGCTTGAACTTCAAGTATTATACTTAACAGATAAGGAGAGAGTGGAAAGCCCTTACTTTTCCTTCATTGTATTGGAATTGCTTTAACTTGCTCTCCATGTAATTTTTATTGGCTATTAGCTTGCTGTTTATTGCTGTTATTATGGTTTTAACATGAAAGGATGTCACAAATTTGATGTCCCAAATTTCGTGATTGTTTAAAATTAGGAACTTTTTACACTGGGATTTTTCTTTGATAGATATATCACTTTCTCACTTTTTTCTATGGTATCTTCTACATCTGAGATTCTCTCTTCATCCCTTATGTTCTCTTGATTATGCTTTCTTCTGTAGTTTCTGTTTTCTTTCCTAGGTTTTCCATTTCCACTGTTGCCTCCACTTGGGTTTTCTTTATTGCTTCTATTTCCATTTTTAGGTCTTGGGCTGTTTTAATCATTTACTTCACCTGTTTGATTGTATTTTCCTGTATTTTTTCAAGTGATTTATTTGCTTCCTCTTAAGATCTTCTACAAGTTTGATTGTGTTATCCCGTGTTTTTAAAAGAGGTTTATTTATTTTTCCTTTTAAAGGCCTCTATCATCTTTATGAGATGAGATTTAAGGTCACAGTCTTGCTCATCTGGTGTGTTAGGATATCCTGGACACTAGCTGTAGCAGGAGAGCAAGATTCTCATGGTACCATATTGTACTAGCTTCAGTTGATTATCTTCTTGTGTTTCCCATGCAAAAATAGTTGAGAAATACAAATTGAAAGATACAGGTATACTTGAGAGGCCCTAAAGGAAGGATGTTAAATATGATCAAATTGTATGTGTGGAAATTTTTTCCTTATTTTATTTTATTTCAAAACAATAGCCTGTTTGCTTCTTCCTTCATTTTGTCCTCCTTGCTTTTGTAACTTGTTTATTTGAGAAGAATCATTTTCTCTTATAATATATCTTTATTACAATTTTGCTTTTCTCTCCTTCTTCTAGTTCCTCCCCACCTACCCTCATATCTTAATCTATTCCCTTTCTCTCTCTCATTAGAAAAGAGCAGGCTTCTAAGAGATAACAACAAAATACTATAAAATACAAAATAATATATAATATAAAACAAAAAATCATAACACAAAGGATGGACAAAATCCAATAGAAGGAAAAAATCTCTAAGACAAATCACAAGAAGTAAAAAGTCCACTCATTCACACATGCAGGTGTACCATAAAATACTGAACTTGAAATTGTAATATATTCACAACGAAACCAGGGCAAATCCTTGGAGGCCCTGTAATTGCTGTTTTAGTCTTTATGATTTGAAATATTTTCACAGTTGATTTTGAGAGCCTTGTTCTGTTGTCCTGTGTCCCATTTTGCTTTTATACTCTTTCTGGCTCCTTTTCTTGGGTGTTCCCTAAGTTCTGAGAAGAGAAATTTTATGGAGACAGCACATTTAGGCTAAATATTCCAATGTCTCTGTGTTAAAGGTCTGGCTGTGGTTCTCTGTATTTGCTTCCATTCCCACCTGCTGCAGGGAGAAGCTTCTCTGATGATGGCTGAATATGGTACTACACTATGAGTATAGCAGAATATCATTTGGGGTCATTTAATTGATATATTTTTTCCAATTTTAATATCATCTTTACCAGTACTATTAGATTTTAACCTATGTTTCTGGGTCATCTAGTATCTGATTCTTGGTCAATGAGCAGTGTAGTTGGATGTAAACCAATCTCAATATTGGAAGCTAAAATTGGTGAGAAGAAATGGCTAGTTAGGACTCTGTCTCTCTCATTATTTGGAAACTTCATTAGGATTACCTTCATATACCTTAGGAAGTTTCAACAGCACCAGGTTTACATAAACATCTCTCAAGTGCTCCACAATTCTAGCTGTCAATCACTGTATTCCCTCCCTTAAACCCATCTTCCTTCTTCTTCCCCACTTCCACTCCTCCCCTCCCTATTCCAGCCACACCCAGACCACGAATAAAAACTAATAGATTTTCTCTTCTCAGAAAGATCCATATGTTCCCTCTACTTTATTCCTCTCTAACTAAACTCACTGGATCTATATTGTATTTTGGTTATCTTTTATTTAATGGCTAACTTCCACAGACAAATAAAGATATGCCATATTTATTTTTCTGTGTCCATATTACCACACTCAAAAAGATGTTTTTCTAGCTGTATCCATTTCCCCACAAATTTAATGATGTCATTTTAAAAATTGTTTTATTTATTCACATTACAAATGTTGCCCCACTTCATGGTTCCCTCTCCAAGAATTCTTCATCCCATCCCCCCTCCATTTTGCTTCTGAGGGAGTGCTCACCCCGTACTGCTTCAGTTCCCCTCACCAACCCACCTACCCCACCATACTTTCCTATGCAACCACCTTCCCTGGGGTAGCAAGTTTCTACAGGATTAGACCCATTCTTTCTCCCTGAGCCCAGACAAGGCCATCCTCTGCTACATATGTGCCAGGGGTCACAGACCAGCCCATGTATGCTCTTTAGTTTGTGGATTAGTTTCCAGGAACTCCCAGTGGTCTGGGTTACTTGATATTGTTGTTCTTCTTAGGGGTTTGCCATCCCCTTCTGCTCTTTTAATACTCCCACTGAGTCTTCCATAAAGATGCTTGATCTTAGTCCAATGGTTGGCTGTTAATATCTATACTTGATCTCATTTTTAAACATCTAATTAATATTCCATTGTGAAAATGTATGACATAGATCGAGCATAACAGAATATTATTTACAGTGTTAAGGACTGGTGCTTGTCCATTTGGATGGGTCTCAAGTTGGGCTGTTTATTGTTTGGCCATTCCCTCAGTCTCTGCTCCATTCCCCATGCCTGCATTTTTTTGTAGACAGAATACATTTTGGGTTGAAAATTTATGGTTGGGTTAGTGTCTTTATCACTCCACTGTGGTTCTTGCCTGGCTACAGGAGGTGGTCTCTTCTGGTCCCATATCCCCAATGTAGTGAGTCAGAGCTAAGATTATTCCCACTGATTCTTGGTCACCTTCCTTATCCCAGTTTTCTGTCTCTGAAGATGCCCCCACTGCCTCACCCTTGTCAGTTACAGATTTCCATTCACTTTTCATGGGCATCTAGACCTATCCTTCCCAACATCTGATCCTGAGCCCCCCATCCCCAATTCCCTACCCATCCACTCTCTATCCCAGTTCCCTCCTTCCATCTGCCTCTTATGAATATTTAGATGAATATTTAGATTCATGCTTCCTCACTTGGCCCTTCTTTCTTGTTTACCTTCATTGAGTCTGTGGAATATAAAATGGTACCTGTATTTCATGGCGAATATCCACTTATAAGTGAGTACATACAAGGCATATCCTTTTGACATTGGGTTACCTCACTCACAAAGATATTCTGATATCCCATACATTTGCCTGAAAAACTCATGATGTCTTGGTTTTTAATAACTGATGGTATTCCATTGTGTAAATGCTTCATCCATTCTACAGTTGAGAGACATCTAAGTTGTTTCCAATCTCTGACTATTATAAATAAAGCTGCTCTGAACATAGATGAAGAAGTGTCTTTGTGAGATGTTAGGGCATTTTGGGGTATATTCCAAGGCTGGGTCTTGAGGTAGAACTATTCCCAGTTTTCTGAGAAACTGACAATTTTTTTTCCAAAGTAGTACAAGTTTGTCCTCCCACCAGCAATGAAGAAGTATTCCCCTTGCTCTACATTCTCACAAACACTTTTCTGAGATAATGTTTCTTGGCTGAGGTGTGTTTCATGTATGCAGCATAATGATGGATCCTGTTTTCTCATGCATTTTGTTACCCTGTCTCTTTTTATTTGGGAAATTTAGTACATTGGTTTGAAAGATACTAATAACAAGTTATTATTACTTTCTATTATTTTGAGGTTGTTGGTGGTAGTGGTGTATGTATATGTGTGTGTGTGTGTGTGTGTGTGTGTGTGTGTGTGTGTGTGTGTGTGTGTGTGTTTGTGCTTTCCTTGTGTTTGCTGGTATGGAATTACTTATTTCCTATGTTTTATTAGATGGAGTCATCCTTCTTGGTTTGCAGTTTTCTTTCTAGTAGCTTCTGTAGGGCTGGATTTGTGGACAAATACTGTTTGAATTTAGATTTTTCTTGAAATATCTTGTTTTCTCTGTCTATGTTCACTGGGAGTTTTGCTAATTATAGTAATCTAGGTGGGCTTCTATAATACCTCATTTAGAGGTTGTAGGGTATCTGGCCAGGCTCTTGCAGCTTTTAGAGTCTTTGTTGAGATGTCAGGTATAATTTTGATAGGTCTGTTTTTTATGTTACGTGGCCTTTTCCCCTTGCCACTCTTAATATTTTCTCTTTGTTCTGTAGATTTTGTGTTTTAATTATTATGTCCCTGGAGGGTTTTGCTTTCTGGTCTAGTCTAATTGCTGTTCTATAAGCTTCTTGTATGTTTATAGGCATCTCTTCCTTTAGGGTGGGAAAATTTTATTCTATGAGTTTGTTGAGAATATTTAATGGTCCTTGGATCTGGTAACCTTCATCTTCTTTTATTCCTATTCTTCTTAGTTTAGGTCTTTTCATGGTATCCCAGATTTCCTCAAGTATTATTGTCAGAAATTATTTAGCTTTAAGATTTGTGTTAGGAACTTTTACCTTTGAACAATATATCAATTTCTTTCTTTTTTTTTGACACTTTATTTACATTTGCAATGTTTCCCTCTTTCTAGGTCTCCTCTTTGGAAACCCGCTATTCCCTCCTCCTCCCCTGCCTCTATGAGGGTATTCCACCTCCCACCCACCCGCCCACCAACTCCCTTATTTCCACCTTGAGATTCTCCTTTACTGGGGCCTCTAACACCCTCAGGCCCAAGGGCCTCTCCTACCCCTGATGGACAACAAGGCCCTCCTCTGCCACATATGTGGTATGAACCATGGGTCCCTTGATGTGTATTCTTTGGTAGGTGGTCCAGCCTCCAGGAGGACAGGAGGTGTCAGGCCAGTTGAAACTGTTGCTCCCTCCATGGGGCTGCAAACTCCCTCAGCTCCTTCAGTTCCTTCTCCCACTCCTCCATCTGGGACCTCACTCTCAGTCCGGTGGTTACTGTAAAGTGAAACTTGGGTATTCCGGACTTTTGGGCTAATATCCACTTATCAGTGAGTACATACCATGTTCATTCTTTTGTTACTGAGTTACCTCGCTCAGGATGATATTTTCAAGTTCCATCCATTTGCCTGCAAATTTCATTAAGTCATTGTTTTTTAATAGCTGAGTAGTACTCCATCGTGTAAATGTACCACATTTTCTGTATCCATTTCTCTAATGAGGGGCATCTGGGTTGTTTCCAGCTTCTGGCTCTTATAAATATGGCTGCTATGAACATAGTGGAGCATGTGTCTTTATTACATGTTGGAGCATCTTCTGGGTATATGCCCAGGAGAGGTACAGTTG
>CM052717.1:9856137-9874635 GCA_028551405.1 Uromys caudimaculatus | reverse complement strand
GGTGCTTCTCAGCCCTGCGAATTTCCTCAGGTGAGAATTCTGTTTAGCTCTGTTTCCCATTTTTTGGTAGGATTAATTGGTTTTCTGGAGTCTAACTTCTTGAGTTCTTTGTATATATTGGATATTAGCCCTCTATTGGACGTAGGATTGGTTAAGATCTTTTCCCAATCTGTTGGTTGCTGTTTTGTTCTATTGACAGTGTCCTTTGCCTTACAGAAGCTTTGCAATTTCATGAGGTCCCATTTGTCCATTCTTGATCTTAGAGCATAAGCCATTGGTGTTCTGTTCAGCAACTTTTCCCCCGTACCCATGTGTTCGAGAGTTTTCCCCACTTTCTCTTCTATTAGATTCCGTGTATCTGGTTTTATGTGGAGGTCTTTGATCCACTTGGACTTGAGCTTTGTACAGGGAGATAGGAATGGATCAATTCGCATTCTTCTACATGTAGACCACAAGTTGAACCAGCACCATTTGTTGAAAATGCTGTCTTTTGTCTTTTTTCCACTGGATGGTTTTAGCCCCTTTTTCGAAAATCAAGTGACCCTAAGTGTGTGGGTTCATGTCTGGGTCTTCAATTCTATTCCATTGACCTGCCTGCCTGTCACTGTACCAATATCATGCAGTTTTTAGCACTACTGCTCTGTAGTACAACTTGAGGTCAGGAATGCTGATTCCCCCAAAAGTTCTTTTGTTGTTGAGAATAGCTTTTGCTGTCCTGGGTTTTTTGTTGTTCCAAATGAATTTGAGAATTGCTCTTTCTTAGTCTATGAAGAACTGAGCTGTAATTTTGATGGGGATTGCATTGAATCTGTAGATTGCTTTTGGCAGGATGGCCATGCTTTCTATATTAATCCTACCAATCCATGAGCATTGGAGATCTTTCCACCTTCTGAGGTTTTGTTTGATTTCTTTCTTCAGAGACTTGAAGTTCTTGTCATACGATCTTTCACTTGTTTGGTTAGAGTCACACCGAGGTACTTTATATTGTTTGTGACTATTGGGAAGGGTGTCATTTCCCTAACTTTTTCTCAGCCTGTTAATCCTTCGAGTATAGGAAGGTTACTGATTTGTTTGAGTTAATTTTATATCAGGCCACTTGGCTCATTGACAGAACAAAGGTGCTTTTTTTTTTTTTTTTTTTTGGTTCTCTCCTATAACTACTCAACATTAGCTCCAATAAAGATAATGCTCAGTTGTTTCTTCTTACATTTTGTTATCATTAGGAAGGCAGGGTGAAAGATGCTGAAGTGATTTTCTGTAGAGCACAATAACCAGGATCTTCAAGCCACAGCACTAGCTACAATGATGGAAGGATTCTTAGAAAATTGTCATATATATGACCCAACTGAGTCATCCCAGTTGGGTCCTGGGAGCCTCTCTTTTCCCTAGTGTCTGTGACCCTCCTACTCCCACTGCCTCATTGCCCTCCCATGCTACATATTTTTATTCAATTTCCTGACCCTCTGTACCTCTCTTCCATTCCCTCCAGTACCTGATACTGACCCTTATTTCCTCCCCATCCTCTCTCCCTCCCAAGTCTTCCTCTCCTTCCATCTCCAATGATGATCCTGTTCCTCCCTCAAGGCAGAACTGAAGCATCCACACCCTGGTCTTCCATCCTCCTAAGCTTCATATGGTCTGTGGTTTGAATCATAGCATTGTGAGCTTTTGAGCTAATAGCCATAACAGTGAGTACATAACATGTGTGTCTTCTTGTGTAGCAGAAGATGGCCTTACCTGACAGCAGTGGCGGGGGAGGTCCTTGGTCCTGTGGAGATTTGATGCCCCAGTGTAGATGGATGCTGGAGCAGTGAAGAGGGAGAGGGTGGGTGGGTAGGTGAGCACCCTCTTGGAGGTAAAGGGGAAGGGGAGAGGCTGGGTGTGGGATAGGGACTTGTGGAAGGGTAACTGGGAAGTGGGACAGCATTTGAGATGTAAACAAATAGAATGATTAATAAATAAATAGCCTTTTAACAAAATGACATCTCATGTAAGTACTCTTCATTGAGATTTCATGATTTAAGTGGATATAGTAAATAAGACCAAATTGCATAATCCTGTAAACACATCCTGTGCTTTAAAAAGAAAAAAAATGGTGCATATGAATTAATGGCAGAATGACTTTGGGATTCAGACATGAGATTAATCCAAATGTTTCTGTGTAAAGATGAAATCATAGTTATTCTTTCTTCACATCATTTCTTCCTTCTCTTCACCTAATGAGAGTCAAGGTCTTCATTACTTATTATTATTATTATTATTATTAGTAGTAGTAGTAGTAGTAGTAGTAGTAGTAGTAGTAGTAGTAGTAGTAATCATTTGTTGCATTCTACTTCCAAATCACTGGTTCACTGATTTTAAGGTGTCTCTAATTTCATAGTAACTCATATTATTTATATCCTCACAGATCTGCCCTAGAAGATTCCTCTGAAGCAAATTCTGAGTATGTTTCCAGTCACCTTTGCAAGCCAAGTTTTCCAGGTTGGTTGACTTTAAGAAGTTCCCATGCCTACTGTGTATTTCATTTCTTTTTGTAAGATGCTATATGTTGTCTCAAATATTCCTATTTGCATGATTTAATTATTTTATGGAACATCCAAACATCATAAAGTGTAACAAAGATTTAGGGAACTTCAAATGACCATCATAATGAGTTCACAATATGCATGACATTAATAATCATGAATCTTGGGTTATTTGTTTGTTTGCTTCTTCATTTGTTTCATGACCTATTTCTGTGTCTCCATGCTGTTCATTATAAAAAATATCACCACTTCTTATGCATCACATTGAAGCAACCATTCTAACAATTTGCATTTTATTTTTGTGATAAAATTAAAAAAAAAATTTCACAGGAATTCACAAATGAAATTAATCTAACTGTGCAGCACCTACATCAATATATAAAAGATTATATGTGGGTGGTTATTACAGGAATCAATAGGTTATAATAGTGGCATTGTAGAAAGGTGTAGAAAAGATCCTGATAATATGTAGACTAAGGTATTACCTGAACTACTCCACCTCATGAAACAGAAATAGGATATACACAACTATATTTGTTACAATTCTCTGTCATTAAATCAATAGGTGGTATTATTTGGTTTGTGATTATAAATGCATAGGCTTGTAGCTAGGTTAATCTGTAGAAGACTTAATGTAGACATATACTGTGTTTTATATAAATACAATCATAATGCAAGAACCCATGTTTTTCTGGGTGGTTTTTGAGAAATTTTACAGTCATAAATGGTTTGTTTTTTTTATTTACATTGTTGCATAGAATCTTACTATCAGCTGGGACAGTATACTTCTAATGGATATGTGGGGATGTCTCTTGTTACAAATTATTGCTTGTTTCTATACTGTAATTTTTTCTTTGAAGATATCACCACCAGAAAGACATTTTTGACAGATACATTCATACCTAACTTTGATTAACATATTTATCCATGGGAAAACTAGGAACAGTTCATAAGATGTCTACTTTAACCTCATTCTTAATCAGAGTCAATATCTCCAATGATCTTTCCCTTATGTTTATGCTACTATATAAATAGTCCTCTTGTTTACTCATGATTGAATATATATATATATATATATATATATATATATATATATATATTCATAATGACAAGTAGCTTTGAACCAATTATTTTAATTTGAGTTCATCACACAAGGTAGTTTTACTGTGGCTCTCTTCCACAATCTGATGCCAAATGAACAAGCATTATATATATATATCATTATATATATAAGGTTTTGTGAAATTTGTTGAGAGCTCTTTATCAGAGTAGCATGTTTGATCTTCTTAAACTGTGTTATTTATTTACATTGCAAATGGTGCCCCCTTCCAGTCTCCCCTCTAAGAGTTCTTTACCCCTTCCCCTTTGGTCCTCATCCCCTTCACCTACCTACCCCCACCTCACACTGCCCACCACATCCACCATTCCTGAGGTATCAGTTCTTCACAAGATTAGGCACCTGCTCTCCCACTGAGACCAGACAGGGCAGTCCTCTGCTACCTATGTGATGGGAGTAGTGGGGGGACATGAACCAGTCCATGTATGTTCTTTGTTTGGTGACTTAGTCTCTGTGAGTTCCCAGGGGTCTGGGTTAATTAATACTGTAGGCCTTCCTATAGGGTACATGGTCTAACTTTTAACATGAACTTATTATTACACTCTTCTACTTCTTATAATCAATGACTCTTTCAAGGAGTACATGTTCACACTGATGTATAACATGTTCAATTTTATGACTTCAGTATCATATGAGTAAAATATGAATTTCTTTCATGTTGCAATGGTGATTAATATCTATTTTCTTCCACTCTGATGGTCTACTTTGGACTATAGAAGTGAGCATTCATTCCATTTGAATTCACTAGCCAGTACTTCCCACTGGATGGAGCACCATTATTCTTAATGCCAATATTTCATTAAAATGTAAGGAAAGTTCAGTTCATAAATATGTGCATTTATAGACTTCAAATTATTTACTGGAAATTATTAATGGTGATAAAATATTTGTTTTTAAACAGAGTCTTGCTGTACTCTACACAATGGTTTTGAAAATAGTTGTTTTTGTGATTCTTACACACATAGTTCCCAATCAAGAAAACTTCAATATATGCTTTGGCTCAGAGATTTTATTGTTGCCATGATGTAAAAAATAGTACATAAATAAATAAAAGTTGCTGAATGACAGAATGGGCTTGAAGACCATGATAGTTGGAATAGTGCTCTCACTTCAGATGGCACTTGGTATTCTAGGAACCTTCTCTCTTCTCTACCTAATCTTTTATTTCAATGAACACACATTGAAGAAAATAGATATGATTCTTATACATGTGTTCACATCCAACTTCTTGATTATTCTCTCCAAAGGAATCCCAGAAGTAGTGAGAACTTTTGGTTTGAAGCAGTTATTCAGTGGTGTTGGGTGAAAACCTACTTTTTATTTTCAAAGACTAGTCAGGAGTATGTCCATCAGCATCACCTGTTTCTTGAGTGTCTTTTAGGCAATCACCATCAGCAACAGGAACTCCTGTTTGAAGGAATATAAAACCAAAATAACAAAGTTTATGGGCCTGTCCATTTCGCTCTGCTGGATCCTTTTCATTCTAGTAAATATGCTTTTCCCTATATATACAGCTACCAATAGCAATAAGAAAAATAAGACTAAAAAGAGAAACTTTGAATTCTGCCACTCTACAGGTCGTGACAAACTAGTAAATGTAATGCATACAGCATTTTGTGAACTTCCTGAAGTTCTATTTTCTCTGCTTATTGTATGTTCCAGTGTTTTTATGATTGTCATACTTTATGGACACAAGAGGAGGGTTGAACACATTCTCTGCACTCATACCTCCCTCAGAATCTCTGCTGAAAACAGAGCCACGCAGACTACCTTGATCATGGTTTGCACCTTTCTAACATTTCATACTCTCTCTTCAGTTTTACAAGGCTATATTGTTCTTTCAGATAATCCCAGTTGGTGGGTAATGAATACCGCAGTCATAATTTCTATGTGTTTTCCTACATTAGGGCCATTTGTGATGAGTTGTTATTTCACTTTTTCCAGGTTCTGCTTTATCTAGATAAGAAAAATAAAAATACCATAATCATGTAAAAAAAATAATAAATAGTATTTTAATAATGAAGATCAAATCTTAGTCATGTGTGTTATTCTAAGTATCATTGTAACAGGAAAATAATATATGGGGAGATCATATACATTTAATGATTATTTTACATCAGAATAGTGCTATATTCTCCCTTATAGATTATGGACTGGAGAACCACATTCTTAACCAAATTAACTGTGCTAAGTGCATGTTCCATTTCAATTACTGGGCCTAAGATCCTATTATAATATGGTTGGTTACTTGGGCTATATTTTCCACACTGTTGTTTAAGTGACCCCACTTGTTATCCCAGTCTTTTTTTTTCTTCACAAGGTTCATAATTCAGTTAATTCTTTCTAGAATTTATACTCAAAAAAATCAAATAATCCAATTAAAAAATGGAGTACAGAGATAAACAGAGAATTTACAAAAGAAGACTCTCGATTGGCTAAGAACTTAAAGAAATGTTCAAAATCCTTAGTTATCAGAGAAATACAAATCAAAACAACCTGAGATTCCACACTACACCAACTAGAATGGCTAAGATCAAAAACTCAAGTAACAGCATATGCTGATAAAGACGTAGAGAAAGAAGAAAAACTTCTTGATTGTTGGTGTGATTGTAAACTGGTACCACTGCTCTGAAAATCAATCTGGTGATTCCTCAGAAAATTGAAATAGTTCTACCTGAAAACCCAAATATATCACTTTTGGGCATATGCCTCACCACACCACAAAGACACTTGCTCTACTATGTTCATAGCAGCCTTATTTGTAGTAGCCAGAAGCTGGAAAAACCCAGATGTCTATCAATCAAAGGCTGGATACAGAAAATGTGGTTCATTTACACAATGAAATATTTTTCAGCTTATTAAAAACGAGGACATCATGAATTTTGCAGGCAAATGAATAGAACTAGAAAACATCATCCTGAGTGAGGTAACTCAGACCCCTAAGGACATGCCTGCTATGTACTGACTGATAAGTAGATGTTAGCCAAAAAGTACAGAATACTTAGGATACAATCCACAGACTGTAAGAAGTGAAAGAAACAGAAAGGCCCAAGTGAAGATGCTTCAATCCCACTTAGTAAGGGGAAAAAAATAATCATGGGAGACAGAGTGAGGGAGGGACCTGGGTTGGAGTGGGGAGAATGAAGGGAAAAGTCGAACAGGATCAGGTATGGGAGTGTAGGGGAGATGCCCAGAGGGCCAAGAAAATGAATGGAAACAAACAGCCTGAAGGGAGTGCTGTGGGAAGGACCCTCTAGAAACTACCTGAAACTCTGGAGGTGAGACACTCAGGACTCAAAGGGGATGACCTTAGCCAAAATGACCAACATTGGGGAAAGTGTACTCAAAGAGTCTATGTCCAGCAAATAAACAGGGCCCCAAATGGAGGGACAGAGTTACCAACCCAGAGCTGAAAATTTATGATCCAGAATTGGTCCTGTCTAAAAGAACTTCAAGGGCAAAAATGGAGAAAAGACTGAAGGAAATGCAGTCCAATGACCGACCCAACTTGGTATTCATCTCATGGGGAGCATCAAGGCCTGACACTATTACTGATGGTATGATGTAGTTACAGATAGAAGCCTGGCATAGCTGTCTTCTAAGAGGCCCCACTAGCAGCTGACTGAGACAGAAGCAGATACACCCAACCACTGGCCTGAAATTGGGGAACCCTGTAGCTGAATTAGAAGAAGGATGGAAGAAGCTGAAGGGGAGAGCGACCCCATAGGAAGACCAGCCATCTCAACTAACCCAGACCCCAGGAAGCTCTCAGAGACCGAGCCACCAACAAGGATCATACAGGGGCATTTCGGAGGATCCTGGCGCATATGTCGCAGAGGTCTGCCTGGTCTGGCCTCAGTGGGAGATGCTGAGGTTAATGCTGGAGAGACATGAGGCCACAGGGAATGGTCAGACATGGGGTTGTGGGGAGCACCCTCTCTGAGGCAAGGAAAAGAGGAATGGAATGAAGAACTGTGAAAGGGGAACCAGGAGAGGAGATCATGACAGGAATGTAATAAATTAAATAACTTTTAAAAATCCAATGGTGGGTTCTACTTTGCATATTCAAGGAATGCCTTGTTGACAGAAATCCTAAGTAGTTTTCCTTGAGTATGCTTCATTGAGCATAAGGAGCTATGACCTAGCTCCTTAAATTGACAAATGGACAATATGTTCGAGAATTTAAGGAAGAGATAACTGAAGTCTGCAAATATAAGAAATGTAGAAAGCACACTTAAAGGAGATAAAGTCCCTACACATACCATGAGCTGATTAAATACAGAGAAGTAGTAGAGACTGATTCCAGGGAATCATATCTCTTTAGATACTTGATGAATATATGAATGTCCCATATTGTAAGAGAAGTGCATGTTATTGAGAGATCTTCTAGGTAAGTGGCCTTTAATTTTTAGAATTATCTGAAGGTAATGTACTTCCACCTTTGATTGACATCTGGCTGATCACAGCCTTGTGCTCAATGGCCTGATATCCCATAGATAGTATGCTAGTATATATAAGACACTGTTATCAGATAATTTCACAGACACTTCATGAATCTTAAATTTTGAGAGCTATAAATGTGTGGATGTAACTCATGAAATTTAAATCTATATATTGCACATACTATATCTTGTGGTAAAATAAAAAGGCTCTTCACTTTATTTTTTAGTTAATATGAAAGTTTATACTTTTAGGTCTATTTTCCTCACTCATCTTGTTTTGTAGTATTATTCTCAAATAAGTTTTATCACAAATTGTGTCTTCTTACTTATGCTGTTTTAATTGGCCATAACAGAGTAAGCTACCTGTACAAATCCTAATTCTGAGGAGTTTTCAACAACAGGACTAGTAAAAAAGTGCAAAAAGAATTCTACATTGAGTCACACAGATGACACTGGAAATTAAGAAATACCTGAAATTCACGATCAGGATCCCAGAACACTAAAATATCTCTACAGATCTGCCAGGAATTAAGAGGCAAAGGTCTTCCTACATAGGTCTGCTTAAAAAGAATATGCATCTTCTAGGTGTACTCTAGATCCCAAACTTTCCAGATACTTCTTAAAATATGACATCGATTAAGAACCATGTATTCAAACTCTGATTTTGTGTGAACAATTTTATTCAAACCATATCAGTAAGATCAATTGGGTTAAGATGAGTGAAACTGACATTAAAGATAAAATAACACTGAAAAATAAAGGGATTTGGGGATCACAGTATCCAGAAGTCATGCAATTTGTGTTTTGTTCTCTAGTAAAATGTCATGACCAATCAAACTTATAAACAAATTATTTCATTTGGACTATTGTTTAAAGAGAGAGTATGGATAAAAGAGGGAGTATGGATAAAAGAGGGAGAAGCATGCCAACATGTGGCCAAATAGGAGGCCAAATAACCACATTAATATAAATAGGTCCTAAAGAGAGGGAAATGAAATGAGAAGGGCTATGAGATCCTACAACTTATCACAAGTAAATACTTACTCCATAGAGCCCATTTTATTGATATATTTCCCAAGTTCCTTACAGATCACAGGCAACTAAGATCCATATGTTCACAAGCCACAGACTATAGAATACATTTATGAATCAACTAGACCTCTTTTTTTGTTGTTGTTATCCTAGACTCATGGACATCTTATACTATAAAAATACATGTCATCCAAATTTAAAAGTCTTTTTTAAAAATTTTTTGATACTTTATTTATATTCTAAATGTTTCCTCCTTTCCAGGTCTCCACTTTGGAAACTCCCTTTCCCACCCCCTGCCCCCATCCCCTGCCTCTATGAGGGTATTCCCCCACCCACCAACTAAAAGTCTTGACATAGTTCAAAAGGCCAACATATAAAAGTTCTTTTGAGACACAGTAAAATTTCTTAAGTGTGATATCCTTTAATATCAGAACTCATTTTAATGCTGTCAATAAAGTATGGTACAGAGCATCCATTTCAATTTCCAGTAAGAAGAGAGCACAAGGTAAGGAAATAGTGGATCTAAGAAATAAACTCGGCAGAGATATTACCAAAGCTTGTGCCTCCATATTTACTCTCTAGAACAATAAGTTCAAAGGTGTAGGTCAGTACACACCTTCAATTATTTAATATAACATACATTTTTCCCAAATATTATGTTTATTCCATGTGTGCACCTTTGTTTTCTCAGAATTTTAAAAGTGAGACATTCTAAGCATCTTGTATTCTAAAATTCAATACAGTATACAAAGTCACAGCTGTAGGTAACAGATTCTTATGTTATCTATGGGTCTTTGAGATATACACTGCCTCTTCTCAGTGTCTCTCTAAAATTCTAATGGAAATTTCAGTGACCACTCACTCTTGCACTTGCCACGACTCCAATGATAGTACAATCTATAGAAAAAGATAAGATTGCACCACTCTGGAAGTCAGTTAGGCAGTTCCTCAAAAAATTGGACATAGTAGTACTTGAGGACCCAGCTATATCACACCTGGGCATATGCGCAAAAGATGCTCGAACATATAACAAGGACACATGCTTTACTGTGTTTATAGCAGCCTTATTTATAACAGCCAGAAGCTGGAAACAACCCAGATGGCCCTCAACAGAGGAATGGATACAGGAAATGTGGTACATTTACACAATGGAGTACTACTCAGCTATTAAAATCAATGCCTTCATAAAATTAGCAGGCAAATGGATGGAACTAGAAAATATCATCCTGAATGAAGTAACACAATCACATAAGAACACATATGGTATGTACTCACTGATAAGTGGATATTAGGAAAAAAGGTAGGAACTCTCTCGATATAACTCACAGACCATATGAAACACAAGAAGAAGGAAGACCAAAGTGTGGATGCTTCAGTCCTACTTAGAAGGGGGAAGAAAATAATCATAGGAGGTAGAGGGAGGGAAGGACTTGGGAGAAAGAGGAGGGGGAGGGGAATGGGGGGAAGGATCAGGTGTGAGAGGAGACTGGGTGAGAAGTAAAGAGGGTCAGGAAATTGAATGGGTGTGTGTAGCAGTGGAGGATGGGCAACCGGCGTTAGCTACTAGAAAGTCCTAGATGTCAAGAACTCAAGAGGTTCCTAGGCCTAACAGGGATGACATTAGCTAAAATACCCAAAAAAGGAGAGAGAGAACTTGTAGAGACCATAGCCAGTGGATAGGCATGGCCCCAGGTTTAGGGATGGGGCCACCCACTTATCTTAAAAATATTAATTCATAATTGCTCATGTCAAAAGGAAATGCAGGGACAAAGAGTGGAGCAGAGACTGATTGAAAGGCCATCCAGAGACTGCCCCATCTAGGGATCCACCCCATCTGCAGACACCAAACCCAGATGCTGCTGTTGATCCCAAGAAGTGCTTGCTGACAGGAGCCTGATATAGATGTCCCCTGAGAGGCGGTGTCAGAGCCTGACCAGTATAGATGTGGATGCTTGCAGCCAACCACAGGACTGAGTGCAGGGAAGGAAGAGTTAATGGAAGGACTGAAGGAGCTAAAGGGATTTGTAACCCCATAAGAAAAACAACATTATCAGCCAACTAGACACCCTAGAGCTCCCAGGGACTAAACCACAAACCGAGAGTACATAAGGAAGGACCCATGGCTCCAGCTGCATATATAGCAGAGGATTACCTTATCTGGCATCAGTGGAAGGGGAGCCCTTTCATTCTGTGAAGGCTTGATAACCCCGCATAGGGGAATGCTAGGGCGCTGAGGTGGGAGTGATGGTTGGGTGGGGGTGGTGATTGGGTAGGGGAGCACCCTCATAAAAGCAGGGGTTTAACTGGGAAGGGGGAATAAAATGTGAAATGTAAAAAATAAAACAACCAATACAATTTTTTTAAAAAAGGAAAAGAGCTAATCAGACATCCAGTGTGGGATGACAGCATCAAGAATATTGCAACGCCTTTGTAATTTTAAAAGAAGTAAATTTAAGAGCAAGCAACATCTCAAGCTTTCTCCTTTCACACTCTGGAAACTTTGAAGGCTACAATCTTGCCATGATATCACTCCTTTCACAGTTCAAATAATGATCAGGAGACATCACCCACTCTTTCTTTTTTCAAAATTTATTTATTTATTTATTACATTTATATCCAGACCCCAGTTTCCCATCCTTTCTTTTCTTCCAGTACCCCAACTCCCAATTCCCATCCAGTCCTCCAATCTTTCTCTTCAGAAAAGTTGATGCCTTCCATGGTTATAAATCAGTCTTGACATATCAAGATGCAGTAAGTCTAGGTACAACTTCACTTACTGAGGATAGCAGAGTAGGGGAAAAGGGTATCAAAACAGGCAACAGAGTCAGAAAAAGTTCCTTCTGTTCAGAAACACACATGAAGGCCAAGCTATACATCTTTTGTATACATGCAGAAAGCCTAGGTCATTCAGTTGCAAGGTTCTAGTTGAAGGCTCAATCTCTGTGAGCACGTATAGACCTAGGTTAGGTGATTCGGTAGATTTTCTTGTGATATCTTTGGCTCTCTAGATCCTGAAACCCTACTTCCCCATCATCTGCAGTATTCCTCAAGTATTCCCTATGTGCCTAATATTTAGTGTGGTTCTCTGCATCTGTTTATACCAGTTGTTAGATAAAGTCTTCCTGTACATGGTTAAGTTGGGCTGCTATTTGCAAGTAAAGCAATCACTAACCATGTTATGGGTAAGCACCCTTTCATGTCACAAGCTGGACCAGTCATCGGTTGGTTTTCTCCTCAATTTCACCTTTATTTTAACCCATGTGCATCTTCTTTTTAAATTAATGTATGTATGTATGTATGTATGTATGTATGTATGTATTTATTTATTTATTCAATGTATATCCCAATATCAGCACCCCTCTTCCCAGTACCCCTCACACAGATTTTGCCATCAATTCTTCCTTTCCCTTTTCCTCAAAGAATGTGGAACACAACCCTGCCCAGTTAAAAGCTTCCCTAGGTTCAGCAAGACACTACAGGTCTAGGTGCATTCTCTCCCCCTAAGGCCAGAGAAAATCTACTCAGTAAGGGGAATGGGAGATAAAGGCAAGCAACAGATTCAGGGACAACCCTCACTCCAGGTGTTGTGTTACCCACATGAAGACCAAGCTGCACTTCTACATATGTGCCTGGGGCCTAGGACCAGCTCATGCTGACTCTTTGGTTAGTGATTTGGTGTCTAGGGCCCCAGGGGTTCAAGTTAGTTGACCCTGTTTGTTTTTCTGTGGAGTCCTGTCCTCTTCAGGTCTCACAATGACTTTCAGAAAACTCATCTACAACACTGCCAGAGCTCCATCTAGTGTTTGTCAAGTAGATTTCTGCATCTATTTCCATTGGCTGTTGGGTGGAGTCTCTCAGAAGGCAGTTAATCTAGGTGCCTTTCTGAAAGCATGACAGAGTACCACTAATAGTGGCAGGGATTGGTTCATGCACATGGGATCAGTCCGAATTTAGGTCAGTCATTGGTTGACCATTCCCTCTATCTCTGTTCTGTATTTGTCCCTGCACTACTCAGAGCCAGGGCACATTTTGAGACAAAGGTTTTGTGGGTAGGTTCCTGTCCTTATCCCTCCACTGGAAGTACTACCTGGCCACAGAAAGTGGTCACTTCAGAGTCTATATTCTCCACCACTAGTGTTGGCATCAGGACCTCCAAACAGGTGACATCACACCCAGGCAACAGTACGACGCACACCTGTTGCCAAGGCAACAGCAACCATATTCCCAGAATCTACTTGGCCCACCTCCCACTTTTACCTATGACTCTGTCACTATCCATATATAAATGGGAGACCCCTCTGATCTCTCTCTCTCTTACCCCTTCTCTCTTTCAATAAACCCCAAGTGGAACTGTTTGGCCTGGTGTGGTTTCTGGAGCTGCACAATCATCACAACAACTAGGAGTATCAGAGTTTCCCCTATAGACACCCTGGAGCCTCCCATGACCCAGGTTTCTGGAATGTCTTAGAGATGACACCACACACTTCCACCCAACCTCCTGCCACTGTCAATTTTGTTTTTCTCTACCCTTCTCTCCATATACCTAATTTCCCTACTCTGCCTAGCTTCTTCCCCCATCTCCCATTCATTGACCTTTGAAATCTATTTTATTTCCCTTTCTGAGAAAAATTCAAATATCTTTTTCTTTTTTGGATACTTCTTATTATTTGTTTTTTTCTTGGGAGGGGTGTTTGTGGTTGTAGCATTACTATCCTCTACTTTATTGTTAATATCACTTATGAGTGAATATATACCATGCATGTCCTTTTGAGTCTGGATTACCTCCCTAAGAATGGTATTTGCTATTCTCCCTCATTTGCCTACAAAGTTCACAGCTGAATAGTATTCCATTTTGTAAATGAACCATATTTTCTTCATCAATTCATCTGTTGAGGGACATCTGGGTCATTTCCCGATTCTGGCTATCATAAATAAAGCTGCTAAGACCATAGTTGAGCAAGTAAACTTGCGGTATGGGAAAGTATCACTAGGGTATATACTCAGAAGGAGTATAGCTGGATCTTGAAGTAGAACTATTTCCAAATTTGGGAGAAACCAACAGATTG
Source organism: Uromys caudimaculatus (assembly GCA_028551405.1). Classification (NCBI taxonomy): domain Eukaryota; kingdom Metazoa; phylum Chordata; class Mammalia; order Rodentia; family Muridae; genus Uromys; species Uromys caudimaculatus. The sequence continues at coordinate 9,860,453 of CM052717.1, read as the reverse complement.
ACTTCCATAGTGGTTGTACTTTCAATCAAAATTAATCAAAATAGACAGAGAAGGACACTTTACACTCATAAAAGGAAAATTATACCAAAATGACTTCTAAATTCTGAATTTCTTGCCCCTAATGCAAGGGCACCCACATTTGTATAAGAAATATTACTAAAGCTTAAATCTCACACTGAACCCCCACACATTAATAGTAGGTGAGTTTAAAATGCTGTTATCACTAATGGACAAGTCTTCAAGACAAAAATTAAACAAAGAAATAATGAAACTAACTCCCTTTATGAATCAAATGGACCTGACATATAACTACAGAACATTTCACTGAAACAGAAAAGCATATAGCTTCTTCTCAACATTTTACAGAAAGTTTTTCAAAACTGATCATATATTTGGCCTCAACATATACAGGAAAATTGAGATATTCAGGAGCATAGAGATTCAGAATTTAGAAGTCATTTTGGTAGATTTTTTTTTGTATGAGTATAAAGTGTTCTTCCCTGTCTATTTTGATTAATTTTGATTGAAAGTACAAACACTGTGGAAGTCAACCCCTTGAATCTTTTCAGATCACCACCAATTAAGTCTGGACTTCAACAACAAGAAGTACAGAAAACAGACTACAAATTCATTCAGATTGAATGACTCTGTACTCAATGTGTGCTGGGTCAAAGAAGAAAAAAAAAAAAGAAATTAAACACTCTGTAGAATTCAATGAAAATGAAGGCACATTGTACCACACTTATGGGACACAATGAAATTAGTACTAACTTTAGTAATTTGCAAACATAAAAAAAGAAAAATTGATTGTTATGGTACAATCAATGCTTACTGGATAGAAAATTTGTTCCCCATTGCATAAGTAATTTAACCACTTGATGTGCACTTGTTTGTTCTGTTATTAGACGATTAGATGATTAGCTTTGCTGGAGAAAGTTACTGTGCAGGGATTTGGTTTCAATAGCCTTGTGCTCTTCTACTTTGCTGTCTCTGTTCTTGTTGCTTTTGAATATATGAACACAGAGCTCCATGTTCTTGATCACAAGCCTGTTGTTTAATTTTTCTCTGTTTTCTAAGCATGAAGAACCATCTAATAAAAAAAATTTGCCCAAATAAACTCTCACTTCGTTGAGCTGTGTGCAGTTAGTGTGTCTTACTAGAGAAATAGAAAAGTAACTAATTAATAAATTGGTGCCAGAGAATGGAATGTTGCTCTGAAGAAACTAAGCATATTTGATTATGGAGAAATGAAGATAAGTCTGTAAGTTTGAATTAGAAAAGCAGGTGATGGTTGACAACAAAGTTTAATGACCATTCTACATGTAATCTTTAATGCTGAGAGCACAGTACATTTTAAAGAGTGACTTAAGGTTCAAAATGAATCAGGGAGATTAACAGCAACTGTGTTAAACATCCAATGTCATGGATTAATTATATATACATATAGTTGACAAGTTTATGGCTATTCTGTAACACATATTAAGAATTTATATGAGGTAGAGTTTGGAAGTGGCTGATTAATATATGTGGCCCAGGAAATATAATGATAGTATAATATTTACTACATGGAACCTTAATTACTTATAATTATTATCCTGGTTAACAGTGGAAAACAATAGTTAAGGCAGAGAAAAATACAATACAAATAATTTGGAAAGAAATGGATCATAAGTAAGTTTAATGCTAAAACCAAGGCACATTCCAGAAGAATTGCTGTAATTGTTAAGACTAGTGCCATTAAAAGGGGAGACTGAGACAGTTCAAAGGGAACTGAATCCACAAGATCCATTTGCCTGTCAGTCCCAAGTCAACTTGAACTATTTTTCATTTTTTGTTTTTTCTCTGTCTTCATCTTCTCAGTGGTGGGATGTACATGTCTAGATAGCAGTGTTCCTTTCCCCAGTACTGCTGCAGGCCTAAAGATCAGACATCAGCACTGAACAGTGGAAGGGGACTGTGTGTGTGTATGAATAGAACCCATTGAATAGGCATATGGCTCTCCTGTGTTAGTGTTCCTTCTGTAAGAGCAGAAAAAGTCCTAGACCAGAAGAGGGCTGTGTGGATAGAGTTGAAGGGATCCCCCAGTCTAAAAGAGATACAGAAAGCACTGGATGCTGCCACCTTGCCTTGCAGTGAGCCCTACCCTTCCATTGCAGCTGTGCATGCTTCCTCATCACTGTGGCACACTCCAGCTCTCCAGGAGCTCTGAGGTGTCAGCATGCTGCCTCTCACCCAGACACGATCCCTGCACTGACAGTCTTGCCTTGTTATAGGACATGGCACATTGAGGTTACATATCTTCCATTGGTAGGAGTGTTATCTAGTGTCATCCCTGTAGATTCCTGGGAGTTTCCTTTGCTCTAAGTTTCTAGCTTCCATAGAGATCCACTGCCATTTCTATTGCCATTTCTAATCTCTCACCTTCAGTCCTCAACCCAACTGATCCATCTTGTTTGCATGCCCACCTCCCTCCCTGCTCAGTACCCTCCCTCATCAGATGAAATAAAGAAGACCCATTTTATGTTGCTATTTTAAAAATTCATTTATTTATTCACTTTGCTTTAGAATGAGGGGTGGGTTCTACAGGCCCAATATTTCCCTGGTTTTTGCTGATTATGTCCTTGTGCTGACCTTTAAGAATCTTATAATCTCTTGTTGGTTGGTCTGGTAGTTCCTGGTTGTAGCAGGCCTCTGAACTGTGACTAGATCTGGTAGTCCATAATGGCAGTCTGCTTTTAATTGTCTTTGATGGCAACAGGCTACCATGAAGCAGGCAGAGATGGTAGTCCCGGTTGTCACAGCTGGTAGCATGCCATCAGGGATGGAGGTTTAGCTCTGGGCATGGGAGTGGAGTATGAATCTGGGATTGCATGTATAGGTGAAGACCAAAAGTTGGAGCACAGTGGGGATGGAGCAGACCTCATGGCTGCTGGGATTGCCAGTGTCCCAACAGGCTGGTAATTGAAGATTGGGTGTTTCACCTTGATGCACCAGGTGTCAGTAGGCCTCCTGGCCAGCAACCTGAGCTGTGGTCCTGGTAATGGTGTGTACATTGGTGCTTTGTAATCTTGAATTCAAGTGATCCCCTCAAATATGCAACATAGTGCACAAAATTTCAATGAATGGTTTGTCTCAGAGATGTGTTTCTTAGAACTGAAGCTCTGATGGCCAGAAGAAAAAATGGAAACAGGCAACTTCAGGAGGTAGGAGGTTGGGGGGATGCACTAGAGACCTGGGAGGTGAGAGACCCTTAGGACTCAAAGGGAGGAACTTTAGATGAAATACTCAACAGTAGGGAGAGGGAACTTATAGAGACCACCACCAGCAGGAAGACAGAGCATCAAGTAAGGGATGGGGTTGCCATCCCATAGTCAAAACTCTGACCTAGAATTGATCTTGTCTGAAAGAACTGCAGGGATGGAAATGGAGAAGAGCCTGAGGAAAAGAAGGTCCAGTGACAGGCCCAAAGTGGGATCCAGCTCAAGCGGAGGTCCCAAGACCTGACACTATTACTGAGTCTATGGAGTGCTCACAAAAAAGGGCCCTATAATGACTGCCCTCCAAAAGACCCAATGTGCAGCTGAAAGAGTTAGATTCAGATATCTGCACCCAACCAATGGACAGAAGATGCTGATCTCTGTGGTTGAATTAGGGAAAAGCTGGAAGAAATTGAGGAGGAGGGTGACCCTATATAAAGACCAGCAGTTTCATTTAACCTGTACCCCCCAAATTTCTCAGATACTAGATGACCAGCAGGCAGTATACACATCAGCTGATATAAGTCCCCCAACACATATACAGCAGAGGACTGCTGGGTCTGGTTTCAGTCAGAAAAGGTGCACCTAAGAGACTGCATGCCCCAGGGAGTTTAGAGGACTGGTTGGGTGGGTGGTGGGGACATCCTCATGGACACAGTGGGTGGGGAGGAGGTATGGAATGTGGATCAGTCAGACGGTGGAGCAGAGAGGGAGGGAGGGAAGAGAGAGAGAGAGAGAGAGAGAGAGAGAGAGAGAGAGAGAGAGAGAGACAGTCCAAAAAAGAGTCACTGAAGTATGTATTGCACGCCAGGAATGTTGTCATAGGAATGATGCTCTTAGTTTAGACAACAATTGAAATTTTGGAAACTTTTCTCATTTTTATTATATAAGCATTTACCACAATGAAAGTACATTAAGTATCTTGGTGTGACTCTAACCAAGCAAGTAAAAGATCTGTATGACAAGAACTTCAAGTCTCTGAAGAAAGAAATCGAAGAAGACCTCAGAAGGTGGAAAGATCTGCCATGCTCATGGATTGGAAGGATTAATATAGTAAAA
>CM052717.1:9829996-9855637 GCA_028551405.1 Uromys caudimaculatus | reverse complement strand
GGAATGGGTGGGCGGGTAGGTGGGAGGAGGAATTCCCTCACAGAGGCGGGGAGTGGGAGAGGACACGGGGTTTCCAAAGAAAAGGGGAATCATCGGAAATGTAAATAAAGTATCAAAAAAAAAAAAAAAAAGAAAGTACATTAAATCCACAGAATTGATTTTTCACATACCTGTTCACAGACAACTCTTTGTTCATTTTCTTTAAAGGAGACACGGGTAATAATGGGAGCTTTGACTTTTTGTTTGTTTATTTGTTTGTTTTGTTTGTTTTAATTTTGGGTACAGCCTCATTTTATATGTTCTACAAGTTCAAAGTGGCAGGACCATCAATGCCAACTGTCACTTGCATCTCTCCCAGGCCAACTCCATAAGTCCAGGAACTCCTCCTAAAAGAATCTTAAGTTCAAAATCCAAACTTCATTGGCTAGTCTATTTCCCTCTTGGGTCCTACACATGTTGATAAATAAAAATCTGTATACATTCATGTATGTCAAATAAAGCAAGAAAAACATGACATGTAAAAGATGTTATGAATTCTGTTTCTCTTCAGATTTGTGATAGAATCATAGAATCAATGTATACAACATTATTGTTTCCAGAAATATTGTCCACTGTGGTCATCATCTGTTTGAGCTGCTACATGACTGGTATCTGTATAGAAACAAGCATCAGGTTCACCAAATTCACAGTACTCATGATGCCATTGGACTGACCTCTGAAGGGTAAGCAACCCAGACAGTTCTAATCCTAGTATTAACCTTTATAGCACTTTCTACACACTCTTCCATGTTACAAGGCTGCCTGATTCTTTTTAACATTTTATCTGGTGACTAATACAACTCATAAAAATGAATTCTATTTATTTTTTTACTTCATTTCCCTTTGTCATGAGATTTGACTCCATAGTCTACAGATAAAGCTTTCACTCAATTAGGAATATAAAAACATCATAACCTTATCTTTAGAATACAAGGTATAGATTTTATAAATATTATCTAAAACTTAAGTCATCAATGTCTTTCAAACAATCATTATTTTAATGCATGTGGGGACGTTTTAGTATCATGAATGTTTCAAATACTGAAAGGACATTGCAAATCTCTAACAGTTTGACTCTATACTGTAGGAAAGGCAGCCTGGTTCATGATTGAGCTAAGAATGGAAATCTTGGTGACCCTGAGGGATGACAGGTGTTTTTCTTGGTTCCCAAATGCTAGGCTCCTGACAAGAGACCACAGCCCTCCATAGATTTGTGGCCATCAGTCACATAAGAACAATGCCCCAACCTCCTTCACAGGTAGAGGATGTGACCTGTGGTCATTTAGCCTCAAGACAGATCTCCATTTTAATAATGTACCTAAAGGCCTGGAGGCTTAGCCAATAAACTCTCCTTCCCAGACACTCCTCCCTGCAAAAGATATTTAACCTCAGGTCCACCCGTGAGAAGTGGGGTACAGCTTTTATTCATCCACTCTTTGCAATGACAATAAGTGTCTTAAAACCACGGATTGTCTCTTTTCACCTGGATCTGCTGTGGAGATCCATAGAGAAGGCCTTCACCTATGGAGCCGCATCGAATCTCCTGTACAAGGCCTCTCTGTGCTCCCACCCACAGCGACTACTAATCCCAAGCCAAGCCAGCTGCCCACAAGCCAAGGACTATCTCATCCCTGTGGGACTCAACTGGAGTTCTCCTCTCTTTTCCCTCAGGCCACGGCTAGATCCAACCCCCAGTCTGTTCTCAACTCGTTTGCAGCATCCAGCAGTGCCTGGGTGCCCTAGAGCCTGAGAACCAGATGGCCCATGCAGACCCGGGGACCCCCAAGCCACCTCCAGCTGTCCCCAGGACCTCAGACTGTGCTCCCCCACCCGGAGTGGTGTTTTGTGGCTTCACATAGCCCAACACCTGCCAGGCGCCTGTGTTGGGTAAAAACAGTCGAACTTCTCATGTCCTACCTCCCCAAGTGGCCCAAGCCCTGTGTCAGAGCAGACGCAGGGACCCCCGCTCCATTAGTCCTACACTATACTACTATTATCTCTTGTAATATTAGAGTCTAAAATGTCTAGTCACATATTTTGGACATATTAAGTTTAAGAGTTATGGACTTGCTTATTTTTATTATATTTGTGCCACTGTTGCAAAAGTGGCCCTGTAATTATAATGCTTCACAGGCTTTACAGCTGAATATTATTGATTATATATTCTCCAGTAAATTACAAAGCACTTTCCATTACTAGCCAGTGAAGAAAAGTTTTAGGTTAGTATTCGCTTTATTTCTCAAAGTTTTGTGTGTCGAACATTGACAGTTGCATCTATAAACACCAATTTCTGTGTAACACCACGAACAACATATGTAAGTGCAATTCAGATAATATCCCATTACTACGAGAAAGAGTGATATAGGTGTGAATCTCGACTCTGCATAAAGTCCCCCAAATATTTGAGTGCTTCTGAGAGGGGAAAAGTGTAAGACTGCTTTAATTTTGTGACCACATGCTCATCATATATTTTGATGAGACTCAAAGGCACGCCTATCATTTAGGAATCATGGAGCAACACAAATTAGATTAATTTGTAGGGAGTTTGGCATGAACCTTAAAAACAAACAGGAAGAATGTTTACTATGATCAAAGTATATGAATGAAAGTCTTAAAGAATTAATGAAAACAGTTTTAACAAATGATAGAAGACACTCGTCTAATTAAGGCGAAATGTAGCAGGTGTTTCAGTTTTTAATTTGCTGATATTGATTTGTAGAGGACAAAGCAGAAGTAAATGAAACAGATTTCTATACTCAGATATAATCAACACCTTGTTGACAAAAATTTATGTAGTTTTGTATGAGGCTCATTGAATAGTTTATGTCTCAGTTTCACAAAGAGACTAACAAGGAAAGAAAGATAAGGAGGGTCCTGAGAGAAGTGACAATAATCAATACAGGGAAAACTCTTGCAGGAGAGAGATAGTAAAATGGAACAAAAGTATGTAGAAACGGTAGAGATATATTCTGGGACAGAACTCTTCCTGAGTTGTTTGATGAGGAGATGTGTACTACAAATTATTCTAAAAATGCTTCACATTATCAAGAAACCTTCATGATAAGCTGTCTTTAGGTTTACCTCACTTTTATTAAACTGAATTTTCTGAACAACCTCACCCTTTTATTGAAGCTTTTAGACTATTGCCTTTTCAACCACAGCACTGAGGAAATATAGACCAAATAGTTCTCTAATATATAGCAGATACTGTCATTGGGACATACTGGTGCTACAACATTTCAAAAGCACCTCATTATACTTCACATCAAATACAATTATTTTTCATGAACTCTTGTACCTTTCATAGATTTTCCTGCCTGTAAAAATGTTAGAAACTTCTTTTCCATAAAATCTCATTGACTGTGCCTACAGCTGTACCATTGCTCTAAGAGTTGCGTGAATGAATTTGAAAAGAACTGTACTCTAAATGCTCTGAGTGACAAAAGGGTATATCCTTTTTTTACTCTCTCACTGATACTTAAATGACAAATAGAAGACTATACCAATGTAGGTTTTTATTGGTTGCTATATGGGCTTTGGTTTGAAGAGAAAAGAATAAAGGATAAGTGGGAACCATGCATGCACAAATCTGTGATTTGTTGTATTACATTATATATTAAGGATAATCTCTTTGATGTCTAGATATGCTGGTGCTTAATTATAATTTTGTGTTGTTTCTTTTGTTTAAAATGTTTTTTGTTAATTTTCAAAACCAACAGAGATATTAAAAGAAAAAGGAAATAATTAAAAGTATTATAAAGGTATTTGACCAAGGGTTAAAGAACAGTTCCATGTACAACATATAAAAAAGTATGAAGTGGAGAAAAAAGGTAACAAAACTGAAAACTGATATATACTCAGGTAGTGACTGTTGTAAATTTCAACCAAAAAGAATGATGTCACATACAATCACATACATGAAAAGATAAAATTGTATAAAGAATCCCTCAACCTACAGGATAAAATCTATGGTGTATATAATAGAGATCCATATGAAACAGATACATACTTCAGGTTGCGAAATTCCCCAATGGGTTTGCTCAGAAGTAGAGCACTTTGGAAATATTTAGATGCTCAAATGTCTCTCAACTGAACACTGGATAATAAAAATGTGATACGTATGCATCTTCACCTATGGTTGACTTTCTTTAATCCTGTTTACAATATTCAAGCAGAAAGTTTTTGGATTAAAGTCTGTAGTAAGGCTAAGGTATACCACAACTAAAAACAGACTTTTTTCCCCAGCAGACCACACAATGTCTTCAATTCCACTCCATTGATCAACGTGTCTGTCTCTATACCAATACCACGCAGTTTTTATCATGACTGCTCTGTAGTATAGCTTGAGGTCAGTGATAGCGATTCCTCCAGAGGTCCTTTTATTGTTAAGAATTGTTTTCACCATTCTGGTTTTTTGCCTTTCCAGATGAATTTAAGAATTGATCTTTCCATGTCTTTGAAGAATTGCATTGGGATTTTGATGGGGAGTCTGTTGAATCTGTAGATTGCCTTTGGTGGGATAGCCATTTTTACTATGTTATTTCTACTAATACATGTGCAGGAAAGATCTTTCTTTCTTTTGAGGTTTTCTTCAATATCTTTCTTGAGATACTTGATGTTCTTGTCATACAGATCTTTCACTTGTTTGGTTACCTCAAGATATTTTACATTATTTGTGACTATTGTGAAGGGAGCTGTTTCCCTAATTTTTTTCTCAACCTGTTTATCATTTGTATGAAGGAAGGCTACTGATTTATTTGAGTTAATTTTATATCCAGCAACTTTGCTGAAGTTGTTTATCACCTGTAGAAGTTCTCTGGTGGAATTTTTTGGGGTTGCTTATGTATACTATCATATCATCTGCAAATAGTAATACCATTACTTCTTATTTGCCAATTTGTATCCCCTTGATCTATTTTTGTTGTCTTATTGTTCTGCCTAGAAATTTGAGTACTATATTGAGTAGATATGGTGAGAGTGGGCATCCTTGTATTCTCCCTGATTTTATTGGGATTCTTTAAGTATCTCTCCATTTAATTTGATATTCTGTTGGTTTGCAGTAAATTGCTTTTATTATGTTTAGGTATGGGCTTTGCATTCCGGATTCTCTAATACTTTTAATATGAAGTGGTGTTACATTTTGTCAAATACTTTTTCTGAATCTAAGGGGATCATCATGTGATTTTTTTTCTTTCAGTTTGCTTATATAGTGGATTACATTAATGGACTTTTGTATTGAAGAGCCAGAAATAAAACCACACACTTACAGACACTTGATCTTTGACAAATAAAACAAAAAATATACAAGGGAGAAAAGAAAACATCTTCAATAAATGCACTCATCTAAAATGGAAGTCTATATGTAGAAAAATGAAAATAGATCCATATTTATCACCCTGCACAAGCTCAAGTCCAAGTGGATCAAGGACTCAACACAAACCAGATACATTGAATCTAATAGAAGAGAAAGTGGGAAAGAACCTGGAACACATTGGCACAGGGGGCAATTTTCTAAACAGAATTCCAATGGCTCATGCTCTAAGATCAAGAATTGATAAATGGGACCCATGAAACTGAAAAGCTTCTGTAAGGCAAAGGACATAATCAATAGGACAAATCGGCAAGCTACAGATTAGGAAAAAATATTCATTAACCTCATATCTGATAGAAGGCTAATATCCAAAATATAAAAAGAACTCAAGAAGCTAACCACCAAAGAATACAAACCATCCAATCAAAAATAGGGTATAGAACTAAACAGAGAATTCACAACAGAGGAATCTTGAATGGCTGAAAAGCACTTAAAGAAAGGTTCAAAGTCATTACTGATCAGGGAAATGCATATCAAAATGACCCTGAGATTCCACCTTACCCCAATCATAATGGCTAAGATCAAAACCTCAGGTGACAGCACATGATGGTGAGGATGTGTAGAAAGAAGAGTACACCATTGTTGGTGGGATTGCAAACTGATACCACCACTCTGGAAATCAATCATCCTAAGTGATGTTACTTAGATCAATAAGGACAAGCATGAACTTTTGGGACAAAAAATGGAGAAGAGCCTGAGGAAATGGAAGTCCAGTGACAGGCCTAAAGCTGGGATCCAGATCAAGGGAAGACTCCAAGGCCTGGCACTATTACTAAGGCTATGGAGTGCTTACAAAAAGGGACCTATCAAGACTGCTCTCCGAAAGACCCAACAAACAGCTGAAAGAGTCAGCTGCAGATATTTACACCCAACCAATGGGCTGCTGACCTCTGTGGTTGAATTAGGGAAAGGCTGGAAGAATTTGAGGAGGAGGGTGATCCTAAGAGGACAAGCAGTCTCAATTAACATAAATCCCTGAGATCTCTCTGACACTGGACCACCAGGCAGGCAGCATAGACCAGCTGTTATGAAGCCCCCAACACATATACACCAGAGGACTGCTGGGTCTGGGTTCAGTCAGAGAAGATGCACCTAACCCTCAAAATACTGGAGGCCCCAGGGTGTGAGGAGGTCTGATGGGATGGGGGTTGGGAGTTGGGGAGGAATCCTCATGGAGACAGGGGAGGAGGTATGGGATATGGAACAGTCAGAGGGTAGACCGGGAGGGTGATAAAATCTGAATATAGGAAAAAGATTAAATAAAATTTAAAAATTATTATGTAAGTATAGTCCTCATCCTTTATCAACAAAACTTCTCTCTTCAGCAAATGTAGATCTTTACAGAAAACTACAACTAGACAAAATGTAGAGTTTTGCACATAAGTCTTAATTCCTAACTTCTATACTCTCCATAATATAATTCTTCTACTTAAAGCATATACATTATTGCTGAAGAAGAGGTGGAAAGATTATAAGGGCAGCAAAGATAAGTGAATTTTCTGTGATACTTTGTTTTGAAATTTTGATTTCTTGCTGTTAGACTCTTGCCTTGTATCTCATAGCACTGATAACTTGTCAATAGAAGAAATTGTCATCACCATTTTGTCCATGGTGCCATAAACATTACATAAACACAAGAAAATCACTTCAGCCTCAAAAACTAGTGAAAATATGGCACTGCTATTGAAGCTATAGAATTCTAATTCAGAATATCCTTTTTCATCACTACAAACCTAGCCTGCTAAAGCATGGGAAAATTCATTTTAGTTATGCATTCTAATGTTACTGCCTTCAGCTGATCATCTAGGGTGCAAGAGCTGCTTTGAGCTTCTCTATACACTTGCTGTCCTTACTGATTCTCTGAAAAGAGGTTACCACCCCTAGTGATTCTCCATGAAGATTGGATCAACAAAAACAGATGGCTATTATATGAACTGTGGATGGTTCTGTTGTACACATGGTGACTGGACCATGTATAAGGGGTTTTGATGCTATTGCAGAAAGCCATGCATATCCTGAGATACGACTGATAGAACTACAATTTGTATATATTAGGGTTTTACTCCTAATTTTAGTTGATCCGGTGGGTTACCATATTTTTGGATTGATCTGACATTCTGCAGTTCTATGCCTGGTGCCTCTTAATCTCTCAGGTTTTACTATTACAACCAATGAAGTATTTTATGAACTGTATTCCTTTTGCATAAAATATTTTAAAGGGATATAAAATCCCAAATTGCTTGGAAGCAAAGCTTAAAAACAATTTTAAAAGAAACTCCATAGCTTCCATCTACGAAATAAACTGCAAAGATGGAAGAGCATCTTTGCTACACAGCTAAAATGCTAAAGGAACAGAGAAGACAAAGTAGAAAAAGCAAAGTTTACAATACTAGAACACTAAAAGACTTCAAGAGAGTTGTCAGGGATTCATACCTAGAATCTACTACCAGGATCCTACCCTGACTCACAACCCACTTTCTCTAGCTATGTCTCACCTCTAAAGTTCTTAAAACTCTGGAAAGGCTCAATCAGCTAGATAACAGGGGTCCAAAATATGAGTATGAGGAGGGGATATTTAACCCTTTAACTGTATCCATAAAGAATTAGAAATTGTAGAGTGATGACAGTAGTTTACAGACATGAAAAAGGAGAACAGGAAAACAAATGGGGATGGAAAGGACAATGAGCATGTGTACATGTATATTTTATTTCCCAGATATGATGGCCATATCAGTGGCTTACTGCTGTAGTGTGTCAGTCTTTCTGGTTCTTTCTGAACTCTGGTTGGCTGTTTGAGCTCAGCTCTTCTGGCTCAAACTCCTCTCCTAGATTACTATTTCAATCTGTCTTCTCTCAGCTTCTGACTGAATTGCTGTCTTTGACCTCAAGTGAAATCTAGCAATTTGTTCTAACAAATGCAACTAAAGAATTAACAAATGGAATCAGCTCCCCTGAATGACACTCACTGCACTGATTCATAACTGACTGAAAAGAACTGACTCTAGGCTGATTCATTTCTGCACTACATTAAATCCAGTGGTCTTGAACTCAGTTCACAGAACTCACTGAACTGCCCTCCACTTATATGCTCTTGTTTGCCATTAAAGGTGTGTACCAAAAGTGTATCTGTAAATGAGCCAGAGGGATTACAGGTATTTATTAAGGGCATGTCTGTATTCTCGCAATATCGCAAAGTCTTAAGTCTTTGGATGGGATCATTTACCATAACAGCCATCTTACAGGATTAAAATCCTTCTACAAGTATGAGTGAGTTAAAAGGGGCCAGTATACATTTCTAGATCTATTGAGTTTATGTGCATCAAAGATCAGTACTTAGCATTCAGGTTCAGGCTTTAAGCAAAAAAAAAAAAAAAAAAAAAAAAGAAAGAAAGAAAGAAAGAAAGAAATATCAGAATTTTGTGTATCGTAGCATTATACAATGTTGTGCCAAACATACAGTTTTAAAGGGCTGAGATTTTCAACTAATGGTAGATATAGGACAAACAAAATAAAAATAAAATAATAATAGATTTGGCTGCCTGGATGGGCTGAACAAAGATGTACTTCAGGAAGATGACTGGTTAGACTGTGTATTATGGACTGGAAGAACTAGGTGGATGTCAAGGTTGACAAGTATGAATGGATTTCTAAAGATCACAGAGGTTGGTAAAAGGAAGGCTGGGCAGGTAGCTTTGGTCAAAATGTTTCATTTAAAATCATAAACAATTTGCCAAACCTGAAGCCTAAGTATATAAAAGAGTCATTAACAATGGTTAGTCATGTTAGATCATGTAACAGCACTTGAGACTCTAGCCTTACCATTACTCTCCTAGAACTGAGTGCTGAGAGATCAGGGATTTTACCATATGCCTGATTTTTTGAGGTTATGCTATAAAAAACTTAGCTTGCTGCTGAAAATGCCTAATGTATACAATGCTATCCAACAAAATTACTGTTAAATAAGTAGTATGAAGACACAAAATGTTTACAAATACTGTATCATCACTTTCTCAGTTATTCTCTTAAATTCAAGAGAGCAGAACTGTAGAGTTGAATGAGTGTTGTGTAACCACAGCACTCTGAATTCACTTGTACCTGAACAGTTGGAGACCATGATACCTTCAATCAAACAGGCAGATGCAAATAGGGTTCTCACATAGTTAAGGAAGTAGAGATACACTAAGTCAGACTGTGCAGATAGCTTAAAAGTATCCCTAATCAGTAAACTCTAGAAATATCTACCCAAGAACAGATCCCCAGTTTCGATCAAAGGTTTTCTTTATTCCTGCTTTAAAGCAGCTCATTTGATACCCAAATATCACTAATTGCAATGATGGACCTCTGAAAATTAGGCCCCACATATTGTGCTATCCTATCTGACTTCAAAAAATAAAAGTGAATCAGTAACACCTTTAGCTCATTCTTCCTGACACTGAGTTCCTGATCCTTGACCTAATATCACCTGACATAGGTTCAATATCAGCTTCCCAAGACAATCAGGCATTATTTATTGTGTCATCTTTTCTAAAGGAACTTTGATATTGAATAAAATCTGTCTCTGTTCACTGCTTATCCACTACAAACCATTGTTCCACATGGCTGTCATTTATATTTAAAACAGTTCAAATTTTATCTTCAGGGAGCCTTTGTAATACAATATGAGCAGATATGTTTTTATTCAGAGATATATTTTATTCATATTTTGTCCTCATCTTAACTTGTCATTTTCCTTCTTGTAACATGGTATTCAATAGAAAACAATGTTTCATCTGAAGTCCAACTTGTTGGTTTTCTGTCTTAGGTTGAGTGGAATGGATATGAAAACTTCAGTGAATATAAGCTTAAAAGACAGGTAAAAATAAACATGCAGGAGAAATATTCTTTAGCTTATAAATGTAAAGTATCCCATGCATGACCCTTAAAACTCTGGACCTTTCCACACCACAACTTTTGTATTATAAAATTGTCATCCCACACAATCATGTGCCTAGATACCACATATGTCATAGAGATTACAAAATGTAACATTTTGTTAAATGAAAGTAGTGTCATTGTACTGACTTCTTTTGACTGTTTAATAATACCATAGTCTACAATATCTCTTAATCTTTCTAAGGTGAGTTTCCTGATGTAGGTAATAATTAATGTGGGGACTCCCACCCAATGAAGAGCGATCAGAAAAAATAAAGAACTACACAGTTCTGATACATAAAAGGGACATACATATTAAATACATTGATTGAGCCTCATTAATCTGCTCTGAAAAATAACTAGAAAGATAATAAAAGACAGAGGTCCTTAATGTACTTTTAAAGAGTCATCCACAGACTAGATGAGTGAATATATATTTAAAGATATACTCACATTTCTGCTCTGTCATTGATGAGGTGATAATTTACATAATTATCCCTTTTTTGTCATGGAAGAAACTTCAGCTAGTAATCATCCCTCTTCTAAAGCTCGCTCGTACAAAGTAATTCTTGAGCTACTCATCACCTTTACCCAGAAAGGAAATGAATCATGTTCTTTTTGTTTAAAAACTCCATGATGTAAACTATGAAAATTTGGAACTGGGGTGTTTCCTGCCTATAGACAAAGTCCATATAACACACCAAAGGCTGGCATCAAATGTCCATATAACACACCAATGGCTGGCATCGAATGTCCTTTTAACACACCAATGGCTGGCACCAAATGTCCATATAACACACCAATGGCTGGCATTGAATGTCTTGATCTATTTCTTAGAAATATTTTCACTCAGGAAAGACTTTCTGTGTCTGTTCTATAATTTTGTTTGAAGCATACTCCCAAAGTTTTCAAAGCAGGTCAAAATTTAATTGAGCTCCTAATTTAATAAAGGACTTCAAAACACCACATTTCATCAAGTAATGCTGGCCATTGATAGATGAGCAGAGGCTAAAGAATAGAATATAAATAAGCAAGTAAGCAAATAAATGTCACCATATTACTTAGTGGTATTAAACTTGTTTAATATTAATTCCAAATGTTGGGGAGAATGTGTTAGTAGTTTAAAGTATCTAATTTAACTTAAACTTTAATTTTAAAAAATAAAAATCAATTTCTGGAAAAAAATAGACAGAAGTCACTAATAACATCAAGGAAGCATTGTTTTCTAGGCATAACTGGACACATGCAGATGTGAACTGCAGCAAGTTTAACAAAGTACCGAAGACATATGCACAGCCAAAATTGAAAAAAAATCCCAAAATAAACAGGGAAATGGACAAGAAATTAGACACCCAGTTGAGGAGTGATGGACATTTGATAGCTGCAGGAAAAGGAGCTGTCCATTTTCTCTACTGTAGTGACTCCTGATAGGTGAACACCTGAACAGGCCCCCCTACTGGTACATTGCTGCTCTCAGAATTGTAAATGTAAAAGATTTCTTCATTTATTCCATGAATACATTGTGGTGCTGTTTATTTCCATATAAATTATTTTCTAAGTGTTACCTCATTGGTAGAACATATCTATAAGGACAAGAAACTTTAGCTTACAAAATATAAATAATTTTTCAGAATCCTGCTTCATTAGCTTCATTCTTTGGCTCATTTTAATCAAGATAAAGTGATATGCTGGAATTATAAGTAAAATTTTCTGTTTCTAAAATATCCTAGTGAATTATAGAATCTTTAGGAAATCTGCAAGCTTAGGGCAGAAAGGATGACATGATTTCCATAGAGATACGTAGGCTTCTGTGCAGGACTCTGACACATCAAAGTCTGAAGCTTCGAGAACCTTTCCTCCCTACCAGCCTTCAGCAATCATGTGATCCTAAGAGGTTCTCTAAACACTTTGCCTCTTTTGAGATACAACAATTAAGAAATCAACTTTGATGATTATATACTGGAAGAAGTCTCAGAAAAGTTATTGGCTACCAAAGCAAGCGCTGTCATTGTCATTGTCATCTGGGGAGATAAAGATTACCATTCTGAGGGAGATGAAGTCACAGAGCTATGAAACTTTATCAGGGTTTCTCTCTGTGTTTCTCCTGTAGTGCTAAAAGTCAAGCCAGGAATTGCACACTGACATAAAAATTCTGCTGAAGAAAAGAGTAAGGTATGCAATTTGTACTGAGCCTGTTAAGCAGAGATAATAAGCAAGGTCTGGTAGGTGTTCTAGTCTGGAGAAGGGATTCTGAGGTGGACCACATGCAGAGAAATTTCAACTATGAAAGAAGAAAACATTTTGGACTATTATAAGTAGATATGCTAAAGAGAAGAGTATCTTTAACCTGGTGCTGATCCCTGACATTCCAAACACATGATAAAATCTACTCTGCTGCTAACTATTGGTAAATCATCCCTGTGATATACCAAATCTGACTTAAAAGATGTTTAGCGATTATAGTAATTATGTGATTTGTGTTTCCATATTTATATATTTTACATTAATCATGCACAGAATTTTAAATATGAAAATCATAGATCCTGGGATCAAGGTGTCATGTGTTTGACTAAGATTAAAATGAAATTAGTCATCTAATGCTAGAAAAAAACTCTAGAATCTGAACCAGCTTTTGTAATAAAAAGAGACATGACCTAAGAGTCAGTGATGTCCTGATTGTAGAGGCTGCTTTACTCTGTGAAGTTGGGGCACCTACTGAAGGGAAGAGGACATTCTCATAAAGAGTCCAATACAACGTTTATCTAGGATGAACATTATGTTCATTATTTCATTCTCCCTTATTTAGGGATACTCGGTTGATCCTACAACCTTCCAATTGTGTTGCCCAGTTTTCATAGTTGATGCTGTGGGCACATATAAATATGATCAGGGCTGGGAAAGATTTAATCACAAGAATATGTCCACAGCAAATATATTCATTTTTTGTTTAAGTATATACATTGCATAATTTTTCATACTTTCAGATTGTGTTTATGTATGTCTTATAGATAAATAACCTTCAGAAGTTTTGTTATTAAAAGTTTGACTGAAATGAGGATTCATAATTAGAAGGCTTTAATTTTAAATTGCTAATGCCTTAATAACTTTTGTTTGTGTACATGTATTGGTGAGTAGATTCTATGTACATTCAGATGCATTCTCAATTGGCAGTGCTGGTTTGTTTGGAGGACAATCTCATTTGGACATCCTTAGATAAAATTAATGTTATAACCTTTGAGACATGGTCTGTCAGTTGCCTGTAACTCTTATTAGACTAGATAGGCTGTTCAGTGATTCAAGGTAACTTTTGATTCTAACTCTCCAGTGTTTTGAACAAAAGTGAATGATATTAGCATATTTATTTCCATTTCTATTACATTCAAAGATTTATGGGTATACCTTCTGACATTCCTAGGAGACACAGCATGAAAGCAAATTATCATTTTCTCTGGCTCTTATAGTCTTACTTCTTTATTTTCTATGTGGACTGTGAGTCTTATGTGCAAGCATTGAATTGTAGACATCTTAGAAGGAACTGAGCTCCAAAATTTGCATTTCAATTTTATGAGATTTTCTGTACCAAATGATCAGTGCTTATAACATACATATAGTTAATATTATACAGACTGTATTTATGCTTTATGCAAAAAATACAAACATGTCTATGTGTAAATATATATGAATATGTGCATATAAATATACTTATATATAAGCACATATTACTTATATGTTTATATATTTACATATATGTAACATCAATTATTGAAAAAGAGGGTCATAATATAGAAGTGAGCAAGAGTGGCATATGAAAAACTTTGGAGATAGAGGAAGGGTAAATTTATGTGTGTTATAGTAAAAATGATGGAAATAAGGTTTTAAAGATTACATAATATCATACTAGTAATTTTATGTAAATTCTAGAGATTGAATATGCATCCTCCAACTGTAAGCACTTCAAAAAGTAATCATCCTGTTCCACTCAGTATTAATCTATGCCACAATGTTATTTTACATGTTAGTTTTAGAGTTTTATATCTGATTATGAGTTTTGATCAAAATGCATGAAAACAATACTGTTTTGATCCTTATTTGTACTATGCAATAATGTTTTCATCATAAAATCATAAAAAAGTATTTTGATATAAAAAAATTTGGTCTATATTAACATATCAAATTCAAATTAGACATAGATAGTTTCTGTTGACTTATACTGTATAAAAATTGTATTTATATACATTGTGGACAACTTAGGATACAGAATATCAGTTAACAATTCAAAATGTAGCTGATATAATATCATTGAGCACAAAATTATGTAACTGTGCAAGCAGCCAGGTCAGGTTCTCATTTCTCAAGTCACAAAACAGCCCCAAATAACCTTTTGAAATTAAGTAATTAATTAAAAGTTTTCTCTCAGACATTAGAGATGATGTGAAATGACTTTAGCTACACAGTATTACTTTTACTTCTCTTTGTAATTTCCAAGTAAATTGAAAAAGCCTTTTAACAAAAGACATCTCAAGTAATTACTCGGCATTAAGATTTCACAATTAAGTTGATGTGGTAAATATGACCACCCTATGGGATCCTGTAAAACTATCTTGTAGCTTTTACATAATAGCAGATATTGGTTACTGACAGAATGACTTACGTATTCAGAAGTGGGATTAGTTCAAATTATTCTCTGTAAAGATGAAATCATAGTTACTCTCTCTTCACATCATTTCTTCCTTCTCTTTAACTGAGGCTTAAGTTCATTATTATTATTGTTGTTGTTGTTATTATTATTATTAACCATCTGTTTCATACTGCTTCCCCAATCACTGGTTTTAAGGTGCCTCTAAACTCAAGGCAATATTTTCTACTAACTATGATTATTATTTCAATCTTTAGAGATCTACCCTAGAAGATTCTGCTGAAGAAACTTCTAAGCATGTTTCCAGACACCACAGCAAGGCAAGTACTCCACATGGGTGGATTATAAGAAGCTGCCAGGCATACTGTGTTTTCAACTTCTTTCTGTAAAATGGGATATATTCTGTCTAATGTTTTCCTTTGCATGATTTAATCATTTGAAAAAACATTCAAACATCATAAAGTGTAAGAAAGAATTATGACATTGTACAAATGAGTATCAAATTCACGCTATACATGACATTAATATTTGTGACTCGTGATTTTTATTTGTTTGTTTGCTGGTTTCCTGATTTAGCTCTGTGTCTCCATGTTTATTTTATAAAAATTCAGTACTTCTAATACATCACATTTAAGCAATGCTTCTGTTTTTGTGATAGGTAATTTAAAAAAAACTCACTGAAAATCACAAAGAAAATTCATTGCTTTTTTTTTTTTTTTTGGACATTTTATTTTTTTACATTTCAAATGTTTTCCACTTTCCAGGTCTCCCCATCGGAAATCACCTATCACATGCCCCCTCCCTCTGCCTCTGTGAGGGTGCTCCCCTTCCTACCTACCCACTCCCATCTTCTTGCCCTGGCATTCCTTACCCTGGGGCATTAAACACTCTCAGATTCAAAGACCTCTCCTCCCACTGATGTCCAAAAAGGCTATCCTCTGCCACATATGTGGCCAGAGCCATGAGTCTCTCCAGGTGTACTCTTTGGTTGGAAGTCCAGTCCCTAGGAGCTCTGGGGTGGGGGGTCTGGCCTCTTGACACTGTTGCCCCTCCATGGGGCTGCAAACTCCCTCAGTTCCTTTATTCCCTTCTCCAACTCCTCCATTGGGGACCCTGAGCTCAGTCCAATGGCTGGCTGAAAGCATCTGCCTCTATATGTGTAAGGTTGTGGCAGGGTCTCTCAGTAGACAGCCATATCAGGCTCCCATCAGCCAACAATTCCCAGCACCCACAACTGCATCCAGGTTTGGTGACTGTATATGGGATGACTAATATCCACTTATCAGTGAGTGTATACCATGTATGTTCTTTTGTGACTGAGTTATCTCACTCAGGATGATATTTTCAAGTTCTATCCATTTGACTATCATGAAATCATTATTTTTAATAGCTGAGTAGTATTCCATTGTGTAAATGTACCACATTTTCTGTATCCAATCCTCTGTAGGAGGACATCTGAGTTGTTTCCAGCTTCTGGCTATTATAAATATGGTTGCTATGAACATAGTGGAACGTGTGTCCTTATTAAATGTTGGAGCATCTTCTGGGTATATGCTCAGGAGTGGTATAGTTGGGTCCTCAGGTAGTAATATGTCCAATTTTCTGAGGAACTGCCAAACTGATTTTCAGAGTGGTTGTACCAGCTTGAGGAGTGCTCCTCTTTCTCCACATCCTCTCCAGTATCTGCTGTCACCTGAGTTTTTGATCCTAGCCATTATGTATGCTGTGAGGTAGAATCACAGGGTTGTTTTGATTTGCATTTTCCTGATGACTAAGGATGTAGAACGTTTCTTTATGTGCTTTTCAGCCATTCGAGTTTCCTCAGTTGAGAATTCTGTTTAGCTCTGTTCCCCATTTTTAATGGGGTTACTTGGTTCTCTGGAGTCTAACTTCTTGAGTTCTTTATATATTTTGGATAATAGCCCTCTATCTGTTGGTTGCCATTTTGTCCTATTGACAGTGTCCTTTTTCTTACAGAGCTTTGTCATTTTATGAGGCCTCATTTGTCAATTCAAGATCTTAGAGCATAAGCCATTAATGTTCTGTTCAGGAATATTCCCCTGTGCCAATGTGTTCAAGGTTTTTCCCCACTGTCACTTGTATTACATTCAGTGTATATGGTTTTATGTGGAGGTCCTTGACCCCCTTGGACTCAAGCATTGTACAGGGAGATAAGAATGGATATATTTGCATTCTTCTACATGTTGACTGCCAGTTGAACCAGCCCCATTTGTTGAAAGTATTGTCTTTTTACCACTGGATGGTTTTAGTTCCTATGTCAAAGATCAAGTGACCATAGGTGTGTGGGTTTATTTTTGGATCTTCAATTCTATCCCATTGATCCATTTGACTGTCACTGTACCAATACCATGCAGTTTTTGTTACCTCACAGTTTCTTTATTGTTGAGAATAGTTTTCGCTATCCTGGGTTCTTTTTTATTCCAAATGAATTTGAGAATTGCTCTAACTCTATGATGAATTGAGTTGGAATTTTCATAGGGATTGCATTGAATCTGTAGATTGCTTTTGGCAAGATAGCCATTTTTACTATATTCATCCTGCCAGTTAATGAGCATGGTTGATCTTTCCAACTTCTGAAGTCTTCTTAGTTTTCTTTCTTCAGAGACTTGAAGTTCTTGTCATAAAGATTTTCACTTATTTGGTTAGGGTCACACCAAGATATTTTATATTGTTTGTGACTATTGTGAAGGTTTTCATTTCCCTTATTTTTTTCTCATCTTATTTATCCTTTGAGTATAGAAAGGCTACTGACTTTTTCAGTTAATTTTCTATCTAGTCACATTGATCAAACTGTTTATCAGCTGAAGGAGTTCTCTGATGGAATTTTTGGGGTCACTTAAGTAAATGATCATATCATCTGCAAATAGTGATATTTGAATCCTTTCCAATTTGTATCCCCGTGACCTTCTTTTGTTGTCTAATTGCTCTAGCTAGAATTTCAAGTACTATATTGAATACATAGGGAGAGAGTGGGCAACTTTGTCTACTCCCTGATTTTAGTGGGATTGCTTCAAGATTCCGTCCATTTAGTTTGCTGTTGGCTACCGGTTTGCGGTATATTGCATTTACTATGTTTAGGAACGGGCATTGAATTGCTGATCTTTCCAAGACTTTTATCATGAGGAGGTGTTGAATTTTGTCTAATACTTTCTCAGCATCAAATGAGGTGATTGTGTGGTTATTTTCTTTGAGTTTATTTATATAGTGAATTATGTTGATGGATTTCCATATATTGCACTATCCCTACATGCCTACTTGATCATGATGGATGGTTGTTTTGATATATTCTTGGATTCTGTTTGTGAGAATTTTATTGAGTACTTTTGCATTGATATTCAAAAGGGAAATTTGTCTGAAGTTCCCTTTCTTTGTTGGATCTTTGTGTGGTTTAAGTATAAATGTAATTGTAGCTTCATAGAACGAATTGGGTAGTATTCCTTCTGTTTCTATTTTGTGGAATGGTTTGAAGAGTATTGGTATTAGGTCTTCTTTGAAGGTCTGATAAAATTCTGCACTAAATCCATCTAGGTCTGGGCTTTTTTTGGTTGGGAGACTTTTAATTTCTGGTTCTATTTCTTTAGAGATTATTAGCTGTTTATATAGTTTATCTGATCCTGATTTATCTTTGGTTTTTGGTATTTGTCTTGAAAATTGTCGATTCTACCCTATTTTCCAGTTTTGTTGAGTATAGCCTTTAGTAGTAGGATATGAAAAATTTTTTTTGATTTCCTCAGTTTCTGTTGTTATATCTCCTTTTTCATTCTGACTTTGTTAATTTGAATACTGTCTGTGTGCCCTCTGGTTAGTCTGGCTAAGTGTTTCTCTATCTTGTTGATTTTCTCAAAGAACCAGCTCCTGGTTTTGTTGATTCTTTGTATAGTTCTTTTTGTTTCTACATGGTTGATTTCAGCCCTGAGTTTGATTATTTCCTGCCATCTACTCCCCTTGTGTGTATTTGCTTCTTTTTGTTCTAGAGGTTTCATGCTGTTAAGCTGCTAGTATATGCTCTCTCCAGTTTAATTTTGGAGGCACTGAGACCTATGAGTTTTCCTATTAGCACTGCTTACACTGTGTCCCAAAAGTTTGGGTATATTTTACCTTCATTTTCATTAAATTCTAAAAAATCTTTTCTTTCTTTCTTTATTTTTACCTTGACAAAGTTATCATTGAGTAGAGTGTTGTTCAGCTTCCATGTGTATGTTGGCTTTCTATTGTTTTTGTTGCCATTGAAGACCAGCCTTAGTCCATGGTGATCTGATAGGCTGCATGGATTATTTCAATCTTCTTATATCTATTGAGTTCTGGTTGTGACCAATTATATGGTCAATTTTGGAGGAGGTACCAGGAGGTGCTGACAAGAAGGTATATTCTTAGGATTTAGAATGAAATGTTCTACAGGTATCTGTTAAATCCATTTGGTCCATAACTTCTGTTAGTTTCAATGTGCCTCTGTTTAGTTTATGTTTCCATAAATGAGAGTGGAGTGTTAAAGTCTCCCACTATTTTTGTGTGAGGTGCAATGTGTCCTTTGAGCTTTAGTAAAGTTTTATTTTTTTAAATGGATGCGGGTGCCCTTTCATTTGGAGCATAAATGTTCAGAATTGAGAGTTCATCTTGGTAGATTTTTCCTTTGATGAGTATGAAATATCCTTCCTTATCCTTTTTGATAACTTTTGGTTGAAGGTCATTTTTATCTGATATTAGAATGGCTCTTCCAGCTTGTTTCTTGGGACAATTTGCTTGGAAAATTATTTTCTAGCCCTTTACTCTGAGATAATTTCTGTCTTTGACTCCAAGGTGTGTTTCCTGTATGCAGCAATATGATGGGTCCTGTTTACATATCCAATTTGTTAATCTATGTTTTTTTATTGGGGAATTGAGTCCATTGATGTTACAAGGTACTAAAGAATATTGATTGTTACTTCCTGTAATGTTTGATGTTATTTTTATGTTTGTGTGACTATACATTTTTGGGTTTGTTAAAAGAAGATTATCTTCTTGCTTATTCTATGGTGTAGTTTCCATCATTGTGTTGAAGTTTTCCATCTATTATCCTTTATAGTGTTCGATTTGTGGAAAGATATTGTATAAATATGGTTTTGTCATGGAATATCTTAGTTTCACCATCTATGGTCATTGAGAGTTTTGCTGGGTGTAGTAGCCTGGACTGGCATTTGTTTTCTTTTAGGGTCTGTATGACATCTGCCCAGGATCTTCTAGCTTTTATAGTCTCTGGTGAGGAGTCTGATATAATTCTGATAGGTCTGCCTTCATATGCTTCTTGATCTTTTTCCCTTACTGCTTTTAATATTCTTTCTTTGTATTGTGCTTTTGTTGTTTCGACTATTATGTTACAGGAGGAATTTATTTTCTGGTCCTATCTATTTGGAGTTCTGTAGGCTTCTTGTTTGCTTATGGGCACGTCTTTCTTTAGGTTAGGGAAGTTTTCTTCTATAATTTTGTTGAAGATAATTACTGGCCCTTTAAGTTGGGAATCTTCACTCTCTTCTATTCCTATTATCCTTAGGTTTTGTTTTTTCATTGTGTCCTGGATGTCTTGGATGTTTTGGGTTAGGAGTTTTTTGCTTTTTGCAATTTCTTTGACTGTTGTGTCAATGTTTTCTATGGTATGTTCTGCACCTGAGATTCTCTATTCTATCTCTTGTATTTTGTTGTTGATGCTTACATCTAAGACTCCTGATCTCTTTCCTAGGTTTTCTATTTCCAGGGTTGTCTCACCTTGTGATTTCTTTATTGTTTCTATTTCCAATTTTAGATCCTGGATGGTTTTGTTCAATTCCTTCACCAATTTTGTTGTGTTTTCCTGTACTTCTTTAGGGGATATTTGTTTCCTCTTTAAGAGTTTCTTCCTGTTTCCCTGTTTCTTCTGTATTTCTTTAAGGGAGTTATTTATGTCCTTCTTAAAGCCTTCTATCATCATCATGAGATGTGATATTTCAATCAGAGCCTTGCTTGCTTTGGTGTGTGGAGGTATCCAGGGCTTGCTGTGGTGGGATAACTGGGTTCTGTTGATGCTGAGTAGCCTTGATTTCTGTTTCTTATGTTCTTGCCCTTGCCTCTAACCATCTGGTTATCTCTGGTGTTAGCTGGTCTTATTCTCTCTGACTGTGACTTGTCCCTCTTTCAAGCTTGTGTGTTAGTACTCCTGGGAGACCTGTTCTCTCCGGGAGGAATTTGTGTATATAGAGCTGTAGCACAGGATCAGATCTGGGTGCAGATGGAAACTGGAAGGATTCTGTCCCTGGCTCTTCCTTGGTTCTTGTGTCCTGATGGCTCTGGACAGGTCCCTCTTGGGCCAGGAACTTGAGCAGAGTGGTGTTCTTACATGCTCAAAGGTGTGTTGGAACTCCTGGGAGACTAGCTCTCTCACAGTGGTATTTGAGTATGGAAAGCTGTGGCACAGGATCAGCTCCCAGCTCAGATGGAAACTGGAAGGATCCTGTCCCAGGCTGCTCCTTGTTTTCTGTGTACTGAGGGCTCCAGGCGTGTCCTCTGAGCAGAAGTGGTGGTCTTACCTGTGCTCACATGCATGTCTGCACTCCTGGGAGACCAGCTCTCTCCTGGTGATGTTGGTATGGAACGCCGTGGCACAAGATCAGCTCTGGGCACTGTGGCACAGGATCCATAAAACTCATCTTATCATGCACCACTTACATCAATAAATAAAAGATTTCCTGTGGATGACAATTACAGGAATCTATAGGTTGTAATAGCAGTATTTTAGAAAAGTCTAGAACATATCCTAATACTATTTAGAGTTAGATTTCCCTGAACTATTTCAACTCACAAATTGGATATAGATAACTATATGTGTTACAATTATCTGTCATTTCCTAAAGAGGTGGTTCTCTGGTATTTTGAGTTGGTGTGTAACTATGAATACATAAGTTCATATCTACATTAATCTTCAGGAAATGTAAGCAGTGTAGACATGCACTGTGCTTTATATAAATGCAATCATAATGTAAGAATTCATGTTTTCCTTAGTAGTTTTTGAGGCATTTTATTTTTGTGAATGCTTTGCTCTTTTATTAACATTGTTGCAGAGAACCTCACTGTGTATCAGTTGAGTCAATGCACTTCTAATTGATATTTGGGTATTTCTCAGGTTAGAGTCTACTCCTTACTTATATAATATGGTTTTTGTCTTTGAAGATATCATCACAAGAGTGACATTTTTGACAGATACATTCATACCTATTCTTGATGAACATACTGTCCATGGAAAAACTACGAATAATTCATGAGATGTATACATTAACCTCGTCCTTAATGAGAGCTAGCATCTGCTATGGTATTTTCATTACATTTATGCTATTGTATAATAACACCAAATAGTGAATCAAATATGAATCAAAATTATTTTTTTTACTCATCATTAAATGTGTATATATATATATATATATATATATATATATATATATATACACAATGATCTGTAGTTTGAATTAACAATTTCCATTTGTTAAGTGTTCATCACAAAGGGTAGTTTTACTATAGCTCTTTCCCACAATCTGACTCTAAATAAGCAAGTATGCATGTGTCATTATGTATGAGTTTTTGTGAAATTTGAGGAGAACTTTTTGTCACAGTGACATGTTCTTATTTTTAACATGAATTTACTGTTACAGTCTTCTATTTTTTATAGTGTTTGTTTCAGGTGTACATGTTCATTGTGCTGTAATACATTTACAGTTTTATGGCTTCAGTATCACAAATATATACATTTGTTTCATTTTAAAATGGTGACTACAGTCTATTTTCTTCCAATATGACTGTCCATTCTGGACTGTAGAAGTGATCATCCATTTTACTAATTCACTAGCCAGTGCTTCTAGCTCAGTGGAGTACCATATTTCTTAATGCTAGCAATTCAATAAAATGTAAGGAAAGCTCTTTCTGTAAATATATGCATTTATAGTGTATATTCAAAAATTTCACTGAAATTGTTAATGATTATGAAATATTTGTTTTGAAACAGAGTCTTGCTATGAAGAACACCATGACTTTGATTATAGTTGGTTTTGTGATCCTTACACACACACACACACACACATCTCAATCAAGAAAACTTCAATATATGCTTTGACTAAAAAATTTGTTTGCTCCTTGATTTAAAAAATATGCCAAAAGACAGAATGGAGTTGAGGAACACAACAATTGGAATAGTGCTCTTACTTCAGACAGCACTTGGTATTCTAGGAAACTTCTTTCTTCTTTTCTACTACCTAACCTTTTACTACAATGAACATACATTAAAGGTCATAGATAGAATTTTTATACAAGTGTTCATATCCAACTCCTTGATTATTATCTCCATTGGAATCCCTGGGGTATTTGAAGCTTTTGGGTGGAATCTGGTATTTAATGATGTTGGTTGCAAACTTATTTCTTATGTTCAAAGACTTGGCAGGAGTATGTCCATCAGCACCACCTGTCTCCTGAGTGTCTTTTGGGTAATCACCATCAGCCCCAGGAACTACTGCTGGAAGGAATTTAAAATCAAAACTACAAAGTTTGTGAGCCTATCCATTTGCCTCTGCTGGATCCTGTTTATGCTAGTAAATATGCTTTTCCCTGTCTACACAACTACCAATAGGAATTCAGAAAACGTGACACAAATGAGTGATTCTCAGTTTTGCTACTCTGTAGGCCGTGACAAAATAGTAGATTTATTGTATATAACATTTTGTATGTTTCCTGAAGTCTTATTTTCTGTACTCCTTGTATGTTCCAGCATCTTCATGATTATCATTCTTTATGGACACAAGAAGAGAGTTCAACACACCCTTTATGCTCGTGCTTCCCTCAGAACTTCCACTGAAAACAGAGCTATACAGACAATCCTATGTCTGGTTTGCGCCTTTCTAGTTTTTTATACTCTATCCTCTATTTTACTAAGCTATATTGCTGTTTTAGATAATCCCAGTTGGTGGTTGATAAATATCACAACCATAATTTCTATGTGTTTTCCTATATTATGCCCATTTGTGATAGGCCGTGATTTCACAGTTTCTAGATTTTGCTTTAAATGGACAAGAAATATTAAAATACCATAATCTTGCAATAAAACTGTAAATAATATTTTTAATTTAATTTTATTCTTTATGTATTCATTTTATATCCCACTCACTGCTTCCCACTCAGTCATTCCCTCCTACAATCCTTCCCCTCTCCCTTTTCCCTTTCTCCTCATAGAAAGTGGGGGTCCCCTCTGAATCTCCCTATCCTGCCACTTCAAATATCTGTGTAGTTAGCCACTTCCTCTTTTACTAAGGACAGATAAAGGAGCCCAGCTAGAACATATCCCCACAGGCAACAACTTTTGAGATAGCCCTGGCTCTAGTTTTAGTGACCCATGTGAAGAGCAAGCTTCACATCTGCTACATATGAACAGGGAGGACTAGATAATTTATATTCTTTGCTTGGTGGTTCAGACTCTGAGATCCCCAAGAATCCATATTAGTTGACTCTGTTGATCTTCCTTCAGTGTTCTTATACCCCTTGGGGCTCTGCAATCCTACCTCCTATTTTTCCATAACAGTCCCCAAACTTCATCCACTGTTTGGCTACGGGTGTTTGTATCTGTCTGAGTCTTCTGCTAGGGGGAGCTCCTTAGAAACATCATGCTCCTGTCTGCAAGCATAACAGAGAATTATTAATAGTGTCAGAGATTGGTGCTTTCACCTAGAATGGGTCTCAAGTTGGGCCAATTATTGTTTGGCCATTCCCTCATTCTCTGCTCCATCCCCTGTGCCTGCATTTCTTGTAGACAGGATAAATTTGGGGTTGAAAGCTTTGTAGGTGGGGTTTTGTCTCTGTTGCTCCACTGTGATTCCTGCCTGGCTACAGGAGGTAGACTTTTCAGGTTCCATATACCCAGTGTTATGAGTCACAGCTAAGATCACCCCCCATTGACTTTTGGTCACCTCCTTTATCCCAGGTCTCTGACTTATACTGGAGATGCCCCACTCCCTCACCTCATCACCTGAAGATTTCAGAGAATTCTTAACAGAAGAATTTCAAATGGCTGAGAAGCACTTAATGAAATATTCAAATAGTTATTGATAAGGGAAATGCAAATCAGATCAAGTCTGAGGTTCCATCTTATACCCATAAGAATGACTAAGATCAAAATCTCAAGATACAGCACATTCGGTTGAGAATGTGGAATGAGGGGAACAATTCTTTTTTTTTTTTTAATTTTTTATACTTTATTTACATTTCAAATGTTTCCCCCCTTCCAGGTCTCCACTTTGGAAATTCCCTATCCCCTCCCCATTCCTTCTGCCTCTATGAGGGTATTCCCCCACCCACCCACCCGCTCACCCACTCCCATCTTACCACGTTGGCATTCCCCTAAACTGGGGCCTCTAACACCCTCAGGCCCAAGGGCCTCTCCTCCCCCTGATGGCCAACAAGGCCCTCCTCTGCCACATATGTGGTCCGAACCATGGGTCCCTCCATGTGTATTCTTTGGTTGGTGGTACAGTCTCCAGGAGCACCGGAGGGGGGGGGGGTCAGGCCAGTTGACACTGTTGCTCCCTCCATGGGACTGCAAACTCCCTCAGCTCCTTCAGTCCCTTCTCCCACTCCTCCATTGGGACCTCACTCTCAGTCCAATGGTTACTGGAAAGTGAAA
>CM052717.1:9759832-9822938 GCA_028551405.1 Uromys caudimaculatus | reverse complement strand
TCAATTATCATAGATGGTGAAGCCAAAATATTCCATGGCAAAACCAAATTTACACAATATGTTTCCACAAACCCAGCCCTATAAAGGATAATGGATGGTAAACGTCAACTCAAAGAGGGAAACTACACCCTAGAAAAAGCAAGAAAGAAATCTTTCAACAAACTCAAAAGAAGATAGCCACATAAAAGTAAAAAGAACATCAAAAATAACAGGAACCAACAATCTCTATTCCTTAATATCTCTTAACATCAATAGACTCAATTCCCCAATAAAAAGACATAGACTGACAGACTGGGTCCATAAAGAGGACCCAGAATTTTGCTGCATTCAGGAAACACACCTCCATGATAAAGACAAACACTACCTCAGAGTAAAGGGCTGGAAAAAAATTTTCCAGGCAAATGGTCCCAAGAAACAGGCTGGAGTAGCCATTCTAATATCGGATAAAATCGACTTTCACCTAAAAGTCATCAAAGAAGATAAGGAAGAACACATCATCCTCATCACAGGAGAAATCTACCAAGAAGAACTCTCAATTCTGAACATTTGTGCTCCAAATGCAAGGGCACCCACATTCATAAAAGAAACTTTACTAAAGGGGAATGCCAAGGTGGGAAAATGGGAGTGGGTAGGTGGGTGGGTAGAAGTTCGAATACCCTCATGGAGGTGGGGGAGGGAGAGGAGATAGGCAGTTTCTAAAGAGGAGACCTTGAAAGGGGGAAACATTGGAAATGTAAATAAAGTATCGAAATAAAAATAAAAATAACAAAAGAAAATAAACATTCCACAACAAATTTAAAAGAAGAGTATTAAACACACAAAATACCACCCCCAGCAACAAAAATAATAGGAACTTACAGTCATATGCTTTGATACTTCTCAATACCAATGGTCCCAACTTCCCGATAAAGAGACACAGGTTAACAGACTAGACATGGAAACAGGATTGATCATTTTGCTGCATACCAGAAACATACATCAAGGCCAAACCAGACCCTACCTCAGAGTAAAAGGCTGGAAAGGGTTTTCCAAGCATATTTTCCCAAGAAAGAAACCGGAGTTGCCATTCTAATATACAATAAAATAGACTTTCAAAAGTTATCAGACAAGATTTGGAAGGACACTTTATACTCATCAAAGGAAAATTCCACCAATAGATAGACTCAGTTCTGCACACCAGTGTCCCAAATGCAAGGGTACCGACATTCATAAAAGAAACTTTACTGAAGCTCATACATTGAACCTTACACAATAACAGAGGGAGTCTTCAACATGCCACTCTCATCAATGAACAGAACATTGAACAGGTCATTGAAATATAAACTCAATGGAAACAGAGTGAAGCTAACAAAAGTTATGAACCAAATGGATTTAACAGATATCTATGTAACATTTCAAAACAAGAAAATGCACCTTTTCAGAACTTCATAGGGTCTTCTCCAAAACTGACTATGTAATCAGACATAAAACAAGCTTTAAAGAAACAAGAAGATTGAAATAATCCTATGCATCCTATCAGATCATCATGGACTAAGACTAAACTTCAATAAAAACAAAAACAAAAGGCCCATGTACTCATGGAAACTAAACAACTCTCTGCTCAATGACAACTTTGTCAGAAAAGAAATAAAGGACTTTATAGAATTAAATGAAAACAAAGACACAACATACCAAAACTTATGGGACACAATAACAGCAGTGTTAAGAGGAAAATTCAGATCACTAAGTGTCTTCATAAAGAAATTGGAGAGATCCCATACAAGCAACTTAACAGCACACCTGAAAGCTCTAGAACAGAAAGAAGCAAACACATCCAAGGTAGAAACAAAGAGAACTATACAAAGAATTAGCAAACCCAAGAGCTGGTCCTTTGACAAAATCAACAAGATACATAGACCTTTAGCCAAACTAAGTAAAGGGCACAGAGACAGTATCCAAATTAACAAAATCAGAAAAGAAAAAGGAAAGATAACAATAGAAAATGAGGATAATAAAAAACTGTCATCAGAATCTATTATAAAAGCCTGGAAAATCTAGATGAAATTATGTTTTGTAAACAGATACCATGTACCAAAGTTAAATCAAGGTCAGGTAAATTATCTAAACAGTGCCATAATCCCTAAAGAAATAGAAATAGTCATCAAAAATCTCCCTACTCATGGTTTTAGGGCAGAATTCTATCAGACCTTCAAAGAAGAGTTAATATCAATACTCTTCAAACTATTCCATGAACTAGAAGCAGAAGGAACACTACCTAATTCATCCTATGAAGTCACAGTCACTCTGATACCTAAACCACACAAAAAACCAACAAAGAGAACTTAAGACCAATTTCACTTATAATATTGATGCAAAATACTCAATGAAATTCTCACAATCTGAACCAAGAACACATCAAAATCATCATTCATCATGATCGAGTAGGCTTCATTCTAGGGGTGCAGGGATGATTCAATATGCAAAAATCCATCAACCTAATACACTACATAAAAAACTCAAGGAAGAGAACAACATATTCTTCTCATTAAATACTGAAAAAGCCTTTGACAAAATACAGAAGTACTTCTTGTTAAAAGTCTTGAAGAGATCAGAAATGCATGGCACATAGCTAAACATAATAAAAGCAACATATAGCAAACTAAGAGTCAACATCAAATTAAATGGAGAGATACTAGCAGCAATCCCACTAAAATCTGGGGAAAAAAAAGGTTGGTCCACTCATATCCTATCTTTAATATGGTACTCAAAGTTCTACCTAGAGCAATTAGACAACAAAAGGATATCAAAGGGAGGTAAATTGGAAACAAAAGACTGAAAGTATCA
The DNA here is from genome assembly GCA_028551405.1 of Uromys caudimaculatus. Classification (NCBI taxonomy): domain Eukaryota; kingdom Metazoa; phylum Chordata; class Mammalia; order Rodentia; family Muridae; genus Uromys; species Uromys caudimaculatus. The sequence continues at coordinate 9,820,115 of CM052717.1, read as the reverse complement.
GTATTTGCAGGAGATATGACAGTATATATAATGGATTCCTAAATTCTACTAGAGAACTCCTACACCTGAAAAACAACTTCAGCAAAGTGGCTGCATATAAAATTAACTGGAATAAATAAAAAGCCTTCTTCTACACAAAAGATAAACATGTTGAAAAAGAAATTAGGGAAATAACAGCCTTCACAGTAGCTACAAATAGTATAAAATATCTTAGTGTAACTCTTACTGGGCAATTGAAAGATCAGTACTACAAGTACTACAAATCCTTGAAGAAAGAAATTTATCAAGACATCATAAGACAGAAAAATCTCCCATGCTCATGGATTCGTAGGATTAACATAATGAAAATGTCATCTTACCAAAAGCAATCTACAGATTCAATGCAATCCCCACCAAAATTCCAACAAAATTCTTCATAGACATGGAAAGAGCAATTCTCACATTCATATGGAAAAACAAAAATCCCAGTATAGCCAAAACAATTTTCAACAATAAAGAACTTCTGGGGGAATCACGATCCCTGAATTCAAGCTGTCCTACGAAGCAATAATGATAAAAACCGCACACATTTTTATAAAGACAGACAGGCCGATCAATTGAATAGAATCAAAGACCCAGAAGGAAACCCACACACCTATCGACACCTAGTCTTTGACAAAGAAGCAAAAAACATACAGTGGAAAAAGGAAGGCATCTTCAGTAAATGGTGCTGGCCTAACTTGTGTTCTATATGTAAGAGAATGAAAATGGATCCTTATTAATCATCCTGAACAAAACTAAATGCCAGTGGATAAAAGACCTCAACATAAAACCAGATACACTGAATATAATTGAATAGAAAGTAAGAAAGAGTCTCGAACTCATTGGTACAGGGGGAAATTTCCTGAACAGAATACCAATGGCCCAGGCTGTAATTTCATCAATCAATAAATGGAACCACATGAAGCTGAAAAGCTTCTGTAAGGCAAAAGAGGAGATCAATAGGACACATCAGCAACCTAAAGATTGGGAAATAATCTTCACTAATCCTACACTTGGCAGAGGGCTAATATCCAAAAATATATAAAGAACTCAAAGAATTAACCTCCAGAAAACAAAACAGCTCAAAAAATGGGCAACAGAGCTAAACAGAGAAATCACAACAGAGGAATCTCGAATGGCTGAGAAACACTTAAAAAAATGTTTAAAATTTTTGGTCATCATAGAAAAACACAAATCAAAACAACCTGAGATTTCACCTCACACCAATCAGAATGACTAAGAACAAAATCTCAAGTGACAGCACATGCTGGTAAGAATGTGGAGAAAGAGAAACATTCCTCCATTTCAGGTGGAAGTGCAATCTGGTACAATTGCTCTGTAAATCAATCTGGTGATTCCTCAGAAAATTGGAAATAGTTCTATTGGCAGAGTTTGGGAATATACATAAAAGATGCCCCACCATAACATGAGGGCACATACTCCACCATGTTCATAGCAGCTTTACTTGTAATAGCCAGAAGGTGGAAACAACCCAGATGTCCCTCAGTGAAGGGTGGATACAACAAATGTGGCTCATTTACACAATGCAATACTATTCAGCTATTAAAAACGAGGACATAATGAATTTTGCCGGCAAATGGATGGAACTAGAAAAAATCTTGAGTGAGGTAAGGAACTAGAAAATATCATCACGAGTGAGGTAACTCAGATCCAAAAGGACATGTATTCTATGATATTCACTGATAAGTCGATATTAGCCAAAAGTACAGAATACCTAGGATACAACTCACAGACCATAAGTGTAACAAGCAGAAAGGCCCAAGTATGAATGTTTCAATCCCACTTGGAAGAGGGAAGGAAATGATAATTCGAGGCAGAGGGACAGAGGGATCTGGGTGGAAGAGGGAAGAGGAAGAGGAAAAGTTAAACAGGATCAGGTATTTGGGGAGGATGGGCTCTCAAAAATACTGGAGACCTGGGAGATAAGAGACTCTTAGGACTCATTTGGGGTGATCTTAGCCAAAATGCCCATCACTTAGGAGAGGAAAATTTAACAGCCCACCTCCAATAGATAGACAGGTTCTCATGCAGAGAGACAAGGTTACTAACCCACAGACAAAATTTCTGACCCAGTGTTGATCCTGTCTAAAAGAACTGCAGGGATCAAAATGGAGAACAGACTGAAGGAAAGGCAGCCCAATGACAGGCCAACTTGGGATTCATCTCATGGGAGGACACCAAGGTCTGACACTATTACTGATGCTTTGATGTGCTTAGAGACAAGAGCCTAGCATGACTGTCTTCTGAGGAATGAGACAGAAGCAGATACTTATGACTAACCATTGGACTGAACCTGTATGGTTGAATTCGGGAAAGGACTTCAGAAACTGAAGTAGAATGATCCCATAAGAAGACCATTAGTCTCAACCCACCTAGACCCCATGGAGCTCCCAGAGACTGAGCCACCAACCAGGAGCATACATGGGTTAGGCCCAGGCTAATAGCACAAATATTTCAGAGGTCTTCCTGGTCTGGTCTTAGGGGGAGAAGATGTGCTCTAATCCTTGAGATACTTGAGGTCCAAGGGATGGGGGAAATCTGGTGATCTGGAGCACCCTCTTGGAGGCAAGGGGAAGGAAAAATTGAATGAAGAACTATGAGAGGGGGGAAAAAGAAAGGGGTAAATATCAAAAAGTAAATAAAATGATAAAAAAATGAAAAAAATTAATGAAAAAAGAAAAAGGAAGTGCTAACTACAGTGCTTTTTTCATTACACATAGGATACCTATACTAAATTATCACTCAGTATACTTAAGTTATATGTATCAAAATAATGAATATTATGAAGAAGTGTATGTCTAAAAGCCAGAGTAAGATATGTGTTATTTTATGAATAGTAATGACATATTTTATGTGGAATAGTTAGATATGTAAAATTGTATCAGAATAAGGCTGTGTTAGGGCTTCTTTGCGTAGCTGGGTTCTCTGTAACATTTCCTAGAATTGTGATATACCCACATTTCTAGTTAATTTTCATCTACTTGTAGAAATAGATCAAGAGTTGCTGAAAAGATTATGATGTCACATTTTCCTCTTACTGATATTTCATTTTTTATCTATGAGTTCCTGACTGAATTTGTTTTGATGAGCGCTACAAAGGCAGACAGTTATGGGCCGTAAAGATTAATATTTTATGTAGAAGTACACAGAGAAGGTTTAATTCCAATGAGACACAAAGGCTTCTTTGTAAGATTCTTACAAATCAAATCCTGATGTTCCCTCTACCTTCCCTCCCAGTCAACCTTCAGAATGCTTTCCAAACATGTTGTCTTCTGAGACATTCATAAGAGAAAAGAAATGGGCCTTGGTGGTTATCAACAGGGAAAAGAGACAGAAAAGCTATTGACTCCCAAAGCAAAAACTGTCATTGTCAGTGCAGGTGAGATGAAAATTATCATTCTGAGGCAGGTAAAATCATGGAGCTATGAACATGTATCCCATAGTTTCTCTCCCTCTCTCACTTACACTACTGACCGTCATGCCAGGGGCTGCACACTGAGATGTAGCTTCTGCTGAGGAAGTGTGAGGTGTGCAATTTGTACTGAGTCTGGGAAGCAGAGAAAATAATGGAGGTCTGGTAAGTACTCATGTCTGGGGTGAAAATACTCAGACAAATGTCAGCTAAGGAAGAGGAAACATTCTAGGTTACATGTAGATTTGCTAAAGAGAAGATAATCCATGATATGTGATAATATCATGTCTGATACTATTTGTGAATTGTCCAAGTGATATATTGTTTCTGGTGGCAAACTTGCTTAGCAATCATAGAAATTATGTAATTTATGTGTTATATGAATCATAATTTCATATTTTTATGAATCATACAAAAAAATTTAAAGTATAATAATTGTTGATGCTGGGAGAAAGGCTTCATGCTATTGAAAATGATTAAAATAAACTCATAATCATGTAATTCTGGAACAAAAATCTAGAATCTGAAACAGCTTCTATAGTTAAAAGTCTGTTTATAGGGAGACTTACATGTATGACTGGGAAAGGACCTAAGTATCAGTGATGTTCTAAATGTCAAGGCTATTTTCCTATTTGAAGTTGGTGACACATACTGAAGGGACGAAGAAATTGTAATGGGCAGTTTTGTAAAATGTTCATCTAGGATGAATATTATGCTAACTGTGTCAAGGCCCCTTGTTTGGTGATACTGGGTTGCCCCTACATTAATATTACATTTCCAAACTTTCATAGTTGTTGTTTTTACCTATAGTTTTAATCATGACAGGCGAAGAGTTAACTGTAACACTATGCCCACAGGACATATTTTTATATTGTTTAAACTTATACAATGAATATATTTTCTCATTTTTTTCAGATACTGTTTATATAACTTATAGTTAAATGTCCTTCAGAAGCTTTATTACTAAAAAGTTTAACTAAACCTGTAGATTTGTAAATAGAACCCTTTAATTTCACATTGTTAATATACTAATATCTTTTGTTTGTGAACCTATATTAATGTGTAGGCTTTCTGTAACTTTAGATGCCGTCTCCATTAACTGTGCTAGTTTATTCAGAAGACAGTCTCAGTTGGCCTTTCTTAGACAAAATTCATTTGTTTTGTTTTTGAGACATGGTCTCCCAATTGCCTGTTACTCTAATTACACTATGTGGGCTGTTCAGTGATCCCAAGTAAATTCTTGTGTCTGACTCTCCAGTGCTTTGAGTGAAAGTGAATGACAGTAGCATGTCCATTGTCATTCCTATTCTGTTCTTGTTTTCAGTCATATTGGCAAAACTTTATGGGTATACCTTCTGATGCTCCAAGGAGACACAGCCTCAAAGCAAATTATCATTTTCTCTGGCTCTTACAAACATACTTTTTTCTTTTCTAAATGGTCTGTGAGTTTTATGTGCAAGCATTGAATTGTTCATATCTTAATAAGAACTGTGCTCTGAAATCTACATTCAATTTGATGTGGTTTTCTGTACCAACTGATCAATGCTGATAACATAGTACAAGTAGCATTATACAGATTTTATTTATGTATTAGGAAATATATACACATATGTATATCTCTGAATTATATGAATATATTCACATAAATATATTTATATATAAATATATTTTGTAGATAGATAGATAGATAAATAGATAAATATAGATATAGATATACAGCACATCATCTATTGAAAAAAGGGATCATGGTATAACTGTGAGTAAGGAGAGAAAGTGAGAGGCTTTGGAATAAGGAAGTGGAAGAGGAAATGATATAATTATGTTATAATAAAAACTAAATTAAAAATAATTTTTAAAGATTTCATGACAGCATACTAGTTATTTATTTTATATGAGTTTTAGAGATTGAATATACATTTTCCAACTGTGACGCAAGCAGTTTAGCAGCTAAGCTTCCTGTTCATCTCCGTAATAATCTATCCACAGTGTTATTTCACATATTAGCTTTCTTATTTCATAGCTGATTATTAGTATTGAACAAATTTCATGAAAATAATATTATTCTAATCTTCATTTGAGATATGCCATCCTGGTTTCATCCCGAATTCATGAGAATATTTTGATATAAAAGGATTTGGTTAATCTTAACCTCTCAAATTTAAATGAGACAAATATTTTCTGTTGATTAAACTGGATAAGAAACTATATTTTATATGATCAAGGCAGTTTAAGATACAATGAAAATAAACTGAGGATCAATTGAACATTTCAAAGTGTAGCTGACATAGCATCATTGAGCACAAAATTATGTGACTGTGTGTGTAATCAACCAGTTCATGTTCTCTTTTTTCAAGTCACCAAACTGCCTCAAGTTATCTTTTGAATTCAGGCAATCACAGTTTTCTCTCAGATTTTACAGATGGTGTGAAAAGATTTTAGCTATAGTGTGATCATTGTTAATCCTTGTTGTAGTTTTCAATTAAATTTGAAAGTCTTTTTAATTAAATTTGAAAGATATCTTAAGTATGTACTCTTCATTGAGATTTCTTGATTTAAGTTGTTGTGGTAAATATAACCACACTGTGTGTTTCTATAAGAAAAAAAATCTGTTTGTTTGTTTGTTTTTAATACAATGACCTGTACTTCTGAATTGTATATTTTCACTGTATTGTTATTTGGTAAGAGTTCACCACTTAGGCTAGTTTTGATGGGGCTCTCTTCTACAGTCTGACTCCAGATGAGCAAGCATGGATGTATCATTGTATATGAAGTTTTGTGAAATTTAATGAGAGCTCATCCCCATTGTACCATGTTATAATTTTTAATTTGAACTTATGGTTACAGTCTTCTACCCCCTTATAATAAACATTTTCTCAAGGAGTACACACGCATTCTGTAGTATAAGTAGAATTTTATGGCTTCAGTGGAACATTTGGATTGTATAGATTTCTTTATTTGAAAATGGTTACTAAAGTCTGTTTCCTTATAAGATGACTTGTAAGCAGTTCAATAGTGATTTTTGGAGTGAGCATTCATTCCACTTGAACACACTAACCATTGCTTCTCACAAGGTGGAGCACCATTATTCTTAATGCTTACATTTCTATGAAGTATAGTGGAACTTCTATCTATAAATATGGCAACTAATAGATTTCAAATTTTTCACTGAAAACTATTAATGATGATAAAATATTTCATTTGGAACAGATTCCTGCTATGTAGCACACAATGGCCTTGAAAATAGGAACTCCAGTGATTCTTGCAAACACACACATCCCAAATTAGAAAACTTCAATGCGTGACTTGGCTCAGAGATGTGATTATTGACATAATTTAAAGGAAAAATTGATGAATTACATGATGGATTTTGAGAACATGATAATGGGAATTATACTTTCACTTCAGAGTGTAATTGGTATTCTGGGAAACTTCTCTCTTCTTTTCTACTATTTAATCCTTTATAACAAAGAACACACATTAAAGATAATAGATATAATACTTATACATGTGTTCACATCCAACTCCTTGATTATTCTCTCCAAAGGACTTCCAGAGGTATTTGCAGTTTTTGGATGGAACGAGTTATTTGATGATGTTGGGTGTAAACTAATTATGTATGTTCGAAGAGTTTCCAGGAGTATGTCAATCAGCATGACGTGTCTCTTGAGTGTCTTTCAGGCAATCACCATCAGCACCAGGAACTCCTGCTGGAAGGAATTTAAAGTGCAAACTGCAAAGTTCATGGGCCTGTTCACTTCTCTCTGCTGGATCCTGTTCATGCTAGTAAATACGCTATTCCCCATATATACATCAACCAATAGAAATAGCAAAAATAAAACACAAGAAAGAAATATTGAATTCTGCCACTCTGTAGGCCGTGACAAAATAGTAGATTTAATGTATACAGCATTTTGTGTGTTTCCTGAAGTCCTGTTTTCTTTGCTCATTGTATGTTCTAGCACCACCATCATTGTCATACTTTATGGACACAAGAAGAGGGTTCAACACATCCTCCACACTCACGCTTCCCCCAGAACCTCTGCTGAAAACAGAGCCACACAGACCATTCTGATCCTGGTTTTCACCTTTCTAGTGTTTTATACTCTCTCTTCTATTTTACAAGGCTACATTGCACTTTCACATGATCCCAGTTGGTGGGTAATGAATATCACAGCCATCATTTCTATGTGTTTTCCTACTATAGGCCCATTTGTGATGAGTCGTGATTTCACTGTTTCCAGATTCTGCTTTACCTGTATAAGAAATATAAAACTTCCATATTCTTGAAATAAATCTGAAATTGTATTTTTAATGATGAATATCTAATCTTGTTCACTTGTGCTATTCAAAATATCAGTGTAATAGTGAAATAATATATGAGGAGTTGATATTCCATTTAATGATCATTTTGCAACAGAATAATATTATGTTCTCTCTTATAATTTATACCCTGGATAACCTCAGATTCTTAGCCAAATAAACAGTGCATAGTATAGACTACATTTCATTATTTAAGCCTATGATTTTCTTATAATGTGGTTGGTAACTGGTGTTTTATTTTTCTCACCATTGCTTAAATGAGACCCTTTGTGAGGCCAGGGTTTTGTTTTTGGTGTGTTCAAGGCTTATAATTGGGTTCTTTCCTTTGCTTAGGAAAGTGCATTATGACTACCAGTACTATGAAAGCTAATAAAAAGAGATAAATAAAATAAATTTAATTGTTTGATTTCCTCATGTTCTATGATTCTAGTATTTTCCAGTTATATATGTCTGCACAGTTATTGTGTGACAGCATGCATAAGACCTGTGCAAGTTGAAGTCAGACAATATTCCAACACTACTGGAAGGGAAATATAGGCAAGAAATTCCAGTACTACTTGAAATCTGAGTAGCATTGGAAAGATGGTAATAAAGGAAGAGATTCATTTTTCAGAAATGGTGTGATTACTTGTTAGGCTGAGCACATTCAGTGGTGGGCATTACAGCCAGGAGTACATGGGCAACAGGAAGTAGACTTTATGGGATTTAAAATAAAATAATTTGAAGGACAGGGATGATCTCAGACAATGTGGGAGAGGGGTTAACTTTTAACAAGATACAGTATATATATATTAATTATATATATAGCATTATTATTATATTATATATTAATTTGCTTCAAAAGGTGGTTTTCCTTTTCCTCTTTTTTTTTTTGTTTAATTCTCCTTACATTCCAATCAAAGGCCTCCTTTCTTCCCATTCCCACCCTTACAAATTCCATCTCCCATTTTTCTCTCCTCTTCTCATCAGAAAATGGGAGCCTACTTGGGTCCTGCCGCATCCTGAGGCATCTAGTCCCAGATGCTCTAGGTGCATCCTCTCCCACTGAAGTCCAACTTGACTGTCCAAGTAAAGGGGAGGGAATCCTAGACAGGAAGCAGACCCTGAGAGAGACCTTATCCCACATGCTAGGGAACAAACAACCTAAACATCAAGCTGCACATTTGCTACAAACATGTAAGAGGTCTAGGTCCACCTCCTGCATGCTCTCTGGTTGGTAACCCAGGCTCAGTGAGCTCCCATGGTCCAATGTTGACACTATGGGTCTACTTGTGGTGTCCTTGACCCTCAAACTTGCTCCCTTCTGTCTCCCACTCTTCCACAAGACTTCTCAGGCTTCACCTGATGTTTACCTCTGGATCACTTCATCTGCTTCCAGCCACTGCTGGATGAAGCCTCTCTAGAGAGAGTTATGTGAGGTTATAGACTGCAAGCAAAGCTGAGTGTATCACTAATAGCATCGGTGGTTGGCTCTCTCACATGGGATGAGTCTCAAGTTGGGGCAGACATTGGTTGGTTTTTCCCTCACACTCTGCTCCATCTCTATACCTGCACATCTTGTAGGCAAGAAAAATTTGACGTTGCAGGTTTGTGGGTGTATTGATGTTCCCCTCCACCCTCTAGAAATCTTGCCTGGCTACAGGAGATTTCCATTTCAAACTATATCTCACACTCTGATAGGAATTTAAGCTACAGTTACTCTAATAGACTCCCCGTATCCTCTTCCATTGCAGGCCTCCAGCTAGTCACCAGAGATGTCTGGCCCCGTCGGTATTCTCACTCTCAGGCTTCTCTCACCCATTCCCCCAGACCTGATCACCATAACACTTCTGTTCCTCATATTCTCTTTTATCCAATTCCCTCTTTCCATTAACCTCAGGCAGCGATTTAGTTTCCCCTTCTGAGTAAGTTTCATGCATCTTCCTGTGGGACCTGCTTATTACCCAGTTTCTTTGGGTATATTGTTTGTAGCATGTTTATCCTGCAATTTATGGCTAATGTTCAATTGTAAATGAGTATGGATCATATGTGTATTTGTGGCTATACATTACCTACCCAGGGTGATACTCTCAAGTTCCATCCATTGCCCTGCAACATTCATGATGTCTTGGTTTTCTTTTATAATTAATAAATTATTTAATTTATTCACATCACAAATGTTGCTCACCTCCCTTTCCCCCCTCCCAACAGAGTTCTTCTCTCCATCCCACTTCCCCTTCTCCTCTGAGAGGATACTTCCTCCTCCCTGGGACATCCCCCTTCCCTGGAGCACTGAGTAGAGACATGATTAGGTATATCCTCACCCATTAAGGCCAAACAAGGCAGTCTTCTGCTATACATGTGCTATGGGCCTCAGCTCAACTTCTCTATGCTCTTTGGTTGGTGGATTCATCTCTGGAGATCCCAAGGGTCCAGATTAGTTGACACTGATGGTCTTCCTATGGTGTTGGCATTGCCTTCAACACCTTGAATCCTTCTCTTAACTCTACCATAGTGGTCCCAAACCTCCTTCCAATGGTTGGCTGCAAGTATAACATCTATCTCAATCAGCTGCTGTTAGTCACGCTCAGAGGACAGGCATGCTATAATACTATCTGCAAGCACAATATGGTATTAGTAATAGTGTCCGATTGGGGTGCCCACCCAAGTGATAGATCCCAAGTTGAGTTTATCACTGGCCAGCCATTCCTTCAGTCTCTGCTTCATTTTTGTCCATATATGTCTTTAATACAGGATCAATTTTGGGTCAAAAATTTTAAATGAAGGTGGGTTGGTGTCCCCACCCCTCTACTGGGGGCCAGTCTATTAGAGGTGGTCTCTTCGGGCTGCATCTCTCCACTGTTGGGCATTTTGGATAAGGTCACCAACACTGGATCCTGAAAGTCACTCACATATCAGGTCTTTGGGACTTTCCAGAGTTTCCCCAACCCCCACTCCAAAAACCACATCTGTTACCCCTGACAAGACATATATTTCCATTCATTCTCCTGCACACCTCTGCTTCTTTCCTGTCTCCCCCAAAACCTACTGTGGCCTTCATTTTACCTTCATCTTCCCATCTTTCAGACAGGTCCCTGCCTCCCTATGTCAACTAAGGTTATCTTGTTCCACCTTCTAAGTGGAATTGAAACATCCTCACTTGGGCCTTCTCTAACTTCATAGGGTCTGTGGGGTATATCATGGGTATTCTATACTTTGTGCTTAACATGTACTTATCAATGAGTACATACCATGCAAGTCCTTTTGGGTCTGTGTTACCTCACTCAAGTAAATATAGTCTAGTTCCATGCATTTGCCTGAAAAATTCATGATGTTCAGTTTTTAACAGCAGAACAGTATTCAATTGTGTAAATGAACCACATTTTGTGTATCCATTCCTTGGTTGAGGGACATGCGGGTTACTTCCAGTTTCTGACTATTATGAATAAGACTGCTATGAACATAGTGGAGCATATGTTCTTATGGTATGGTAGAGTGTCTTTTGGGTATATGCACAGAAGCAATATAGCGGGGTCTTCAGGTAGAACTGTTTCCAATATTCCAAGAAACTGCCAGATTGATTTCCAGAGTTCTATTACAAGTTTGTGATTCCAGCAGCTATGGAGAAGTGTTTCCCCTTTCTCCACATCCTCACCTACATGTGCCAAATATTGAATATTTGATCTTAGCCATACTGATGGACATAAGATGGAAATTCATGGTGATCTTGATTTGCATTTCCCTGTTGACTAAGTATGTCAAACATTTCTTTAAGTGCATATCTACCATTAGAGATTGCTCTTTTGAGAATTCTCTGATTAGCTTTATACCTCATTTTTAATTGAGTTATTTGGGGATTTTTTGAGTCTAACTTCTTGAGTTCTTTATATATTTAGATATTAGCCCTCTATTAGATGTAGTGTTAGTGAAGATCTTTGCTCAATCTATAGTTTATTGTTTTGTCTTATTGACTTTGTCCTTTGCCTTCCAGAAGCTTTTCACTTTCATGGTGTCCTAATTGTCAATAGTTGATCTTAGAGCCTGAGCCATTTTTGATCTGTTCAGGAAATTTTCCCCTGTGCCAATATTGTACTGGCTAGTTTTGTGTGTCAACTTGACACAAGCTTAAGTTATCACAGAGAAAGGAGTTTCAGTTGAGAAAATGCCTCCATGAGATCCAGCAGTAAAGCATTTTCTCAATTAGTGATCAAGGGGGGAGGGTCCCTTTGAGTGGTACCGTCTGTGGGCTGGTAGTCTTGGGCTCTATAACAAAGCAGGCTGAGGAAGCCAGGAAAAGCAAGCAAGCCAGTAAGCAGCATTCCTCCATGGCCTCTGCATCAGCTCCTGCTCCTTGACCTGCTTGAGCTCCAGTCCTGACTTCCTTTCGTGATGAACAGCAGCATGGAAGTGTAAGCTCAATAAACCCTTTCCTTCCCAAACTTGCTTCTTGGTCATGATGTTTGTGCAGGAATAGAAACCCTGACTAAGACAAATACATTCAAGGCTATTTGGTCATGATGTTTGTGCAGGAATAGAAATCCTGACTAAGACAAATACATTCAAGGCTATTTGGTCATGATGTTTGTACAGGAATAGAAATCCTGACTAAGACAATTACATTCAAGACTACTTCCCAATTTCTCTTCTATTAGATTCAGTGTATCTGGTTTTATGTGAAGGTCTGTGATCCACCTGGATTTGAGCTTTTCACAAGGTGATAAATATGGATCAATTTACATTCTTCTACATGCAGACTGCCAGTTCAACCAGCACCATTTATTGAAGATGCTTTTTTTTTCCCCACTGTATGGTTTTGGCATCTTTGTCAGAGATCAAGTGTCTGCAGGTGTGCATGTTTCTTTCTGGGTCTTCAGTTCTATTCCTTTATTCTCCCTGCCTGTGTCAGTAATGTTACTATACAGTTTTTTATCACTATTTCTCAATAGAAAAGTTTGAGACAAGGGATAGTGGTTCCCCCACAAGTTCTTTTATTGTTCAGAATTATTCTGGCTGTCCTGGATTTTTGTTTTTCCATATGAAATTGAGAATTGCTCTTTCCATTTCTGCGAAAAATCATGCTGAAATTTTGAAGGGAATTGCATTGCATCTGTAGATTGCTTTTGGTAAGATGGATATTTTTGCTATGTTAATCTTACTGATATATGAGCATGGGAGACCTTTCCATCTTTAGAGGTTTTCTTCAATTTCTTTCTTCAGGGACTTGAAGTTCTTGCCATATAGATCTTTTACCTGTTTGGTTAGAGTAACGCCAATGGATTTTATATCATTTGTGGCTATTGCAAAGAGTGTTGTTTCCCTAATTTCTTTTTCAGCCATTTTACCATTTATATAAGGAAAAGCTACTGATTTGTTTGAGTTAACTTTATATCCAGCCAGTTTGGTGAAGTTGTTTATCAGTTGTAGGCATTCTCTGGTAGAAATGGGTCAGTTATGCATGCTATCATATCATTCACAAACAATGATACTGTGACATTTTCCTTTCTAGTTTCTGTCCCCTTTATCACCTTTAGTTCTCTTATTTCTCTAGCTAGAGAATCAAGAATTATATTGGAGAGATATGGGGAGAGTGAGCAGACTTTCCTTGTCCCTGATTTTAGAGGGATTCCTTGATATTTCTCTCCATTTTTTTTTTTTAATGTTGGCTGTTGGATTTTTGCATATTGTATTTTATGTTTAGGAATGCACAATTAATTCCTGATTTCTCTAAGATTTTTATCACAAAGAGGTTCTGGATTTTGTCAAAATACTTTTAACATTGAGGGGTTTTGGATTTTTTTCAGCATCCAAAGAGATGATCATGAATATTTTTTGAGTTTGTTATATACTCAAATATGTTGCCATATGTTGAACAATTCCTGCTTACTTGGGTTGAACCCTACTTGATCATAGGTAATGTTGTTTTTGATGTTTTCCTGGATTTGGTTTACAAGAATTTCACTGAGTAGTTTTGAATAGATATTTATAAGCAAAATTAGTGCAAAGTTCTCTTTATTTGGGCTTTCTGTGGTTTAGGTATGAGAGTAAGTGTAGCTTCCTAGAATGATTTCAGAAGTATTCCTTCTGTTTCTATTTTGTGGAAATGTTTGAGGAGTATTTGATATTAGCTTTTCCTTGAAAGTCTTATAGAACTCCGCACTAAAACCATTTCTGACCCTGGGCTTTTATGATTGAGAGATTTTTAATGACAGCTTTTATTATCTTAGGAGTTACAGGACTGGTTAGATAGTTTAGATGACCTTGATTTAACATTTTTACATGGTACCTGTCTAGAAAATAATGCATTTCATCTAGATTTTCCAGTCTTGTCCCCGACTTTACCTCAGTCCCTGTGACCCGAGGGTTCCCATTGTGTCCTGGTGAGTGGTGGTGCTCATCTTAACCCCACTCACGGCTTTTCCATGCTCCTGGGAGTGTAGCCTTCTCCTAGCGCTCCTTGGCTATGGACCCCTGGTGGCCCAGGCAGAGGTCTCCACCAAGAAGCAGCTCTTTTTTTTTTTTTTTTTTTTTCCTGAAAAGGCTTGTTTGTAGCTTCAAATCACAAACCTGTATCTTATATTCCCCAAATGTTAATTTATTTATTTTAATTAATTAATTTATTCATTTCTGATACTTTATTTACATTTCCAATGTTTCCCCTTTTCTAGATCTCCTCTTTGGAAACCCCCTATCCCCTCCCAATCCCCGCCTCTATAAGGGAATTCCACCTCCCACCCACCCGCCCACCCATTCCAGTATTCCCACCTTGACATTCCCCTTTACAAGGGCCTCTAACACCCTCAGGACCGAAGGCTTCTCCTCTCCCTGATGGCCAACGAAGTCATCCTCTGCCACATATGTGGTCCAAACCATGGGTCCCTCGACGTGTATTCTTTGGTTGGTGGTCCAAACTCCAGGACGACCAGGGGGTGGGGTCAGGCCCATTGACACTGTTGCTCCCTCCATGGGGCTGCAAACTCCCTCAGATCCTTCAGTCTTTTCTCCAACTCCTCCATCTGGAACCTCACTCTCAGTCCAGCAGTTACTGTAAAGTGAAACTTGAAGCTCTTATGTTTGATGATTCTTTGTATTGTTCTCTTTGTTTCTAATTGGTTGATTTCAGCTGTGAGTTTAACAATTTTCTGAAATCTAATCCTCTTGAATTTGTTAGCTTCTTGTTGTTCTAGAGTTTTCAGTTGTGCTGTAAAGGTGCTAGTGTAGGATCTGTCCAATTTCTTTGTGAAGGAAATTAGTGTTATGAATTATCCTCAAAACAGTGATTTCCTTGTGTCCCATAACTTTGGATATGTCGTGTCTTCATTTTCATTAAATTATAAAGTCTTTAATTTCTTTCTCTAATTCTTCTCTGACAAAGTTATCATTGAGTAGAGCATTTCTCAGTTTCTATGATTCTGTGGGATTTCTGTTGCTTTTGTTATTATTGAAGTCCAGCCTTCATATGTGGTGATCAGACAGAATGGAAGGGATTATTTCAATATTCTTGTATCTTTTGAAGCTAATTTTGTGTCCTCTTATGTGTTCAGTTTTGGAGAAGGTTCCATGAGGTGCTGAGAAGATGGACTATTCTTTTGCTTTGGCTTGAAATATTCTGTAGATATCTCTTAAAACCATCTGGTTCATAACTTCTGTTACTTTCATTTTTGCTCTACTTAGTTTCTATTTCAATTATCTGTCCATTGATGAGAGTGAGGTGTTGAAGTCTCCCACAATTATTTTGTGAATTTCAATGTGTGTTCTGAGCATTGGTAAAGTTTCCTTAATGAATGTGGTTGCCCTTGCATTTGGGGCATAGATGTTGAAAATTGATAATTTATCTTGGTAGATTTTTCCTTGATAAGTATGAAGTACCCTTCCAAATCTTTTTTGATTACTTTTAGTTGCAAGTATATTTTTATTTGACACTAGAATGGCTACTCAGGTTTGTTTCTGTGGATTCTTTGCTTCGAAAAAAATTCCAACCCTTTACACTAAGGTACTGTCTGTCTTTAATTCTAAGGTATGTTTCTTGTGTGCAGAAGAACGATGGATCCTGTTTATCTATCCAATGTATTGGCCTGGGTTTTTTTTATTGAAGAATTTAGTCCAGTGATGCTGTGAAACATTAATGACCAATGGTGGTTAGTCACTGTTATTTTGTTGTTGGAGGTGGTATTATAGGTGTGTGATTCTCTTCTTTTTCATTTGTTGTGAGAGGAATCACCTCTTGTGTTTTCTTAGTGGAGTTACTCTACTTATGTTGAAGTTTTCCTTCTAGTATCCTCTGTATGGCTGGATTAGTACAAACATATTGTGTAAATTTAGTTTTGTCATGGAGTATATTGCTTTCACCATCTACAGTGGTTGAAAGTTTTGGTGGTTACAGTATTCTGGGCTGGCATCTGTGGTCTCTAAGTGTCTGCATGACATTTGTCCAGAATCCATCTTCCTCTGGGTACTTATACATGAAATAAACTATTAAGTTTCAGATTCCACAGCTGTCCCATTTTTAAGCACTCATCAAAAATTGTCTGTCAAGAATTTGGGATAGCTAATGACGTATCAGGTAGAGGAAACATAATATCACAATTTGTACTAGAAATGTTTGCTCTCTTTGTACAAGTAGTTGAAGGTTAAGAAGAAATGCAGATATTTAATTATGGTAACAGATGTTACAAATATCAACCCAGCAATGCCAAGAAACTGGATAGAGTGCTATTTCAATAAAATTTAACATATGTAACTATGCCAAATAATATATGTCACCAGATTCTGTTAAATATCATGTAGCTCAGCTTTTCTTTTATAATATACAGCCATGGAATATAAGTCCAAGAAAACTACAGATGTTTCTCAAGTGGAAAATTATAAGCATTTGTTCAAAAACTAATAAATAGACTTAGGTGCTAAAAGCTTAAGATGCTGACTAAACACTGGTATGTTTAAATGTTGTTGCTAACAGAATTAGTAAGCAAGAATCTGAAGAAAGATAAAATTTGATCCACTTGTTGCCTTTGGCTCTCAAATCTTCTCAAGATTCAGTAATTCACTAGAATAAGTTTAAAACCGAAAATGGTACTTATGTTTACAACATATCACAGAAAGGTTTCTTGATTAAAATAAGCCAAAGAAAGAAGCCAATGGAGCAGGATTCTGAAAATTATTAGTTTTGTACTAAAGTTACTTTCTCTGACAGACATGTGATCTATTAATGGGCTACTCTTTAAAAACCAATTTCTATAGAAATACATAGACTATCAATATTCTGGTAACAGAACTGAAAAGAATCTTCAGTACTTACAGTTTCAAAAACAATGACATGACAGACAATCCCAGGCAGGGTTCTAGAATAGAAAACATTACTGCAGAGGTTTCAGAGGTATTCCAGGAATGTGGGGTTGTAAAATTTGCAGCATTTAATGTATTTCGACAGCTTTCAGATATCTCTCATGTCATGGATCAACTCTAATTCTACTGGGACAATCACATGGGCTTCAGAAATAAGGTAAAACAAAAATTTGAGTGGAAGAAAAAAGCTTATCACTTACAGTTGAAAACATAGGTCTAGGCTTAGGAAAGAAATCAAGTGAAGATACTTGCCACAAGAAAGTGGAAAATGCCTGTGTGTTTGGGGCAGATATATGGAGGAGTTAGAAGTAGATAAGGATGGTGTGTGTCTAGCTAGTCTGTTCAGTAGAGCTGAGAGGTAAAAGAATGATTCTCATTTACCTCAAAATAACTCTGGACACAAGTATTTCCTTATTCAATGTAAACATACAATTTTCTATATCAAATACATTGAAGTCTTTATAATAGTGTGCTGTTGTAAATATTTAATATCAATTGGGTTTTTCTATACTGCCTTTGATCATTTAGTTTCCAGATAAGAGACACAAATTTTTTATATTTCTAATAAACCTTTAAAGCACCAGACCTGAGTAGATACTCTCTATGCTATTGTGTTTCCATTCCTGGCAATAATCCTGAGATATGACTTACCATGTTTCACCTGAGCCACCTTTACTATGATTGGCTAGCCCTCATGACCATGTTTTCATGATTCACCTCTCCCATGATGCATTCTCCTCTCTCCCTTCTCTTTCTCTCTCTTTCTTCCCCCTCATGGTTTTGCGTCAGACCCCAAGTCTGGGAACTCTGCCTACCTTTTTCTGCCCAGCTATAGCCTGTGGGCATCTTTATTCCACCAATAGTTTTAAATTAAGGAGCAAGGGTACAAAATATCCCTTGATATACATCAGAATTTCCTCATCCATGTGGACAACCAAACGTTGAAAGCAAGGATCTAACATTACAATACCTAGCAACAGAACAAACCTCAACAGTAATGTAATGTATTCTCTGATTAACTCATGATGAAAGTAGACCTAGAAGGTTCAGAGACTCTGAGATGTGATGGCCTGCGAATTTCCTCACTTGAGAATTCTCTGTTTAGATCTGTTCCCCTTTTTGATGGGGTTACTTGGTTTTTTGGAGTCTAACTTCTTGAGTTCTTTGTATATATTGAATATTAGCCCTGTATCAGACATAGGATTGGTTAAGATCATTTCCCAATCTGTTTGTTGCCGTTTTGTCCTATTGACAGTGTCCTTTGCCTTACAGAAGCTTTGCAATTTCATGAGGTCCCATTTGTCTATTCTTGATCTTAGAGCATAAGCCCCTGGTGTTCTGTTCAGGAACTTTTCCCCCGTACTCAGTGTATCTGGTTTTATATGGAGGTCCTTGATCCACTTGGACTTGAGCTTTGTACAAGGAGATAGGAATGGATCAATTTGCATTCTTCTACATGTAGACCACCAGTTAAACCAGCACCATTTGTTGAAAATGCTGTCTTTTTTCCACTGAATCGTTTTAGCTCCTTTGTCTATAATCAAATGACCATATGTGTGTGGATTCATTTCTGGGTCCTCAATTCTATTCCATTGATCTACCTGCCTGTCACTGTACCAATACCATGCAGTTTTTATCACTACTGCTTTGTAGTACAGCTTGAGATCAGGGCTGCTGATTCCCTCAGAAGTTCTTTTGTTGTTAAGGATAGCTTTTGCTATCCTGGGTTTTTTGTTGTTCCAAATGAATTTGAGAATTGCTCTAAGTCTTTGAAGAATTGAGTTGGAATTTTAATGGGGATTGCAATGAATTTGTAGATTGCTTTTGGCAGGATGGCAATTTTTACTATATTAATCCTTCCAATCTATGAGCATGGGAGATCTTTCCACTTTCTGAGGTGTTCTTCGATTTCTTTCTTCAGAGACTTGAAGTTCTTGTCATACAGATCTTTCACTTGCACGGTTAGAGTCACAACAAGATACTTTATATTGTTTGTGACAATTGTGAAGGGTGTCATTTCCCTAATTTCTTTTTCAGCCTGTTTATCCTTTGAGGATAGGAAGGCTACTGATTTGTTTGAGTTAATTTTATATCCGGCCACTTTGCTGTAGTTGTTTATCAGCTGCAAGAATTCTCTGGTGCAGTTTTTCAGGTCACTTAAGTATACGATCACATCATCTGCAAAGAGTGATATTTTGATTTCTTCCTTACCAATTTGTATCCCTTTGACCTCCTTTTGTTGCCTAATTGCTCTAGCTAGAACTTCAAATACTATATTAAATAGATAGGGAGAGAGAGGGCAGCCTTGTTTAGTCCCTGATTTTAGTGGGATTGCTTCAAGTTTCTCTCCATTTAGTTTGATGTTGGCTACTGGTTTGCTGTATATTGCTTTTATTATGTTTAGGTATGGGCCTTGAATTCCTGATCTTTCTAAGACTTTTATCATGAAGGGATGTTGAATTTTATCAAATGCTTTTTCAGCATCTAAGGAAATGACCATGTGTTTTTTTTCTTTGAGTTTGTTTATGTAGTGAATTACATTGATGGATTTCCGGGTATTGAACCATCCCTGCATCCCTGGGATGAATCCTACTTTATCATGATGAATGATTCTTTTGATGTGTTCTTGGATTTGGTTTGCTAGAATTTTATTGAGTATTTTTGCATTGATATTCATAAGGGAAATTGGTCTGAAGTTTTCTTTCTTTGTTGGGTGTTCATGAGGTTTTGGTATCAGTGTGATTGTGGCCTCATAGAAGGAATTGGGTAATGTTCCTTCTCTTTCTATTTTGTGGAATAGATTGAAGACTATTGGTATTAGGTCTTTTTGAAGGTCTGATTGAATTCTGCAGTGAACCTATCTGGATCTGGGCTTTTTTTGGTTGGGAGACTTTTAATGACTACCTCTATTTCTTTAGGCATTGTGGGACTTTAGTCATTATCGCACCTCACACAATAATAGTAGGAGACTTCAACACCCCACTATCATCAATGGACAGATCTTGGAATCACAAACTAATCAGAGAAACAGTGAAACTAACAGAGGTTATGAACCAAATGGATTTAACAGTTATCTATAGAACATTTCATCCTAAATCAAAAGAATATACCTTCTTCTCAGTACCTCATTTCCTTCTCCCAAATTGACCATGTAATCAGTGACAAAACAAACCTCCACAAATACAAGAAGATTGAAATAATCCCATGCTTCCTATCAGATCACTACGGTTTAAGGCTGGTCTTCAATGGCAACAATAACAACAGAAAGCCCACATACACATGGAAGCTGAACAGTGCTCTCCTCAGTGACAACTTGGTCAAGGAAGAAATAAAGAAAGAAATTAAAGACTTCCTAGAATTTAATGAAAATGAAAGTATAACATACCCAAACTTATGGGACACATTGAAAGCAGTGTTAAGAGGAAAACTCATAGCTTTGATTGCCTCCAAAAAGAAAGTGGAGAGAGCATACACTAGCAGCTTAAAAACACACCTGAAGCCCTAGATCAAAAAGACGCTAAAACACCCAAGAGGAGTAGAAGGCAGGAAATAATCAAACTCAGGGCTGAAATCAACCAAGTAGAAACAAAAAGAACTATACAAAGAATCAACAAAACCAGGAGTTGGTTCTTTGAGATAATCAACAAGATAGATAAACCCTTAGCCAGACTAACCAGAGGGCACAGAGACAGAATCCAAATTAACAAAATTAGAAATGAAAAGGCAGACATAACAACAGATTCTGAGGAAATTCAAAAAGTCATGAATATTTTAAATTTGACATTTTCTTTGACCAAAGTATCTATTTCTTCTATCATATCTTCAATGATGGAGATTCTCTCTTCCATCTCCTGTATTCTGATGGTGAAGATTTTCTCTGTAATTTCTCCTTGAAGTCTCATTTCCAGAATTCCCTCAGTGTGAATTTCCTGTATTGATGGTATCTCCATTTTCTGGTGTTTACATGTTTATTTTATTTCCTTTCCTACTTTTGTTGTTTGTTTTTCTGGAATTTTAAGAAGTATTTATCCATATCCTCTTTAAAAATTATCATATTCATACAGGCTCTTTTAAGGTCTTTTAATAACGTTAGCTATGTTAGAATACTAAGGCTTCTGAGATATAGTTGTTGGGTTCCAGTGGAGACATATTGTTCTTAATGTTCTTGATTGTGTTTTCATTTTGACATCTAGGAATCTGGAATTAGGAAGATGTTAGTTCTATAGGCTGAGGTCTGCTTTTTTATTGGTTGTATTGATGGTTTTTCTTTGTTTTCTGTTCCCTATCAGGATTTTAGGAGAATGTGGTGGTTATGTTGTCTACCAAATACTATATACACATTCACATACACATACACATACACGTACACATGTACATAGAGGAATTAGGAGTCACAACTTAGGGTTCCAGGTAAAACTTGCCTCTATGTATTGGAGCTGACATTTAAAAATAGGAACAGGATAGTGATCTGAGGGGTTTCACAGGAGAGGTGAAGATAGTGTTCCACCAGGGTCTTCTTACTTAATCTCCTTGGACCAGGGGCAGATAGTGAAGTGATGTTACCCCAGAATGTCTGCTATAGAGCTTGGGATTAGACTCTTGGACTGTATCTGGAGAACTGGGAGGAAGGAGGAATATCTGAAGTCAGCCTATTTCCCTGGAAGGAGTTTCCTGTGGACTTGCCTGAAGTGGCTACTAGAATTGGGGCCTGGAATAAGGTAGTGAGTAGAGAAAGGTAGTTAGAAAGGTAAGATCTGTGTGATATACTCAAGGTAGGATAGAGAGAAGGCTGCCACTTGGGTTCTACTGAAAACCTGGTGATGAAACTTGGGGCATTGGATCTGGGGAAACAGAAAGGTGAAAATCTACAGTCAGTCTACCTGGTTGCCTGGCAGCAGTAGCCTATAGTTTAGGGAGTGCCTAGTGGTGTTAAGGGCTTGGATAAAACAGGTGGACTGTGGTTAGGATAGAAAGATCTATGGAATCTAAAGAAGATGGAGCCAGAGGGATGGAAGACTTTACCAGGCATTCTTTCGCCAAGCCAGATATGATACTGGAGGTTGAATTTGGTGGAGAGGGGAGAGTGGTTAGCACCATCATTTAGATTACCTGTTTTCCTGACCTGCTTAATTTGTGTGTTCCCTGAGAATGCCTGTTGTTGTTAGAGGCTGGAATATTGATATGGGTCTGGTAAATAAAGATTGTAGGAGACGATCTTCATGATCCTATCCATTGGTGATGTCAGAGAAGAAAATGAAACCACATGTCTTCTGCTACAAAGCTGGGAATGAGACTAGACCATTGGATTTGGAGGAGCTGGAAAGGAGGTCATTCTGCAATCAGCCTACCTCCTTCTCTGGCAGGTGTGGTCTTTGGTTTATCCTTTTTAGATATTTTTAAATTTGATGTTCTTGAGAGACTGTCTCTCAGTAACCAGGATCTCTCCTAGTAAGCTAGACATGGTAGTTAGTGATTTTTCAATAGGCAAAAATGACCAAGGTAAAAGCAAGGTACTATAGAGTCATGGAGTATGGGTCAATGTTCAAGCATAGGGGCCTATATATGGTGGGTATTTATTAATTTTTTTTGCAATTTGAAAATGCCTAAAACAACCTTGACTTTTATAGTTGTTAGTCATAGAGGATATAGGAAAATTTCATAGGCTTAAATGTTTGTATTTGGACCAGATGTAGGCAAGAAAAGGGCAGATGGAAATAATGGTTAAATAAATTTCTGGAATTACTAAAGTTAAATTGGGACAGGACTGAGATCCTCCAGATAGAGAAAATGAAGAATTCTCTCAGAATTGAAACAATAGCATAGTTGAAATTTTGACCATAAATTATTAAATATAAAAAACAGATATCTATCTACATGTTGGGGAACTTTGCTGCACTTCTTGAATGTGGAGTGTTTCAAGGCTGAGCAAGTAAACTATGGTACTGTCCAAACACAGTCATTTAGGTATCAAATTGAATCATGAAAATACCAAAATTTCTACAGTTCCCTTTTTCCACTGAGAGTTCTGAGAATCTTCTTGAATTCTGTATTCAGTTGGCTGGGGATATTGGTTGTGAGGTTCTAACAACTATCTGCACTTCAGCAAGTTTTCTTACCTGTACATCTTAAACAATCCCCATCATCTTAGGTACAGTGTAGCTATCCTGGGGAGATATGAATGAGAAAATGCCTACTCACCCTAGATATAAAAGTGACAGCAGATGAAAATAAGGATACAACCAAAATCCAATACAGTGAACCAAAGTATCTTTTGGGTACTCAGAAAAATACATGCCAGTGCTTCCTTACAAGATTATAAATGTTTCAAGGACAGTTTTATGACCAGTGCCTACCCCAATATGAGTGATACATAATAAAAAGCTGTAAATGTGAAAGCACTGCACACCTGAAAAGTGGGAGAATGTTCTTTCCATTTAGTCAGTTTCTCTTATATTCTTCTAAGCAGGTCAACTGATTATTGCTTCTTCAAGGCAACTCAGTTTATGTGAGAATATCTCTAAACACTCCATCCATCTTAGAGACTTTCTGAAGGGCTTGATTTGTATATGAGGTTCATTCTAGGGTGGAATGCTTCCATTTCTCTTTGAACTTCATGATTCTTCATGACCTTCCATTCAAGGTGGAGACTTTTTCTCATGGGAAATAGCTATACAATAACATGTTATGGAGACTCTGTACATCATGGATAACACGTAAAATCATGATGCTTTTAAGATATTAAAACAATAAAAATATTTATAAAATTTCAATTTGTGTAATAAGGAAATTGTATGTTTACTATAAATGAGTAAAGGCACACACGGTGTCTAAAATTCTTAAGAGATGTGAGAGAAGCATGATCATAGGTCTCAGCTCTACCTACTCTTCCTCATCACTCATCTGTTGCTACATCTTCCATTACCCTTCACCAGCCTTCCTGGCCTCTTATATTTCTTTTAGATGCAGTATTACAGATAATATCTTTGTCCTTAGCTGAAGACAGAAAAAGAAATGTTTTTCTATGATCATTGTTCAGGTATTACTTTCCTCCTGATGACTTATATAGCTGCTCAAGTTGAATAAGAAAGAGTGCTTGTTCACAGCTGCTAGATCCTCAATTTAATGAGTTTCAAATTCCTTACAACACTCACACACTTTAACATGCGTGTCATTCACAAGCAGCCCTCAGTAGTTCTGTTTCCTGAAAGAGGACATCTGTATGATTCTATCTAGCCTGCTTCCCTAAGTATTGAAGAGGTTTATAATTCACTCTCCCGATTTGCTATTGTGCTATGACATCCTATCCAGTGCTTTTCGATGAAGTGAGGATCAGTGACTGAACAAACACATGCAACTCTGTTTCAGAACGTCTTCTGATTCCTGTTTCATCTGCTTCATCCATTGGTTGGGTTCAACTATTCTCTTTTTCTTTGTATAAGCCAACACCCTGAGCTCAATAGCTCTATTTCCAATTCATTATAATGAATTATTGACTTACAAGGAAACGTGGGGACCAATGACTTACAGATGATTCAAAAAGATGGTATTTCACGTCTCTGTTGGCTAAAAAACTAAGGTGGACACAGTGTGGACAGAAGGCAAATGTTAATCCAATATCTTTGTTTCTTTATTAATTATTGAACAATAAATAATTCTCATTTTCATAATTAATTTTAGAATTCTTTCTCATCCATTCTAGGCTTTTATATTAAGGAGGTAACATTAGTTTATGTGACATGTGATTAATTTTTTAAGTAATGGTACACATAAATTCTTCTAGGATAGGGCTATGTTCAGACTTCCTGTAACTGCAGATGATGACTGTAAATTCTAGAATATTTTGAGATCCACATTGCCAGTTATTTTGCATTTGGTAGTATGAAGACAGTAATTATTTTTATTGTAGATTACAACATTGTATTTGTCATTTTACTAATACACCATTAGATTGCCAAGAATTCCCAAATGTCTATATTCTACTGTGGGGTGATTTTAAGTCCCATAACTTAGGTGTTAGGAAGTTATTGACTTTATTGCTGGATAGAAGAACTTTATGAGTGCTGGAGTCTAGAGAGAGGCCCAAAGCTCTAAACAATTCTCTCACATGACAGATTTCTATATCTCCTACAAACTCCACATTAATTATTGTCAGCCTTTGGGAGATAATAAAACAATATGAACTTTACAAAGAATAGTTTTGCTGTGGAGACTCTCACAGGAAACTCATGATTTTTCTTGTAATTATGAGATCAAAAGTTTTAGAAAACTTTTAGCTGCTAATGATGGTGCAGTCATTATCATTGCAAATGAAACAAAAGTTTGTAGTTGAGAAGGGACCTTTATCTCTAGTTGCACGCTTCCTCCCAGTGCTGCCTGTCATACAATCAGGTACATAAGCTTACTATCCTGCAGAGGAAGGAGTCAGATGAGTGTCTTTTATTCTAGGAAGTGATATTTACAGTCATCTTAAACAAAACAAGAGCAGCAAGGGAATATACCTGGTCTTGTGTCTTACTATATTTGGTTATCTTAAAGAGCCCAGAATATTCCTCCCAGGATTCATTGTTTTCCAGAGATATTGTAGACTTGTGAGGGCACTCCCTTTATATCCTTGCTTTCAAGTGTATCCACTTATCATACTTCAACTAATTCTTTTTAGAAGTACCACTTGTGAGAAAAACTTTCTGCCTCACTCATAGTTTACAATAAGTTTACAGCTTTCTTACACAAGCACATACATTGAGCTCTCTCTCAAAACCAGAAGTGACCTTAGGTTCTATGCCACAGTATCTTATTACAAATTAGATTTCATGTTATATAAATGAATGTCAAAATATAATCATTTATTTAATACTTACAACTGTTTTCTTTCCTGGAATAATAATAAATAAATATATTCAAAGGAAACTAAACTTGCACTGAGACACTTTCTAGTAGTATGAGGTTAAAATTTGAATACTACATTTTTACTTTATGACATTAATTTAGGATAAAATGTCCTCCCTGTTGGGTCCTGAGAATCTCTTGGGTCCCTGGCATATGGGACTTTCTAGTGGCTAGCCCCAGTTTCCCCTCCCCCATTGCTACACATCTACTTTCAAATTCCTGACGCTCTGTTCCTCTCCCCAATCTCCTCCCATATATGAGCTCTCCCCCCCCTTTTTAACTCCCCTTACTCTCTCCCTCCCAGATCCCCCTCTCCCTGTTCCTTGCAGAGATTATTCTCTTCCTCCTACTGAGTAGTACTGTAGCATCAACTATTTGAAATGATCTTCTTTTAAAAAAAAAGATTTATTTTATTTATTATAGGAGTACACTGTCACTGTCTTCAGACACATAAGAAGAGGGCATTATAACACATTACAGATGGTTGTGAGCCACCATGTGGTTGCTGAGAATTGAACTCAGGACCTCTGGAAGAGCAGTCAGTGTTCTTAACCGCTAAGTCATCTCTCCAGCCCAGGTGTGATCTTCTTTATTCTCGAGTTTAATATTGTCTGTGAGTTGTGTTGTGTGTATTCCGAGCTTCTTTTTGGCTAATAGCCACTTATCAGTGAGTACATACCTTGTGTGTTCTTTGTGACTGGGTTACCTCACTCAGGATGATATTTTCACATCCCATCCATTTGCCTGTGAATTTCATGAAATCATTATTTTTAATAGTTGAGTAGTACTTCATTATGTAAATTTACCTCATCCATTCCTCTTTTGAGGGACATGTGGGTTGTTTCCAGCTTTTGTCTATTATAAATAAGGCTGCTATGAACATAGTGGAGCATGTGTTCTTTTTATATGTTGGAGCATCTTTTGGGCAGTTTTTTTTTTTTTTTTTAAGGCTGGTATTATTTGGTTTTATCCTGAATCTCTGGGATATCTAGTCTCTGTTATTGGTCACCCAAGCAATGTCAGGAATGGGTTTCAGCAGGGGCAGGAATTGGTTTCATCTCATATAGTAAACTTTAAGTCTAATCACACATTGGTTGATTACTTCAACATGTTTTGTACCACCATGCCAAAACATAAACTTTAGGTAGTATACAATGTATTTCAAATATTTTTCTTTGGCTGCGTTGGTATTTACATTTCTCTTTTGGTAGCCTGAAGAGCACATTCACAGGTCATAGACACTTAAACATAAGGGTGAATGTTCTATGTGACATCCCCTCTTCTTCTCCATGTCCTATGAGTTGAATGTGTGCTATCTTCAGCAATGGTGCCTTGCTGTCAGTTTCTCGAAAATAGCCTATTATCTTGGCAACAGCCTGGGTTATTTAGGGTTTCTATGAGACCATTTCTTTAACAACTTGATTGGATATAACCCAGTCCCAGTACTTGAAGTTTTGTTTGTTGACAAGAGATCACCAGTTGGGACTTCATCTCCATCATTAATTGGAGACTTCATTAGGATTGCATTAAAGCATTCTTAAAAATTTTCACTGTACAAAGTTTCTATGTCACTTCTCAAAGGTCCCCCAATTCTACACATCTGTCCCCACATTCCTCCATTTAGCCCATCTCCCATCTTCCTCTCCACACCACCATCCCTTCCTGCCTCCTGTCCCCAGTTTCCTCATAAATTTAACTAAATTTCTTTTTTTCAGGAAGATCCATATGAACCCTCTCATATTTTTCTCTACATGTGACCTCTCCTATGCATCATAGCATAGTTATAATTTACTTAACGCTCAAACTATATACATATATGCATACATATACATATATATGCAGATACATACCATATTTATTTTTGTGAGTTTAGTTTACTTCCCACGGGATGATTTTTTTTCTAGCTCCATGAATTTGACAATACATTTCAGAGTGTCATTCTCTATTGTGTAAATGCCACCTTTTATTCATCCACTCTTGTTTGTATGAGAAGAATCTGAGTAGTTTCCAAGTTCTGGCTATTATGAATAAAGTTGGAATGAACATGTTTGAGCAAATGTCCTTGGGTTGGGTGAAAAGACGGGAGAAAAGTTCTGGGGACCAGCAGAAGAATAGGTATATGCAACCTCGAGAGGTAGGATGTGGAGGGACCCTCTAGAAAGTGCCAGAGGCCTGGAAGGTGAGAGACTCTCAGGACTCTAAGGGAGAGGCCTTAGATGAAATGTCCAAGAGTGGGGAGAGAGTCCACTTCTAGAAGAAAGACTGAGCATCAAGTGGAGGGATAGGATTGCCATCCCACAGTCAGACTTTGATCTAGAATTGTTCCTGTCCAAACAACTGCAGGGGAAAAAATGGAGAAGACACTTAGGGAAAAGAGGCCCAATGATCAGCCCAAATTGGGATCCAGCTCAAGGAGAGGACCCAAGGTCTAGCACTATTACTGATGCTACAGTGTACTTACAGACAGGATTCTAGCATGGCTATCCTCTGAGAGGCCCAACAAGCTGCTGTCTGAGGCAGATGCAGATACTTACACCCAACCATTGGACTGAAGTTGAGGACCCCTATGGTTAAATTTGGGAAAGCCTGGAAGAAGCTGAGGAGGATGGCAACTCCATAGGAAGAATAGCAGTCTCAACTAATCTGGACCCCTGAGACCTTACAGACACCGAGCCACCAACCAGGCAGCATACAAGAGCTGCTCTGAAGTCGCAGACACCTGTATAGCAGAGAAGTGTCTGGTCTAGCCTCAGTGGGAGAAGACATGCCTAACCTTTGAGATATGTGAAGCCTCAAGGTGTAGTGAGACCTGGTGGGGGGGGTGAGACATTCTCTCGGAGCTGGGGGGCAAGGAGAGTGTGATGAGAAATTGTGAGACGGGGACCAGGAAGGGGCAAGAGTTGAACTGTAAAATAATAAAAGTAATAATAAAAATTATTTACATACCTGGAAAGAGTAATTATCAGCTTCATATATAAAAACAAAATCCCAGGATAGCTAAAAAAAAAAAATCCTGAACAATAAAAGAACTTCTACATGTATCACCATCCCTGATTTCAAGCTTGATTGCAAAGCAATATTGATTAAAATAAATACATGGTATTGGTATAGAAACAGACAGGTTCATCAATGAAATCAAAACAAAGGCCCAGAAATAAACCCATACACCTAAATATACTTCATGTTAACAAAGAATCCAAAACTATACTGGAAAAAGAAAGAATCTTCAACAAATGGTGCTGATCTACCTGAATGTATACATGTAGATGAATGCAAATAGATCCATTCTTATCTCCATGCACAAAACTCACCTCCAAGTGGATCAGGGATCTCAACTTAAAACAGGATACACTAAATCTAATAGCAGAGAAAGTGGGAAATAGCCTTGAACATATTTGTACAGGAGACAATTTCCTGAATATAACACCAATGCCCCAGGTTCTAAGATCAGCAATTGATAAAAGGGAACTCATGGCATTGAAAATCTTCTGTATGGAAAAAGACTCTGTCAACAGGATGAAACAACAACCTACAGATTGGAAAAATATCTTCCCTAATCCCACTTTTGACAGAGAGCTAATATTCAAAACGCATAAAGAATTAAAGAAGTTAGACTACATGAAAAAATGCAAATAAAAAATGGAGTACAGGTTTATAAAAAAGAATTCCAAACAGAGGAATACTGAATGGCTGAGAAGTACTTAAAGAGATGTTCAACATCTTTAATCATTGGGGAAATGCAAATCAAATGACCCCAAGATTCCATATTACACCAATCATAATGTCTCAGTTCAAAAAAAGGAGCAACAGCACATGCTGGTGTAGGTGTGGAGTAAGGGGAATACTCTTCCAGTGATGGTGAAAGATCAAATTTGTTCAATTACTATGAAAATCAATATGGAAATTTCTCTGAAAATGGGAAATTGTTCTACCTAAAGACCCAGCTATACCACTCCTGGGTATATGCCAAAAAAATAATCCATCAAATTTTCTGGGAAGTGTTTTCTGAGAGCACAGAGGCTGTGTTCCAGAGATAGCCATGTTATACTTGTGCTGTGGCTGAATATGTTAATGTGTAAATGTCACCAAGGTGGTACTGGTTTTGAAGGCATAAAGGGGTTATGAAGAATAACTGAGGCTCAGCACTGTGAGAGGCCATGGAAGGCTATTGGTGAATGTGCAGCCTTAGTTGCAATTGATGGCTCAGGCCCGAAAGGGACATGCAAAAGTGTTGAGGACTGGCACCATGAAGAGAGCCTATGAGAGGCTATTGGTGAAGCCTAGTTACAGTGGAAGGCAGCAGTGTTTTGGAGATGCCAGTACCATGAAATGACCACCAAGAATAGCAGTAACAGTGGGGTATAGGTAGCTGTAGCCTAGAAGACATGGTGTGTGCTACAAAGGGCAGAGCTAGAGAAGTGACCCAAGCCCTTGTAGGAGCCTAGAAGATCATGAGTGGATCCAAGACATTGAACGGTTGGAGTTGGGTGTTGATTTTGATTGTGACTATGTCCTGATAATTTTCACTCTTGAAGTAAGAAGGTATTTTAGTGGAGCCCACAGTTAAGAGACTTTGAATTTTTAAAAGACTTTGAATTTTAAAAGATATGGGATATTTTAAAGAGATTGAACTTTTAATATGTAAAGACTGTGGGACTTTTAAAGTTATTTAGATCTTGGGGATGAATAACAAAGTAAGGGTTAAGGCTTAATAGTGATGTATTTATGTGTCAAGTTGACAAGGGGTCAACTGAACTGGCTGGTTTTGTGTGTCAACTTGGACAAGATGGAGTTATCACAGAAAAGAGCTTTAGTTGAGGAAATGCCTCCATGAGATCCAGCTGTAAGGCATATTCTCAATTAGTGATCAAGGAGGAGGACCTACTGTGGGTGGTGCCATCCCTGGGCTGGTACTCTTGGGTTCTATAAGAGAGCAAGCTGAGCAAGCCAGGGGAAGCAAGCCAGTAAATAACATCCCTCCATGGCCTCTGCATCAGCTCCTACTTCCTGACCTGCTTGAGTTCCAGTCCTGACCTCCTTTGGTGATTAATAGCAGTGTGGTAATGTAAGATGAATAAGCCCTTTCCTCCTCAACTTGATTCTTGGTCATGATGTTTTGTGCAGGAATAGAAACCTTGACTAAGACAGGCTGTTAAGGAAAAGTTGATGGAAGGATTGAAAGCCATGAAGAGGATAGCAGCCCCAAAGGAAGATGAACAGAGTCAACTAAAGTATAACCTTGGAAGCACCAAGAGGTGAGCCACCAAAGAGCATAAATGTTGTGGATTTCGGCCCTTTGCACATAAAGCTACCTTGTTGGTTGCAATGGGAGATGATTACCCAACACAGCTATACAAAGAATTTTCAACTGAGGAATCGCAAATGACTGAGAAGCACTTAATGAAATGTAAAACATCCTTAGTCATCAGAGAAATACAAATCAAAATGACCCTGAGATTCTACCTTATGCCAATTAGAATGACTAAAATCAAACACTCAGGTGATAGCACATGCTAGCATAGATGTGGAGAAGGACGAAAAATCCTCCATTGTGTGATGGATTGCAAACTGGTAGAACCAGTCTGAAAATCAATCTGGATACTTCTCTGAAAATGGAAAATAGTTCTATCTGAAGACCCAGTTATACCACTCCTGGGTATATGCCAAAAAAATATTTCATCATACCATAAGAACATATGGTCCACTGTGTTTATAGAAGCCTTATTTGTAATAGAAAAAGACTGAAAACAACACAGATATCCCTCAATGGATGAATAGATACAGAAAATGTGGTTCATTTACACAACGGAATAATAACCAGCTACCTAAAATGAACACATCATGAATTTTTCAGGCAAATGGATGGAATTAGAAAATATCATCCTGAGTGAGTCAACAGAGACCCAAAAGGACATGCATGCTATGTACTCCCTAATACATCGGTACTAACCAAAATATTCAGAATATCTATGGTACACCTGACAGGAAGTTGCAAGTTTAACAAGGGAGGTCTAAGTGATGTTTCAATCCCATTTATAAGGGAGAAGAAAATAATCCTGGGAAATAGACATAGGGAGGAAGCTAGGTGGGAGAGGGGAGGGTATGAAAAGGGGGTCTGGATTAGGTAATGGGGGGAGACAACAGCGTCTTAGAGGTCCAGGAGAATGAATGGAAATAGACAGCTGTGGTGTGTCAGAGGAGGAGGGATCCTCCAGAAAATACCAGAGACCTGAATGTTAGAGGCTTCCAGGACTCAATGGGTCTGACCTTCACCAAAATGCCCTATAGTGGGGCAATGGAACTGGAAGCAAACACCACCAGTAGACAGACAGGGCCCCCAGTGGAGGGCTAGTTTCACCAATTTACCTTCAACATTTTTGACACAGAATTGTTCCTGTGTAAAGGAATACAACAACAAAAATGGAGCAGAGATTGAAGGAAAGGTCATTCATTGACAGGCCAGACTTGGAATCCATCCAATGAGCAGACACCAAATGCAGACACTATTGCTAATGCCAGGTTGTCCTTGCAGACCCAAGCCTAGCATGGCTGTCCTCTGAGAGGACCTACCTCTCAGAGGTAGACTTAGTCAATCAGGTGACTTAAACAAATACAGATAATTATTGCCAACCACTGAACTGAGGTCAGTGACCACTGTGGAAGAGTTAACGAAAGTATTGAAGAAACTGAAGGGATGGCCAGCCCAAAGGAATACCAACAGTCTCAAGTCACCTGGATCCCTGGGAGCTCCCAAAGACTAAGCCACAAACCAGAGCATACAAGAGGTGGTCCATGGTCCCCAGCCATGCAGTAGAGAACTGTCATGTCTGTCAACAGTTAGATCAATTGTGTCTAATCACATAGAAACATGTAGCTCTCGGTAAGAGTGGAAAGGGTGGTGAGTTGGGTATGGGATGAGTGGGTGGTTGTTGTAGGTGGGTGGGGAGAATGCCCTCAGA
Organism: Uromys caudimaculatus; assembly: GCA_028551405.1. NCBI lineage: Eukaryota > Metazoa > Chordata > Mammalia > Rodentia > Muridae > Uromys > Uromys caudimaculatus. The sequence goes on along the minus strand of CM052717.1, from coordinate 9,787,175 downwards.
GGCAAGTGAGGGAAGGTTTGTTGAAGATCTCTTGGAGGGGGACAGAGGAGGGAAGCTACATTTGGGATATAAATAGCTAAAGCAATTTTTAAAAAATGAGTATGTGATGATGTCATTTTCTCAATTGCTATTCCTTTTTCTCAGATGCCTCTATCTCATATAAAGCCAACAAAAACAAAACACAAAAGGAAAACAAAAAACATTACTGATACCTTGTTAACTTCACAGTCACAATGATATTACACCAATAACCATTACTTTCGCATTTAGTCCCAAGATCTATTATTAATATCAATGTCACAATTTAAAGGATTCCAACCTTGAAAAGATTATCAGTCTTTGAAAATTTCAACATTTTAATAGTCCAAATTCTCTTTTAAAACTCAGTGTTTCCTTAAATCTCCAAAGTCTTCCAATTCTGTGGTCTTGTAAAATAATTTTTAAAAGGCATACATTTTTATTACTAGATGAAAAAAATAGTGCACAGACCTTGCCAATGCAAAGGTAAATTTCAACCATGTAAACCACTCAGTGACCAATAACTGGGGCTCAAGACCATGGATTAGGAGGCTCTTTGCAACTCCTATTCTCTAGCTCTCTTCTCTACATCACACACCCCTTGTCTTGTTGATTCAGTCCAGCTGTTCTGCACACCTGGTATCAAATATACTGGGTTCTTCACAGACTTCACTGATGATCTCCTGGTCTCTCTTCAGTCACTCCAACCTGTCAAACATGACCATATTTAAGCATATCTCCATGTCACATTCAAATCTGGAAATGCCACTGAAACTGAGGCCTAACCTTCATTAATGACCTCTCCTTATATCTTCTGGTGTCAAGCCTTAAGCACTCTCCCTGATTCATTTAATATTGGAATCTCCCTTACAACTGAGGCCACACATGCATTGAAGTACGCTCTGTGCCTATTTCTCTGTACCAAGACTCAGCTGCTCTCCATGTCCCTTTTGTCCATTTAAAAATCAGTAATGTGGGGAATACTTAGACACTACAAAATTTAGGTAGCAGCATGATATTCAGTCTTTACCAAGCCTGGACCACAGTTTCTCTATGTTAACCCTAATAAAATACATAGTTTGAAGCTGTGGAGACTATGTTCAGATATTAGGCACAGGCCCCAGGTGAGTGATTGGGCCACCCATCTCAAAAATATGAGCCCAGAATTGCTCCTGTCTAAAGGAAACACAGGGACAAATAGTGAAGTAGAGACTGAAGGAAAGGCCATCCAGAGACTACCCCACCTAGGGATCCATCCCATCTGCAGATACTATTGCTGATGCCAAGAAACTCTTGCTGACAGGAGCCTGGTATAGCTGTCTGCTGAGAGGCTCTCCCAGAGTCCAACCAATACAAATGTGGATTCTCGCAGCCAACCATCAGACTGAGCACCAGGGCCCCAATCGAGGAGTTAGGGGAAGGACTGAAGGAGCTGAAGGGGTTTGCAATTCCATAGGAAGAACAACAATATCAACCAACCAGAACCCTCCTCCAGAGCTCCCAGGGACTAAATGACCAACCAAAGAATACACATGGAAGGAGCCATGGCTCCAGCTGCATAAGTAGCAGAGGATGGACTTATCTGGGATCAATGGGAGGAGAGGCCCTTGGTCCTGTGGAGGCTCGACACCCCAGTATGGGGGATAGCTAGGGCAGTAAGGCGGGAGTGGGTTGATGGGTGGGTTGGTGGTGGAACACCCTTATAAAAGTAGGGGGGAGGGGATAGGGAGTTTGCAGACAGAAAACCACCGGAAGAGAGATAAGATTTGAAATGTGAAAAAATAAAATAATCAGTTAAAATGAAAAATAAATACAATGCATCTCTCTCTCTTTTTATTCACTTTAAATCCCAATATCATCTCCCTCTCCTCCAAGTACCCCCTCACACAGATCTTACCCACATTCTGCCCTCCTCTTCTCCTTTGAGGAGGTGGAGATCCCCTCTCAGTATCACTGACCTCCAAGACATCCTAACACTTCCCAACAACCCACACCCTTAACAGTCCCCCACAACATTTTTAATTGAGTATTTGTATTGTTGGTGTCTAAATTATTGAGTTCTTTAAAATTTTTAGATATTACCACTCTGTCAGATGTAGGAATTTTGAAGATCTTTTCTCAGCATGTAGGCTGGTGTTTTGTAGTAGCCTTTGACTTACAGAAGCTTTTCAGTTTCATTAGGTCCCAAGGAATATTGGTTGATTTTGGTGCCCGTGCCATAGGTGTACTGTTCAGGAAGTTGTCTCCTGTATCAATAATTTCAAGTCTATTCCTCAGTTTCTGTTCTATTAGATTTAGTGTGTCTGGCTTTATCATGAGGTCTTTGATCCTCTTGGAGTTAAGTTTTGTACAGGGTGATAAATATGGATCTATTTACATGCAGACATTCAGTTACAGCAGAATCATTTGTTGAAGATGTAATCCCTTTTCTGTTGTATGGTTTTGGCTTCTCTGTCAAAAAACAAGTTTTCATAGATGTGTGGGTTTATTTCTGGGTCTCCTATTATATTTCATTGATCAACTTGTATGGTTCTATAACTATGCCACGTAGTTATTAATATTGCCCCCTAATACAACTTGAAATCAGGAATGGTGAAACCTCCAGAAGTTCTTCGGTATTTCAGGATTGTTTTGGCTCTCCTGGAATTTTTGTTTTTCCATATAAAGTTGAGAATTCTTCTTGAAAGGTCAGTAAAGAATTCTATTGAAATTTTTATGACAATTGCATTGAATCTGTAGATTGCTTTTGTTAAGATGGTCATATTCACTAAGTCAATCCTACCTATCCATGTGCATGGAAGCTCTTTCCATCTTCTGGTACTTTCCTCAGTTTCTTTCTTCAGAGACTTGGAGTTCTTGTTATGTAGGTCTTTTACTTGCTTTCTTAGAGTTGCTGTATATTATTTGTGACTGTTATGAAGGATGTTATCTCCCTAATTTCTTTCTCAACCCATTTATCATTCATACAAATGAGGGCTACTGGTTTCTTTGAGATAATTTTATAGCTAGCCACATTGCTGAAGGTGCTTATCAGCTGTAGCAGTTCTCTGGTAGTATTTTTGAAGTCACATATGTATGTTATCATATCATCTGTAAATAACAATACTGTGAGTTCTTCCTTTCCAATTCGTATCACTTTAATCTCCATTTTTTGTTTTATTGCCGTAGCTAACTGCCAGTACTATATTGTAGAGATAGGGAGAAAATGGAGAGCTTAGAATTGCTTTAAGTTTCTCTCTATTTAGTTTGCTATTTAGTATTGGCCTCCTGTATTTTGCCTTTATTGTGCTTAGGTATGTGCCTTGTATCCCTAATCTCTTCAAGTCTTTTAAGAAGAGATGGGGGTGTTGTGTTTTGTCAAAGACTTTTTCAATATCTAATAAGAAGAGAATAGTTTTTTTTACTTTCCATATATTTGAATGTTGGATTATGTAGATGGATTTTCATATATTGGAACCATGCTTGTAACACTGAGATGATGCCTATTTGATCATGGTGGATGATGTCTTTGATTTGTTCTTGGGATCCATTTATGAATATTTTATTGAAGGTTTTCCATGAGTATTCATAAGAGATATTGGTCTGAAATTCCTCTCTCTCTCTCTCTCTCTCTCTCTCTCTCTCTCTCTCTCTCTCTCTCTAATTTGACTCTTTGTGTGGTTTAGGGTTTAGGGTGATTGTGGCCTCATAGACTGAGTTTCTCAAAGTTCCTTCAATTTCTATTTTGTGTAATAGTTTGAGGAATATTGGTCTTAGCTCTTCTTTGGAAGTCAGGTAGAAGTATGCCCTAAAACCATCTGGTTTGATTGGGGTTTTTGTTTGTTTGGTTTGGTTTGATTTCTGTTTTGTTATGTTTTTTCATTTTTTTTTTTTTTACTTTTAGAAGACCTTTTTATTATTAATCATTTCATTCATTTGCATCCCAAATGACATTCCACTTTCTGGTTACCCCTCCCCAAATGCCCATCCCACATCCACACTCTCCCCTCTCCCCTTTGCCTCTATTAATGAATGTTTCTATTTCCTTAGGGTTATAGGACTATTTAGCTAATTCAACTGTTCTTGTTTAAACTTTAGTAAGTTTTAGCTGTCTACAAAATCATCCATTTAATTTAGATTTTCAGTATTGTGGAGTATAAGTAGCTGAAGTAACAACTAAGGATTCTTTGAATTTCCTCAGTTTGTTTTGTTATGTTTCCCTTTTCATTTCTGATTTTGTAAAATTGGGTGCTTTCTCTCTCTACCTTTTACTTAATTTTTCTATGTGTTTGTCGACCCTATTGATTTTCTCAAAGAACCAGCTCTTGGTTTGATTGAATCTTTATACCATTGTCTTTGTTTCTAATTGATTGATTTGTGCTGAGTTTGATTATTCCCTCTTGGGTGCATTTGCTTCTTTTTACTCTGAAGCTTTTAAGTGTACTTTTACATCATTAATGTGAGATTTCTACAATTTCTTTATGAAGACATTCAGTGCTATGAACTTTCTTCTAAGCATTGATTTCTTTATATATTGCACTTTTGAGTATGTTGGCCATCCTTTTCAGTTTATTTTAGACAGTCTTTAATTTCTTGATTTCGTTTCTGACATGATGATCATTCAGTGGCAAATTGTTTATGTTTTATGAGTATGTAGGCTCCCTGCATCCACTTTTAATCAATCCATTTTAAGTGCTCAGGTTAGTGAACAAGCATCTAAAGACCAGCAAGGTGAAGACTTTATTTAAGCACTAATAATCTCTTGTAATTCAAGACACATCTTTATCCCTAGTCATCCAAAACCTCATTAGAATATAAACTGGTACAAAGTTGACCATGATAAAAAATCACTTCTTCCCTCTGAAACTTTATAGGCCATGCCTCCATAATATTCACTGTTCTCATCATTATCTTTCACGATTGAAAAAACAGTTTATTAAACTTCAAACATTCAAGAACTATTCTACCCCCAGATCAAAAACCTTGGAATTAAATGTATGCAGAGAAAAAAATCATAGTATGTATAATTATTACATGGGTTTTCCCATACTTGAGGGTACTGGTATATATTCTCCTGGAATAATCAGAGTATACTAGTTTCTTCCCCCAAATTCTGATGTCACTTATGATATATTCTGATATCATCTTTATCACTCATTGGTTTTATGCACCTCCTCTTTATATACATTTTTCTTATAATAGAAGAGAAATTCTATCTTTAAAATGCAGTTTATACATATAGAGCTGGACTTGGATATGTCAAGAGTCAATATTTACGGATTTTTCTTAGATTCAACCAATTTGATAATTATTACATGTTAATTTATTTGTAATATATTTAACCACGTAAGAAAATGACTTATTATATCACTGTTCAAAAATGTTTGGACAATAGATATCTAGACTGGGATGCAGACTATTTGCTGCTCCAGATTATACAACTTAACGTAGAGATCTTCACTTACTATAGTTTAGAGATGGGTAAGTGCCACATATCTTAATTAAAATGAAAAGTTATGAATAGTTTAAGCATCTTTGAAAGATGAAAATTATCCTATATCCCTTCAATTCATGAAGACTAAATTGATAGGATTCCCAGAGTAGTAAAAATAAATGTGTTTAGTCCTAGAGAAACAGAAGACAGTATGACCATTCTAATAATAAATGGCACTTTCTGCCCACCATTTCAAATCTCAATAGAATGGAATGAGCCCTGTATGCACAAGCATTTTGTACCTTTTAAATAAGTCCCTGATAAAATGACAGTTTCATACAGACATAAGCATACAAAACTTTCAAATACTTTTACTATACCAAAAATATTAACTTTATTTCCTTCTCTATTAAAAGTTTTTGGTTATCCATTCCATAAATTGAACTGTCATTTTTTTTAAAAAAATCTTATTTACACTACAATAATAAAGACAATATAAGTAAAATATGTGTACCAGACATAAACACATGTGAGACATAATGAAAATTTATTTCCCCACAATAGTCAGCACTTAGCTTTTAATATATTAGCCTCCATCAAACTCATCTAATGCATATATATTTTGGTCAACCATGCTGTGGAAACTTACTCTGAAGAACTGAGATGTAAGAAATTAATTTCACTCAGAAACTACTATATAAGAAAACATGGACATCATACATGTAGAGTACAACATCAATTTTTAGAATTCTGCTCTGCTGTGATCATACTAAGAGCACTTTGAGTAAGATGAAAACCCAAATACCTCTGAGGCATTACCTTATACAGGTTAGAAGCTTATCTCATCAATTTAATCTTGAACTTTGTATGCGTGCAAGTGATAAAACACATAAATCAACAGCAAAAGGAAATACACCATCTACACACTTGTAAAAGCAGTTAATTGATTTTGACATTACTTATCCATAACAAACAGAATTTGAGTGGATCAAAGTCATGACTTATGAAAAAGGGGCTCAAAGTGGGAAAACACATAGAAGTGATGGCTGTGATATTCACTAACCACCAGCTGGGCTCGTACAAAACAGCAGCAAAGCCTTGCAATATGGAGGAGAGAGTATAAAAGGCTACAAATGCAGACACAAGAAGAAGGATATTCTTGGTGGCTCTAGTCTCAGGGGAGGTTCTAAGGGAAACAGAGGTGCTCCGGATGTGTTGCATGTGCTGCTTGTGTCTGTCCAGAAAGACAATCATGGAGCCACTGGACCAGATGATGAGCACAGAAAACAAGACTTCAGGAAATATGATTAATGCTATGTACAGTGATTCTATGATTTTATCACAACCACAAGAGGAACAGAATAAAAAATCTCTGGGTTTTGTCATATTTTTTTGAATCATTTTGATATGCACAAGCACAGGAAAAATGAAATTTATAGTAATATACATGACCCAGCAGAGGGAAATAGACATGCCAATGTAGTTTGAATATGTGACTTTAATATTCTTGCAACAGGATTTCTGGGAGCTGATGGTGATAGCCTGGTAAACACTCAAGAGGCAGGTAGTGCCCACAGACATGTTTCTGCCAAGTCTTTCAATATATAAAACAAATTTGCAAATAAAATTACAGATGAATGCTTTCATTCCAAAACATACCATTGTGTAAGGCACACCTTTGGAAAGAATTGTCAAGAGGTTGGCTATAATAAGATGTGTGCGAATTAAATCTGTAGGCTTCAATGTATATTCAGTATAGTAAATAATTAGATACTGGGATAGAAGAGCAATATTTCCCAGAATTCCAAAAGTACTTTGAGATAAGAACATTATTCCTATTGCAAAATTCCCAAAATCCATTTTGTCATTTAGGACCTTTTTCTTTAAATCATAGCAACACTTATTTTTTCTGAGCAAAATGGTGAATTCGATGTTTTATTGTCTAGGTTGGCTGAAAAGAATCACGTGAGTTCAATAAAACAAAACAGATATGTGCATCACAACACGGTCATGGCACAAAAGACATATATTTTGGCAACCATAATAACATTCCATAAAGTTGTTCCAGTCTTTAAGGCACACATTTCTGAAGAGAACTCTAAGTAATATTTCTTAGAATATTCAGCATTTAGAATGCAGCATTGTTACTACAAAATAAAGCAATGATGAGACATTGCAAATGTTGAAGACACTAAATTTTACATTTCCAGGATAACTTTGATAAACATTCATGTCAGTAAAGAAGAAACTCCATCATCATCTGCTCCAGGAAATAAATCCATACGGAGTACATTCCTAATCTGAAACTTTAGCATAAATAATTAAATGTTATAAGAATAATGTTCACATTTTTTTGTTTAAGCAAGAAAATATTTATTACCTAGCATAAAATATATTTATCATAAGATTAAAAAAGAAATTTAAATAATGTTATATTGAAAGAAAGTACTAATTAGTGGTCTTCTTCATTTGCATAAACTCATATGCAAATGATGCCTACAAATAAATGTTTAAAAGGCAATGCTGATATTTGTCTAAGAAAGATGTTATGGAACCTTAGACCCAAATTATGGGCCCAAAGATAAAACATCCTTGAACAATAATGATGACAATACAATTTAAAAACCATGGTGACCACTGAATCTTTTGTAAAAAGCTGCAAATTTTACTCTCATTGTATTATGGTCTCCATTAGATAAAGAAACAGGAACAATGGCATTCTCCAGAATATACACACTCTTACAGGAAACAGGTGAATGTCCAGGAAGCTTGGCAGCATTGTACCTCATGGAGTTCCTGGATAGGAATTTCACAAAGAAATTGTTCTGATAACCCATCATATTAGATGTTGAAGTTCAGGAATGTAATGGTGACATAATGGGAATCTTCCAATCTAACATTGTCAAGATGTTGAGACACTTGGAAAAACAATAATTTGGGAGTGAAATATACCCCATGTTTGAATAAGAAATGTAATAACTTAAATCATATGTAATGCAGAAATGGAAAAGTTGATAATCAGGAAAGAGAAATCATTCAGCATTCCATCTTCACTCTGAAATCCATGGACCATTTCTATTTCCTGAGCTCTAGATTCATTTTGCCAGTTTCCATTGTCTGAAAATTGTCTTGAGATTTTATAAAGGATTAGAGGTTCTCTACTGAATCACTCAGTGTGGTCACACTTATCACATCAACTAAGATCATGTATTCTCATTTTAGACCTAACTTTAGGCTTTATTATGTTCAGACATTTCCTCAGCATTAATTTTAAAACTGCAAACAGAATTGGCAATCTTGTTTCTATGGAAATCTTGTTCCTTCTGTGATTTTCATAAATATGTGATGTGAAAGATTATCGTTCATTCCTTGACAAGAAAATTTGTTAGATATTGGTAAAATTATTCTCAAATTTCATCTGTTATGAGAAGTAGGTGGAATTGAGAAATGTGGACAGTAAATGATTCCTGTAACAAATCACTTAGGTTTGTGTTTAAGAGTAAGATGGTAGAAACATTCTAAACATTTTCAGTCTTAGTCTTTGCATAGATGATTTATAATTTGGCATTGAATTATGTTAGATAATTCGGTCATTATCTAACAATATAGTGCTGGCTATAATCCAATACCACAAAAACTGCCCTTGTTCAAAATTGGATTTCATGAGTGCAACATAGACCTAGGATATTGTATTTTCAATGTGTATGTGTATATACATATTCCAAGGCAACACAATGATATTAGTCAAATGAATTTTTTACTAATGTGATATTGACCTCTAAAACACAAAAGTTAGTACGTAGCAAAATAGTATGCTACAGAAATTAAGTTACTACTGGGAGAACAATATACTTCAGTCAGTAAACTGCTTGCATTCTAAACATGTGGAAGTGAGTTTCATGTTCCATAATTCACTTTAAAAGAACTTGTTCTGGGCTGGGCAGTGGTGGCGCATGCCTTTAATCCCAGCACTTGGGAGGCAGAGGCAGGTGAATTTCTGAGTTCGAGGCCAGCCTGGTCTACAGAGTGAGTTCTAGGGCAGCCATAGCTACACAGAGAAACCCTGTCTCGAAAAAACCAAATAAAATAAAAAGAACTTGTTTTGTCAGTGCACATTTGTACTCAAGCAGTGGGGATACATAGACAGGAAGATTCTAGGACCCACTCACCAGCCACTTCGACTACTCAGAAGTTTCCATACCAGAGATATAGTCTCTTGTAGTTTAAAATATAGTTGAAAATTGCCTAAGAAACAACTGACATTGTGCTATGGCCACACACGTATACATGCAATCAACCAGGCACATGAAAATGGACCCACAAACATGCACATCACACAAACGAAATGGAGGTATCAATAATTTTAAATCAAGATTTATATTTTCTAATGTCTATCCTTGATCAAAATTTTAGTGATAAATCAAGTCATAAGCAATCCTAAATGTAAGACAAATATAATATCAGTACAATATAGAATACTATGCTTTGTAACATAGAAATATTAATTTAAATATAGTTCATGAATTTAGTCAAATGATTGTGACTTTTCCTGGAAGCTACAAAGCTTTCGGTGTCAATACAAGCAATGAAAACTGGAAAACAAATCCAACTGATGAGAATAACAATGCCATAACAACAAACTAAATGAATGACAAAAGAAAGTTGTGCTAGAGCAGTGCTGTGCAAGATTTACAATGACACTCATTTTTCTGTCAACTCTATGTCCTACCGTTCATGAAGGAAAGCAGACTCAGCAGTCATCAAAACTTAGTTTTAGGACAGACTCAATACTCTTTACTCTAGAAACCAATTCATTTCATGATTCACTGAAAGGTCAGGTGTTTCCTATAATTTATTATTATATTTCTTAAAAATATGAAACCATATTTCTAATATCTATGATAATTGTATTAAAAAGTCATTAATCACTTATGTAAAATATATTAGAAGAAACTATTAATGGCCTATTTACTATAATTCTTAATCACATTTGAAATAATATGAAATCTTCAAAACTCAGGCTCAAAGATTTCAGCACATAGTATTAACTGTGTGAACGATTAGTGCAAGCTCAGTAAACTGCTTTCATCAGTGGATCTTATGACAGCTTAGAAACTCTTCCTCACTTGACAGAATTTGCTCTACATCTGTTTTAACCTCAGAATTCATTCTGTAGCTTTGAGCACTTACCAAACATCCTTTCATTGCTGGAAATGTCCTCCAAGCTGAAATACAAATGTTTGCTTAACTCGTGCTCTGTAGCTCCTAAAATACTAATAGCCAGCATTGTTGGAAAGGAAGGCATCTCAATGCTGAGATAAACATCTACATTTCTATGACCTCATGTATCTTGAGTTATAATCTTCATTTTACCTACAGGGGCAATTGCAATGTTGGCATTTGGGTCAAAGCACTCTGAAGATTTCTCCAGTTGCAAATTAACAAAAGCAATTATTAGTTTCTTGTGAGTGTCTCCAAAGAGACAATACACTTTGGGGAAGCTCTTACTTTCCCAATATCTTTGAAGTCCGACTAGGAGGAAACATGCAGGGAGCATCTGTATCTGATGTATAAAAGATTTGCAAAGACATTTGTACCTCAGAGTACTCTAAACTTTTTTGTGTTCTTGCTCCAAAAATCAAGTTATTTCTTTTCATATCCTACTTATGCCCATTTTTGACCATGTTGTCAAGAAAATTTGTAAAAAAAAAAAGAAAGAAAGAAAGAAAGAAAGAAAGAAAGAAAGAAATATTGGATATCAAATGAAATAACATAAAAGAAAGCATGATGTCATAATCTGCATTAGAAGCCAATGCCAAGTGTGGTAGAGGACTCCTTTAATATTAGTAATAAGAAGGCAGAGGCAAGTGGAACTCTGTTGTGAGTTCAAGGCCTGTGTGGCTTATATTGCAATTTCCAGGAGTGCTAAGATTGCATATCTGGAAAGATCATGCAGAAAAACCAAATTTAAAAAATGTTAAAGGAGAAAGAAAAGAAATCAATGCATTCTTTGTTCAACTGATGACAAATTACTAGAAATGTGGCTAAATATATATGTTTGGCAAAGCTACAGATAGCATCCCAAAAGTGTCAGGCTGTCTGAACACAACCGTATTCTTAGGAAGAACTGCATGTATCACTCTGTCAAAAATCAAGTCAACTGTATCCATGAACTATTACATAAAATATTATCTCATTTTAAATACTTCAATTCATCTGACAACCTATACTAATTTTACTTTTAAAAAATCAAGAAGAACCATGGATTATGAAACAGAACATAAAGATCTCTGGCTTTGATATTATACTTCTTCCCACTAAGCATCCTCATTTAAGGGTTTTACATCAACATAAAACTGAGAGAGATAGAGTCCACATTAAGCAACATCTTTTTGGCCTACCTGTAGCACCCAACTTCCAGACAATGATAAAGAACACAGGTGATGTGCAGATGCCTATGAGGTGAGTAGAGCTAAGTTCTTGGGACAAAGAGCAAGAGCAAGAGAAAGAGCTGAGAACTATGAGTATTTTTCTCACAACTCAAAATAACTTTGTATACTACATGGTCCCTTACACACACACACACACACACACACACACACACACACACACACACACACATATATATAGTTATAGTTATAGTTATAGTTATCTAGCTATATTGTTATATTGTTAACATCATTTAAGTCCTAGAATATTTAGTCTTTATCACTTGAGATGGGGAGGATTCTTGGAAATATCAGTTGTGGAAGCTCAACAGTTCACTCAAATTTAGGGAGAATATAACAGTTAAGCATTTTTTCATTGGATCCAACTAGAGATGAGATTCTGGTGCAATGGGAAAATTGCTGTGAAGAAGGGAAATATAGATTATTAGGTATTTTTAAAATCATGAAACAACCAGATAAGGAAATACGAGGGGTAGGCATTATCAGGAAATCTGCATTAGGATGAACAACTATAAGACACAACAATATCTCTCTATAAACTGGTTTATATTTTGTCATTCAGTAAAATCTGTTATGAAGCCATGGACATTTGCTTAACACAGTCTGTATTACAATGCAAGCAGTAAAAGAAGTAAATTGATTTCCAATGAAAAATGCTACCCTAGAAAATACTCTATTAAGAGAATGAAACAGATAAGTTATTTTTTTTTGATACTTTATTTACATTTCCAATGTTTCCCCCTTTCTAGGTCTCCCCTTTGGGGAACCACCTATCCCTTCCCCCTCCCCCATCTCTATGAGGGAATTCGACCTCCCACCCACCTGCCCGCCCATTCCCATATTTCCACCTTGACATTCCACTTTACTGGGGCCTCTCCTCCCCCTGACGCCCAACAAGGCCCTCCTCTGCCACATTTGTGGTCCAAAACATGGGTCCCTCCAGGTATATTCTTTGGTTGGTGGTCCAGCCTCCAGGAACTGGGGGGTTGGGGGTCAGGCCAGTTGACACTGTTGCTCCCTCCATGGGGCTGCAAACTCCCTCAGCTCCTTCAGTCCCTTCTCCAGCTCCTTCATCTGGGACCTCACTCTCAGTCCAGCAGTTACTGTAAAGTGAAACTTGGGTATTCCAAACGTTTCGGCTACTATCCACTATCAGTGAGTTCATACCATGTTTGTTCTTTTGCGAATGAGTTACCTCGCTCAGGATGATATTTTCAAGTTCCATTCATTTGCCTGCAAATTTCATTAAATCATTGTTTTTAATAGCTGAGTATTACTCCATTGTTTAGATGTACCACATTTTCTGTATCCATTCCTCTGCTGAGGGACATCTGGGTTGTTTCCAGCTTCTGGCTATTATAAATATGGCTGCTATGAACATAGTGGAGCATGTGTCTTTATTACATGTTGAAGCATCTTCTGGGTATATGCCCAGGAGCGGTATAGCTGGGTCCTCAGGTAGTATTATGTCCATTTTGCTGAGGGTCCGGAAAACTGATTTCCAGAGTGGTTGTACCAGCTTGCAATCCCACCAACAATGGAGGAGTGTTCCTCTTTCTCCACATCCTCGCCAGCATCTGCTATTACCTGAGTTTTTGATCTTAGCCATTCTGACTGGTGTGAGGTGGAATCTCAGAGCTGTTTTGATTTGCATTTCCCTGATGACTAAGAATGTTGAGCATTTCTTTAGGTGCTTCTCAGCCCTGCGAATTTCCTCAGTCGAAAATTCTCTGTTTAGCTCTGTTCCCCATTTTTTGATGGGGTTATTTGGTTTTCTGGAGTCTAACTTCTTGAGTTCTTTGTGTCTTTTAGATATTAGCCCTCTATCAGACATAGGATTGGTAAAGTACTTTTCCCAATCTGTTTGTTGCCGTTTTCTCCTATTGACAGTGTCCTTTGCCTTACAGAAGCTTTGCAATTTCATGAGGTCCCATTTGTCGATTCTTGATCTTAGAGCATAAGCCATTGATGTTCTGTTCAGGAACATTTCCCCTATACCCATGTGTTTGAGGCTTTTCCCTACTTTCTCTTCGATTAGATTCAGTGTATCTAGTTTTATGTGGAGGTCCTTGATCCACTTGGACTTGAGCTTTGTAGAGGGAGATAGGAATGGATCAATTTGCATTCTTCTGCATGTAGACTGCCAGTTGAACCAGCACCATTTGTTGAAAATGCTGTCTTTTTTCCATTGGAAGTTTTTGGATCCTTTGTCAAAAATCAAGTGACTGTAGGCGTGTGGATTCATTTCTGGGTCTTCAATTCTATTCCTTTGATCTACCTGCCGATCGCTGTACCAATGCCATGCAGTTTTTATCACTACTGCTCTGTAATACAGCTTGAGGTCAGGAATGCTGATTCCCCCAGAAGTTCTTTTGTTTTTGAGAATAGTTTTTGCTATCCTGGGTTTTTTGTTGTTCCAAATGAATTTGAGAATTGCTCTTTCTAAGTCTATGAAGTATTGAGTTGGAATTTTGATGGGGATTGCATTGAATCTGTAGATTGCTTTTGGGAGGATGGCCATTTTTACTATATTAATCCTGCTAATCCATGAGCAGGGGAGATCTTTCCACCTTCTGAGGTCTTCTTCGATTTCTTTCTTCAGAGGCTTGAAGTTCTTGTCATACAGATCTTTCACGTATTTGGTTAGAGTCATACCAAGATATTTTATATTGTTTGTGACAATTGTGAAGGGTGTCATTTCCCTAATTTCTTTCTCAGCCTGTTTATCCTTTGAGTATAGGAAGGCTACTGATTTGTTTGAGTTAATTTTTTATCCGGCCACTTTGCTGAAGTTGTTTATCAGCTGCAGGAGTTCTCTGGTGGAGTTTTTCGGGTCAGTGCTCTAACTGCTGAGCCATCTCTCCAGTCCAAGCTGTATACTTCAAAACAGCACAGATCATGGATTTTGCTTAAACTTTTATCCCAAGAACCTATTCTGACACATGGATCCACAAAATTTTAAAACGTCTTGTCTTGATGACCTACATTTAGCAATAATGGATTTACTAGAGGACTTCAGCTTCTAGGAAAAACCTTTTACTGTATAGTAGAATTTTGTCCCAACGTTTGGTAGGCAGATGCCCTGATCTATGTTCACTGAAAGACTTCATTAAATATGAAGATGCAAAGCACTGCTCCTCTGGTACCCAGAAGGCTGGGGATGGTGTAGAAAGGGGAGGATGTGTTTTCCTGTTTCTACAGAATATAGACAGTGGTAGCAACTGCCAGTAGTGTTTTGTTGGTGCCTGTCTTAGTTAGAGTTTCTACTGCTTTTATATATTACCGTAACTAAAAACAACTTGAGAAGCTAAAGTTTTATTTCAGCTTACAACTCTCAGACCACAATCCAGTGCTAAGGGAAGCCAGGGCAGGAACCTGAAGTCAGGAACAGAAATAGAGGTCATAGAGGAGACTGCATACTGGCTTGCTTACTCACAGCTTGCTCAGCCAGCTTTCTTGTAACACCCAGAACCAATAGCCCAGTAATAGCACCACCACAATAGACTGGACCGTCCTACATCAATCACTAAGAAAGTGAACTACATACTTGCCTGCAAGCCAATAGTATGGGGACAGTTTTTCAAATGTGACCAGTCCAGAAGAGAACTTCAAGAATGGACAGTTTGGGTAGCTCTAAGAGAGATGATAATTCAATCTGGTTATCACCACAATCCCCTTCACAGAGAGAGAGAGAGAGAGAGAGAGAGAGAGAGAGAGAGAGAGAGAGAGAGAGAGAAAGAGAGAGAGAGAGAAATAGAGCAGAATAATACAAGCAGACTTTGAGTTCATGAGAAACAGTGATGTTTCATGTGGAAACAACCATCTTGAATATTGTTACTCCCTATGTGAGTTGTTACCCCCAACACAAACCCCCTCTTCCCACTCATTTACCACTAGGTGCCATAAGGAATGTTTGGCTTTGAAATGGTAGCACTGACCTGAGGTCAAATTATCAACCTGTGTGTATGAAGACAGTGACAGTGTACTCATATACATAAAAATAATGAGACAAATCTTTTTTAAAAAATTAATTAGAGAATGCCGTCTCCAGCTGAAGTAGGTAGATGTAGATATCCTTATATTACAATAAAAGAATCAAGTATATACAAACAGATTTGACAAGTTCCAAGGCTGCTGAATGAATGGTACCTAGCCATAACTAGAGCAAAACAAAATATTACCATAAAGGAATGAATTTCTAGAGTATAAAAGTTAAGTTGAAACTTCAAACAAAATTTACTGTTACAAATTTTTTAAAAATATCAGGAGTTTGTCACATCTGTCTCAGGCTTTTGACAAAGAGCGAGAGTGAAAATATCAGGGGTCTGATTTTAACAGTTTCACTTCAAAATGCAGAAAAAGTATTTAATGCTTAATCTCAGTGCTGAACTTGAGGTTGTTGGTGCTGCTTTTGGCACATTTCTGTGTGGTACCAAGTTTTGTGTAGCTGCTCATCAAGGCTTAAAAAAGCCTTCAGCCACAAAGTAAACAAAGGCACAAAAGCCATGGAGAGCTCAGAGTTGCCACCCTGGCCTGTGAGTCTAAGGGTCTGCAAGAGCTCTATGGGGAGTGGGGGTAATACAAGAGACACTTCCTTCCAGAGACAGTAATGTGAGCACATGATTCTTGGTGATTCCACGGCCATTGTGTCCTCCAAAATAATTTTAGTTTTTATTGCTTCTGAAACTAAGTAAGCCTAATATAATACAATAAATACTGTGGCACCCCAAAATATGTCATATGACCACTAGGATTATTTTGTGTTAAAGTTAAAAACTAGCAGGTGAAAAGGGAGCACAAGAACCTCTCGTTTTCATGTTTCCAATCAGGATTTGAGGCAGAAAAGTATCTTTGTGAGCATGTACCATTTAAACATCTCTTTTCTTCTTTGATCTCCACACACATTTGATTTTCTACAAACACCATACATTATTCAACATTCTATAAAGTATGAGAGCATTTGGGTGAGGGTACTTTGGGGGCCCTCCTTTCCTGTTGGAATATTGTCTGTGCATGAAAAATCTGTGTGTATACTTTTCTCAAGTCAATTTCAGTCTCAGACCCAACCAGATATCCTAGGAAGATAAAAATTAAAACATTTTTAGTTCCCTGTAAAAAATAAAATAAAATAAACATCTAGGAACTTTTTTATAATCTAACTTTGCATTTTCAAAACCTAAGTTTCAATTAATAACTGTCTCTCATCTGTATCAGATACTGCTTTGTTTATAGTGGACATTTATCTATGTAAAAAGAAAGTAGAAATCTCTCTGGGGCTTTGCACAATCTTTGTGAAAGACAAAGACACATTTTTTCTTCGCCTTATCTGAGACTCTGTTTTTATAGGTTAATTTATTTATTTACATTTTAAATGTTATCCCCCTTAAGGTTTCCTCTCTGCAAACCTCCTATTCTATTCCCCCTCACCCCTGCTTCTATGAGGGTACGCCCCCATGCACCCACTCACTCCCCACCTCATTACCCTAGCATTCCCCTCCACTGGGGCATCCAGTCTCCACAGGACAAAGGGCCACCCCTCCTTTTGAAGCCAGATAAGGCAATCATCTGCTACATAAGCAGCTGGAGCAATGCCTTCCTCCATGTGTACTCTTTTGGTTGCTGGTTTAGTTCCTGGGATCTCTGGGGGGGGGGGGGGGTTGGTTGGTTGATATTGTTGTTCTTCCTATGGGGATGCAAACCCCTTCAGCTCCTTCAGTCCTTCCCCTAACTCCTCCATCGGGGGTCCCCTGCTCAATCTGATGGTTAGCATCTTCATCTGTATTAGTAAGGCTTAGGCAGAGCCTCTCAGGAGACAGCTATATCAGGCTCTTTTCAACAATCACTTCTTGGCATCCACAATAGTGTCTGAGTTTGGTGACTGCATATGGGATGGATCCTCAGGTGGGGCAGTCTCTGGATGGCCTTTTCCTCAGTCTCTGCCCACTCTTTGTCCCTGCATATTTTTTAGACAGAAACAATTCTGGGTTAATATTTTTGAGATGGGTGGATGGCCCCATCCCTCAACCAGGGGCCTTGCCTAACCTCTCCATATGGTCTCTACAGGTTCTTTCTCCCCTTCGTTGGGTATTTCAGCTAATGTCAACCTTGTTGGATCCTGTGAGCCTCTTGCTTTCCTGGCATCTGGGACTTTCTAATGGCTACCTCCAGTTCCCCATCCCCCACTGCTACACACCTCCATTCAATTTCCTGACCTTCTGTGAGACCCTTAAACAAAAGTGCATAGTATAATAACAGAGTCATCAAACTGCATCTGCTGTCTAAAGTCAGCAAACTGCCTTTGTCTAACAATTGTTCTTGCACAATGTTAACACCTCTAGACCTGTTACAATTTTCCATAATTGCAGCTCCTTCTCAACAGCATATCAACAGCATTGTAATTTAGAACCAGCTTCCAGTATGACAGCTGGTAAATCTTTCCATCTTGGAGGATAATCCTGTCTGGGGTAGCCCAGGTATTTAACATTTGTCTCACACAGGGTGAGTATATTCCATAAGTTATGATTGGTTCTTTAACATCTTGTATTGTTAGGTTCTAAGAAACGAAGAATGATACCCCAGACTCAAATACTACGCAAAGAAAAAGAGCATTTATTCAGCTGAATTCCCTGAATGTTGGGGTCTCCCCATTTGGGAATGGAAACCTCTGGTGGACTCATGGACCCTGCTTTTATTGTCAGTTAGGGGAAATCCAAGGAGTGGTATGTGACCTTTTACTATGATTGATTACCTCTATCACTAGGGGTCTGACTGATTATACTATTGCTTAGGCCCTGGGGACTTCCCAGGGGGTTGTTTACTCATTCCAGCTACTGATTCTTACTTCAGACCAAATGACAAGGTGTCCTGCCCGTGGCTATTTGTTGGCTGACCACAGGTTCCTGTATCTGGGTTCTCATTTCTGAGAAACAGAAACTTAGGCCCAGTTTTCCAAACTGCCAGTTTGGAGCCTGTCATGGAGTTAGCCTGGCTTTGGCTAATTCAGTCTTCTCAGTATGTTCACAGGATGACAAGCTAGTTGTTCATTTGTGAATTTTCACTATTTTCTGGCATTTTTGCCCTGATAACTGGGAAAGTTAGTGGAAATGTTCACTTTTCCTCAGTTTCATTAATGTGGCACTGTAGGTTCAGTGGATTATCTATCTTGACCCTCAATTTCATTAGGTAACATAGGTTCATAATTAAGCATTTCCTGTTCTCGTAATTCCCATCTCTTATCTTTTAAGACATTATATATCATATCTATTTTTTTCTTGTTGTAAGCTATTTTCTTGTTGCACAACTATTTTTTCTTGTATATTTTTTCAAACATTTTTGTATAGTTTGTCTTGTTTTACAATTATTATTTAAACTTTTTTTTGAGAAGAAATAGGTATTAGGTCACAAATACAATGAGGACTGTGGTGACTTTTTCAAGAAATATTGCTGTCTCTTCTACTCCTACCGATGGTCTTGAGGGGTCTAAAACAGAGTATTCCATATTTGATGACTAAAATGTCTTTCTACGTAATTAAAATTACCTTTTTGGTTGGCTTGCTACGATTAGCTTTCTCAGAAGACCTTGTTTTGTTTTGTTTTTTGCTATGGGCTTGATGGTTCTGCTGCTCTGGAGTTTCCTGAGTCTCTCCACGTATCCAGGAAGGACTGATGTTACATCTAGAGAGGACCCCAGGCAAATTTCTCCCCTGAGGCTTTCTGTCCCATGTCTCCTGGCCTCTGTGACATTTCTCTCAGATATCCTCTGCTTTCTGCCACAGTGGTGGGCTTTCTTTGTTCTCCAATCATGTTGGGTGCAGGATGTAAATGAAACTTATTCACCAGATGTGTCATCTCAGAGGTTCGCTTCTGAATATACTTAATCTTTCTAGCTTTATCTCATTAATCTGAAGACAAACTATGACAGTTTCAATCTGAAAACATTTGTAAAATATGTCTTTTGTAAGTTTAAGACAGGATTATTTGTATTCCTAATTTTTTGAAGGTCAGTTTTTACCACCTAATGGTCACAGCCTTTACCACATCCACCTATAACCTTTCTTTTTCCTATTTTTCCATTAGCGCACACTCTTCCTATCCACCTAATATCAGACTGGAGATCAACATCTATCAGATCATACCCTTCTCATGCTCCCAACACCAGATTCTGGATCCTTCCATCTTGACTACCCTAAGCCTACAATGTACTTTAGTGGCATTTAAAGTGCTAAATTAGGAAACTAAAAGCAATAAGTATACTTTTCTGGCTGCCATGTCCCAACACAGAACCAGAGAAGGGATGTTCATTAGAACACACTCCACAGCAAGTAGCCCAGGGCCTCCTTTGATTGATCCTTCTGTAGCACCAGGAGGACACTGAGTAACAGAGACAGCTCCTTCACTGGCACCTAATGACCCCTTTCATCTTCCCACCAACTTCTAAACTTTTCTGTGAACAACTACTTTTGTTTTTCTGCTTCCAGGTCCATCCTGGTGCAAGAGCAAAACCATAGAATGGTAGCAGATTTTTGTCTCTTCAAAGAATAGTCAGAGAGTGAGATATCTTCAAGTCCAGGGACTTCTTTGTTCACTGCTCAAGATTTTCATAAGCTAAAGCTAAAAAATCATTGTGATATGTAATTTTGGATCACACACTAAGCATACATGTATTGTGAACAAAGTTTATCCTTGTCTGATTTTCTTAAACTATATTTTTCATGACAACTAATGTCAGTGATGCAAGAAATAGCACATTGATGGACTTTCTTGAGTGGAGAAGAAATAGTATAGATAAAAGAAAATAAATGAAAGTTTTAGTTCAGCTTCAAGGCCAGTTAAAAGTAAATTTCCTGGCAAGACTTCTATTCTAGATGTGAAATGTTCTCATTGATTGTTTCCTGAAATTCTCTGGTCTTCTTTACGTACAATGCCTTTTGTTGTCAACTCAGATCAGATTTTTAAAATATGTTGTCAACATTTTTCCTTTTTATAGAAAATTATCTAAGACTATAAGATTATCTAAGATGATTAGATTTCCCTATCCTTTAGGATCATGGACATCACTAATGGAAAAAATTAGCTTTATCTAAGTATGTGTGAGAGTGAATTGGTAAATTGAAGTAAGAATCCCAAACAACTCTTGCCATCCAAGGTCATAAAGTGACTATATATTCTAGGGTTTAACTAAATGTCAATATATATTAAAATATAGCTATGTTTCATTTTATTTTATAAGAAAAAGTATATGTTCATTTAAAATGAGTAATGAAACACTAAATGGTATCCAAAACTATTTTGAAATGTGAACTAAACATTTTCATAGTACTCAGTCATACTTTCTCTATCTCTCCAGATTGCTGTGTCCATATCTTGCTTTTCTGTTTTCTATAGCCATTAATCCCTGTATCAGCATCTTCACTTGATTACTTTTCTCAAGCGGTAACACTCCCATCACCTGCAAGAAGTAAGGCCTTCTTTTTACTACTCTGGTTCTAAAATTTGATTCTTCCTCCTGACTTCAGTGATAGCCGAAATTGGTGGAAGGCCAGTGTGGGACCATAAGCAAGAGACACAAATGGGTCTATATAAATGTGTCCAATTATACAAATTAATAAATTTTGAGTTTTTATGAAGCCTCATACCCTTCACCGTCCTTGACTTACACTTTGCCTGTGTGGTTGTGTTGTCTGCAGGATTAGACATAGATTAACCACACCAATAAGACACTACCGATCTTCTGGAAATACAAGTATAAATATTTCTTCATGTCCTCTACAACTAATGTGCCTTTGGCTTAGTTATGGATAAGTAGTTGATTATATGCCTAGCAGGGCAAGAATGTTTTATGTATAAACCACAAATTATTTTCCTCAATTTTACTATATCAGTTTCTACTGCAGACATTCTGAGAAAGGTTGTTTTTCTTGTAATAACTATAACAGGATTCTGTGTTTCTACATCAGTCTAGAGAATTACAGAGGCACCAAGAGATGCAAACCAAAGTCTTTTATATACAAGAAGTTATGGTGGTCTGATATAGACTGTTTCTCTCTCATTTTATATGTTAGCCTGAAACTCTATACATAAGATGCTTAGTGGACAAAGGATCAATTTTAACCTTTAATTTTTATTTATTTCATTTAATGCTAAATAATGAATACTCTTTTTCTGAGTAGTAAAAAATGAATATATTATTCTGGTTTCAATTCAATGGTTTAAGAAAGAGAAAGGGGCAATTTGTTATGTGAAATTTATTGGTTATATTTGATGTCCTGTTATGAAATATTTATAAGTATAAAATATCCTCAGAGAGTAAGTACTCTGTCTGAACTTGAAGTTATTGCTGTGTTTATAATAGTACTTTCTCCCAGTTTACTTTCATATAATTATTTCCAGTTATTTGCACTGAGTTCATCTGAGACCAATGACTTCTACTGAGGATGAAGATGAAACAATTTCCCTTTTACTGGTACTTCAGGAGAAATTGCAGAACTCAAATTGACTGCATTCAGCTTCATGCACTGAAACGGTTCCAAATGCACTGGGATCCAAAAGTTAGAACTTCATATGGTTTTGTTTAGGAGATCCAAGAGAAGACTAACTGCATTCAAAGTGATAAACAAAATTCCGTACAGAACTCTTTCACATGAGCCTTCGATATTCATGGCACTCTGTCTTCTAGTCAGCCATCAGTGATCATGAAATTGAAGAACCTCTCCAAACACATTGTCTCTTTGGATACATTTGCAAGAAACTTGTCAATGTCCTTGACAATAATCAACTGGAAAATTTCAGAAATGTCTTTGGTTCCCAGAGGCAGTGTCATTATCACAACTGCAGGTGATATGAAAATTGCAGTTCTGAAGGGAGTTGAGATCAAAGGTCTCTGAAATATCTAAGGGCTGAGCTGACCCCTCTTCCATAGTGTGGGCCATCATGCCAGGAGCTGCACACTGAACTGAAAGTTCTACAGACTGAAACATTTCAGGTGAGATTCTTATTTTTCATCCTTAAAAGCAGTGAAGTCATGGAAGAAAAGTCTGATAAATGCCCACCTCTGGAAAATAGATTCTTGTTAGACACAGAACCCTTGGGACTTAGTTAATGATCAGGAAGACTTTGTAGGTTGCAGAACAAATTACTAAGGAGAAGTGACTGTCCCTGACATATACTAACTTGTATACTTATACATTATGTAGAAAAGTATAAAAAAATCCACTCTCAGGCTGTCTATGGAAAACTGTAAAGTCTAGTGATACCTGATTTTGAAGGTGTTTCAGGATTATGTTAATTCCCTCATTCAGGTTTCCTTTCATTGTACACACAGAGTAATTTTGGAGTATGGCAATGTAAAATTTTGGAAAATGACTTCGTGTTAAATAATAAACTTTAGAAATGGAATTAGGAAAATCATCTAATCCTAGAAAGAAACCGAGATTGGGAACTTCCAGGGAAGGAGCATATCTAGACAGCACTACATCTCTAACTGGGAAGAAGCTTTGTCTGTCCAAACAATCAGTAAGGTGACTACTGAGACTGTTTTCCATCTTGAACTTGAGAATATTGTGTTAAAGTCAAGGTGACAATGTCATTGTGAATCTTGCAAAATTCTGGTCTAGCATGAATCAGATTCTATCATTTCCCCTTGTTTAGTAATATTCTGAGTTCACGGGCACCTCACGATGGGTTTTCCACTTTTCATGGCTGAAATTTTCAGAATATAGAGCCTGATACATGACTGGCAACAGTTTAAACTTGGGTTACACTCATAGCCCATATTTACAGCATTCCTTTTAAATATGCATTTTATAAGATTTCATATTTTACAGATTATATCTGCATATATATTTTTATTTAGATGTCATCTATAAGTCTTGATTTATTACTAATAGTTGGACTTGACCTGGGACTTAGTAAATAAACCTTCAAAACAGAAGTTAATTATAACTTAAAGTCCTTCTGTTTGTGAGTATTCTTTTTCTATGTGCAGGAGATCTTTTTTGTTCAGGTGAATATGAACTTAAATGATATGAGAGTGTGAAATTGGAACAAAATTTCAGTTGTAGTTCCTCAGACATTTTTTTAATCTTGTTCTTTTTGAGACACGGCCTTTTACTCACCTGAAATTCTCAGAATATATTACAAGTTCTTTTAAGTCTGCCCTAGTACTTACTCTGATTATTCTCCATCCCTAGTGTTTGAATAATAATTATAGATTCACACTTCCAGATTTTTTAAAACATAAAGTTCATATATTTTATATAAGTCACATTTTTATATTTGTACAAGAAATGATATTAGTTACTAAACACAGAACTACTGGTAATCCTGGGTGACTACTAACATTTGCATTTATTATATTAGAACACACTAGGAAGCCTCTTCAGAATTTAAAATTAATTACACTAGCTGTTCCTGTTTTAACCTTAGAAACAAAATGGAAATTTGAAAAAGCAATAATTTTAATGTTTCACTGAAAATTTTTGACAGTCAGTAAATGTCTATTTATTACCTTATTAAATAAAAAAATAAATTCTCCCAGAGAAACAATTTCAAATCACTCATTTTCTAATTAGTTTCATAAAAATCACTGCATGCTAGTAGAATTATTATTTAAAAATACTGGCCTTTATAATATTACACTTCAAAAAGAAGAAAAACTTTTAAATATGTCTATAATTATGTTGCTATTCCCTGCCCAACTGTATTTATTATATTTTCTGATGGAATCAGCTCTCCTGTTTGTTTTCTCCTTGTTTCAGAGAAAGTTTATTTAGCTCTGCAAGCATCATTTCCACAAGTAGCTGAATGATACAGTGTATCTTGAATGTCAGAGCAGTGTGACAGCAGAAAGCAGCCCTCATGTCTAACCCATTTCCCTCAGTTCACTTTTAAGAAACAACAGATAGAGATAAATGCAGTTTATAAATAAGAATCTAAAAATCTAGTTGTTGTACATTAGTGTACATAACTTTCTTTAATTTATTTTTAAATTTAATAAGACATGAATCTTTCAGGGATATTCTGTGAATATTGCCTAATAAGACATAAAAAGACTGGGCAAAAATCCTTTTATCACAGCTGAATGTGGCAACCCAGTAGGAGGAAAAGGGTCCACAAGATCAGACAAAAGCGTCAGAGACATCCTCTACTCCCTTTTCTGAAAGTCCCATAAGATCAACAAAATACTGTACTACATAACCAAATGCACATGTGAGGACATAGCTCAGCATACAGGTTCATACAACCACATACTTCGTGTCTGTGGCTTCTGTTTCTGTGAGAACTTATGAGCCCTGTTTAGTTGATTCCTTTGCCTGTGTTCTCTTCGTGTCTTTAACCCCTCTGAATCCTACAATCACTCCACCACCTTTTCTATTCATCTGTTTCCATTGAGCACTGGATGAAATCCCTCTGATGACAATTGGGCTAGACACTGATCTATGAGTACAGCTGAATATCATGAAATTCCTGATTGTCCTGCTTCTCATATACAGCCATTCATGCAATGTCAAAAATGGACTCCCACTTGTGGAACTGGCCTTGAGTTTGACCAGTCATGGGTGGGCTACTTGCATAGTTCTGTGCCACCATTGCCTCAGCCTGTCATGTAGGCAGGACAGATTGTACATTAAAAGGTTTTGTGTTAGGTTGATGCCCGAGTACCGCTGCTAGGAGCCTTGCCTAGTTATAGATTTAGATTTTTTATGAGAATTTTATAGATTGAACTCAAGTCCTCATTCTGGTAAGGCAAGAACTGTAACAGTTTAACTATCCCCTTTGTACACTACTCGTCTTATGGAGAAGATGAAATCCTGGATATTTTCTCTCTTCCTTGTACCACGCCTTCCTTCTCATCTCTAATTGAGAGTTCAGGCCCTTATATATTATTCTTAAAATCAAGGTGCATTTAACTGCTACAGTAATCTTCAAGGTGGCTCAAAAACCTTGTTTTTCTTGTGTTAAAACAAGTATGTCTATGAATTTTACTAACTCTTTATATCTTCACTGATCATAATTGATAGTCAACTCATATAAACACATAAACCAAGAAACTGACTGTTGTCTTGATCTTTCAATCCCAGGAATTGCATGCAGCACTGATGCAGGATGATTTTTGCACATTCAAGGCTATCCTGCATTACTAAGCAAGACCATCTCTGAAGACAAACACACACACACACACACACACACACACACACACACACACACACACGCACACACACACACACGCGCACCTACACATACACACACTCACCATATTACTAAAAATAAGACATCAACTAGATTTTTTTCATTTAAATGATCACATCAAAAATAGAGTACTATAGAAGTATTGGCAGGAGTGGAAGTAATTAGAAGTAGGTTCCTGTCTCTTCTAAGCTTGAAAAGAACAGAACCCTGCTTCCATGTATTGATATTTTCATAATTTGATATCAGAGCAGGATCTCTTACATTTTCTAAGCTGTTTTCAGTGCATTTGAGTGTTAAGTGTTGTGAATACATTTCTGATTTCATATACATTGCTACAGAGGATGAAACTGCATAAATATCAGTCAATTGCTATACTGCTAACGTTCAGCTTTGAATCTCTTTGCTTTCAAGTCATTCATTGCATGCAAATTCTGAACATTGTCTATGAAGTCTGCTCCTTAAATGCTATGTTTTCTAGATGAAAGTATACACTTCTTACCCTTCCTAACAACCTTTAATTTGGGAAATGTGTGAAGCAATGTGAACTCCATAGCCAGGATTCTTATTTCATCAACATGTGTACCAACAGTTGCTCTTTCATATGATTTTTGCTTCACCTTTCTACTGCTATTCAGATGATAGATGATGCCAGATAATGGATCAGATAGGAACACTGTACTTTATTCCATTATGTTTTGTATTTTGAGCATTACCTTCTTCTAACTAATTTCTGTTGGAATCATTCACTTTTTTTCTCTCCATTGTGTTAGGTACAATTCTTTATGCAGAATATGAATTCTCCATCCACTCTTCTCATCAAAATTCTGCATCACCATTTCTACATGTGTGTGGGGAAAGTGATATTTGAAGAGTTATCTCTAAATATAACATTTTCTAATTTATCATTTCCATCACATGGTTTGTACTACTTAACAAGCATAATTATCAAAAATAGAAAACACGTTCTTTCCTGCTCTAATACTTTCAGTTCTAATGTTAATATTGATATGAGAGTATCATTTCTAATAGATTTCTTCCTAGAAGAAGTTGATGAGAGAAGACTTCTGCAATATGGGAAGGTTTGTAGAACTGAGTATTCCTTCATTTTAGGCTCACTTGTCATTTTTGCTACCAGGATAACTTTTTCCTATCCTTAATGCTGACATTTATAAAATATATAATGAGAATTTACTCCAACCACATGTGCATTTGAAGACTTCACCAGTTTACGTTGAACTTTGTTGGTATTTCAATAAATGTGAGAGGTAATGCAGAC
>CM052717.1:9737746-9759332 GCA_028551405.1 Uromys caudimaculatus | reverse complement strand
GAATATAATAGAAGGGAAAGTGGGGAAAACTCTCGAACACCTGGTTATGGGGGAAAAGTTCCTGAACAGAACACCAGGGGCTTATGCTCTAAGATCAAGAATAGACAAATGGGACCTCATGAAACTGCAAAGCGTCTGTAAGGCAAAGGACACTGTCAATAGGACAAAACGGCAACCAACAGGTTGGGTAAAGATCTTAACCAATCCTATGTCTGATAGAGGGCTAATATCCAATATATACAACGAAGTCATGAAGTTAGACTCCAAAAAACCAAATAATCCCATCAAAAAATGGGGAACAGAACTAAACAGAGAATTCTCAAATGAGGAAATTCACAGGGCTGAGAAGCACCTAAAGAAATGCTCAACATCCCTAGTCATCAGGGAAATGCAAATCAAAACAAGTCTGAGGTTCCACCTCACACCAGTCAGAATGGCTAAGATCAAAAACTCAGGTGACAGCAGTTGCTGGCAAGGATGTGGAGAAAGAGGAACACTCCTCCACTGTTGGTGGGACTGCAAGTTGTTACAACCACTCTGTAAATCAGTGTGGCGGACCCTCAGTAAAATGGACATAATACTACCTGAAGACCCAGCTATACCTCTCCTGGGCATATACCCAGAAGATGCTGCAACATGTAATAAAGACACATGCTCCACTATGTTCATAGCAGCCATATTTATAATAGCCAGAAGCTGGAAAAAACTCAGATGCCCCTCATCAGAGGAATGGATATAGAAAATGTGGTACATTTACACAATGGAGTACTACTCAGCTATTAAAAACAATGACTTTATCAAATTTGTAGGCGAATGGATGGAATTTGAAAATATCATCCTGAGCGAGGTAACTCAGTCACAAAAGAAGAAACATGGTATGTACTCACTGATAAGCGGATATTAGCCCAAAAGTTCAGAATCCCCAAGTTTCACTTAACAGTAACCACTGGACTGAGAGTGAGGTCCCAGATGGAGGAGTTGGAGAAAGAACTGAAGGAGTTGAGGGAGTTTGCAGTCCCATGGAGGGAGCAATAGCACCTATGGGCCTAAACCCCCCCCCCCAGTCATCCTGACGTTTGGACCACCAACCAAAAAATACACATCTATGGACCCATGGTTCGGACCACATATGAGGCACAGGATGACCCCGATGGCCATCAGGGAGAGAGGAGAGGCCCTTAGTCCTGAGGGTGTTAGAGGCCCCAGTAAAGGGGAATGTCAAGGTGGGAATAGGGTGATGGGTAGGCAGCTGGTTGGGAGGTGGAATTCCCTCATAGATGTAGGGATGGGAGTAGATAGGGAGCTTCCAAAGAGGAGACCCAGGAAAGGGGAAACATTGGAAATGTAAATAAAATATCAAAAATAAAATGAAATAAAAAAAGAAGATTGAAATAATCCCATGCCTCCTATCAGATCAATATGGATTAAGGCTGGTCTACAATGACAACAGAAAGCTCATATGCACATGGAAGCTGAACAATGCTCTACTCAATGATAACTTGATCATTGAAGAAATAAAGAAAGAAATTAAAGATTTCCTAGAATTTAATGAAAATGAAAGTACAACATACCCAAACTTATGGGACACAATGAAAGCAGTGTTAAGAGGAAAACCCATAGCCTTGAGGGCCTCCAAAAAGAAACTAGACAGAGCATACAGGAGCAGCTTAACAGCACACCTGAAAGCTCTAGAACAAAAAGAAGCTAATGCACCCAAGAGTGGTAGAGGCAGGAAATAATCAAACTCAGGGCTGAAATCAACCAAGTAGAAACAAAAAGAACTATACAATGAATCAACAAAACCAGGAATTTGTTCTTTAAGAACATCAACCAGAGGGCACAGAGATAGTATCCAAATTAACAAAATTAGAAATGAAAAGGGAGACATAACAACAGATTCTGAGGAAATTTAAAAAATCATCAGGTCCTACTACAAAAGACTATACTCAACAAAACTGCAAAATCTGGATGAAATGGACAATTTTCTAGACACATATCAAATACCAAAGTTAAGTCAGGATCAGATAAACCATCTAAATAGTCCAATAATGCCTAAAGAAATAGAAGCAGTCATTAAAAGTCTCCCAAACACAAAAAAGCCCAGGACCAGTTGGGTTCACTGCAGAATTCTATAACTCCATCAAAGAAGACCTAATACCAATACTCTTCAATGTATTCCACAAAATAAAAACGGAAGGAAAACTACCTAATTCCTTTATGAAGCCACAATTACACTGATACCAAAATCTCACAAAGACCCAACAAAGAAAGAAAACTTCAGACCAATTTCCCTTATGAATATTGAAGCAAAAACACTCATAAAATTCTCGCAAACCGAATCCAAGAACACATCAAAATGATAATTCATCATGATCAAGTAGGCTTCATCCCAGGGATGCAAGAATGGTTCAATATCCAGAAATCTATCAATATAATCCACTACATAAACAAACTCAAAGAAAAGAACCACATGGTCATTTTATTAGATGCTGCAAAAGCATTTGACAAAATTCAGCATCCCTTCATGATAAAAGTCTTGGAAAGATCAGAAATTCAAGGTCCATACCTAAACATAGTAAAAGCAATATACAGCAAACCAGTAGACAACATCAAACTAAATGGAGAGAAACTTGAAGCAATCCCACTAAAATGAGGGTCTAGACAAGACTGCCCTCTCTCTCCCTATCTACTCAATATAGTCATTTGAAGTTCTAGCTAGAGTAATTACACAACAAAAGGAGGTCAAAGGGATACAAATTGGAAAGGAAGAAATCAAAATATCACTCTTTGCAGATGATATGATCGTATACTTAAGTGATCCAAAAAACTCCAACCAGAGAACTGCTGCAGCTGATAAACAACTTCAGCAAAGTGGCCGGATGTAAAATTAACTCAAACAAATCAGTAGCCTTCCTATACTGGAAGGATAAACAGGTTGAGAAAGAAATTAGGAAAATGACAACATTCACGATAGTCACAAACAATATAAAGTTTCTTGGTGTGCCTCTAACCAAGCAAGTGAAAGATCTGTATGACAAGAACTTCAAGTCTCTGAAGAAAGAAATTGAAGAAGACCTCAGAAGGTGGAAAGATCTCATGCTCATGGATTGGTAGGATTAATATAGTAAAAATGGCCATCCTGCCAAAAGCAATTTACAGAATCAATGCAATCCCCATCAAAATTTCAACTCAATTCTTCATAGACTTAGAAAGAACAATTCTCAAATTCATTTGGAACAACAAAATAACCAGGGTAGCAAATACAATTCTCAACAACAAAAAAATTTCTGGGGGAATCAGCATCCCTGACCTAAAGCTGTACTACAGAGCAGTAGTGTTAAAAACTGCATGGTATTGGTACAGTGACAGGCAGGCAGATCAAAGGAATAGAACTGAAGACCCAGAAATGAACCCACAGACTTATGGTCACTTGATTTTCAACAAAAGAGCTAAAACCATCCAGTGGACAAAAGACAGCATTTTCAACAAATGGTGCTGGTTCAACTGGAGGTCTATATGTAGATGAATGAGAATTGATCCATTCCTATCTCCCTGTACAATGCTCAAGTCTAAGTGGATCAAGGACCTCCACATAAAACCAGATACACTGAATCTAATAGAAGAGAAAGTGGGGGAAAGTCTCGAACACCGGGGTACAGGGCAAAAGTTCCTGAACAGAACACCAATGGCTTATGCTCTAAGATCAAAAATCGACAAATGGGACCTCATGAAATTGCAAAGCTTCTGTAAGTCAAAAGACACTGTCAATAGGACAAAACGGCAACCAACAGATTGGGAAAAGATCTTTACCAATCCTATGTCCGATAGAGGGCTACTCTCCAATATTTACAAAGAACTCCAGAAGTTAGACTCCAGGAAACCAAATAACCCTATCAAAAAATGGGGAACAGAGCTAAACAGAGAATTCTTAAGTGAGGAAATTCACACGGCTCAGAAGCACCTAAAGAAATGCTCAACATCCTTAGTCATCAGGGAAATGCAAATCAAAACGACTATGAGATTCCACCTCACACCAGTCAGAATGGCTAAGATCAAAAACTCAGGTGACAGCAGATGCTGGTGAGAGGAGAAAGAGGAACACTCCTCCATTGTTGGTGGGATTGCAAGCTGGTACAACCACTCTGGAAATCATTTTGGCGGACCCTCAGAAAAATGGACATAATACTACCTGAGGACCCAGCTATACCACTCCTGGGCGTATACCCAGAAGATGCTCCAACATTTAGTAAAGACACAGGCATATATCATAGCAGCCATATTTATAGTAGCCAGAGGCTGGAAACAACCCAGATGTCCCTCAGCAGAGGAATGGATACAGAAAATGTGGTACATTTACACAATGGAATACTACTCAGCTATTAAAAACAATGACTTAATGAAATTTGCAGGCAAATGGATGGAACTTGAAAATATCATCCTGAGCGGGATAACTCAGTCATAAAAGAACGAACATGGTATGTACTCATTGATAAGCGGATATTAGCCCAAAAGTCCCGAATACCCAAGTTTCCCTTTTCAGTATCTGCTGTACTGGGAGTGAGGTCCCAGATGGAGGAGTTGGAGAAGGGACTGAAGGAGCTGAGGGAGTTTGCAGCCCCATGGAGGGAGCAACAATGTCAACTGGCCTGACCCCCGGTCCTCCTGGAGCCTGGACCACCACCCAAGGAATACACATCGGGGGACCCAGGGTTCAGACCACATATGTGGATGAGGAGAGCCTTGTTGGCCATCATGTGGAGGAGAGACCCTTGGTCCTGGGGGTCTTAGAGGCCTCAGTAAAGGGGAATGTCAAGGTGGGAATATGGGAGTGGGTGGGCTGGTGGGTGGGAGGTGGAATACCCTCACAGAATTGGGGGAGGAAGAGGGGATAGGGGGTTTCCAAACAGGAGACCTAGAAAGGGGGAAACATTGGAAATGTAAATAAAGTATCAAAAAAAATTTAAAAAAAAGAATAGTGGTACTCCATCCAGTAGAAGCAATTGCTAATGAGTTCAGATGGAATGAATACTCGCTTCTGCAATCCAGTCATATTGGAAGAAAATAGACTTTAATCACCATTTTGGACAAGAAAAAAAAATCATACGGCCCTCATGTGACACTGAAGCTATAAAATCATATGTGTTATACACCGCAGTGAATATATAATCTTAGAAAAATGTTTATAATGAGGGATAGAATACTAAGTATAAGTTGATGTCAAAAATTAGAACATGTTACAGTGAGAAAGAGCTTTTATAAAATTTGACTAAAACTCATACATGATGCCATATGTACGCTTGAGTCAGGTTGTGAGAGGAAGTCACAGGAAAATTGCCTAGTGTGGTGAACTCTTAACAAATGGCAAGACAATGAAAATAGATTATTCAAAGCTACAGGACATTGAATATAAGAAACAAAACACAAATGATATTCAATTATTTGTAAACAAGGGAAGAATGTCTATTGTTCTTATTTGATTCACTGTTTGGTGTCATTATACAGTAGCATAGATGTAATGGATAAAATATTGGAGATTACAGCTCTTATTAAGGATGGTGATGATATAGGTATCTCAGGAACTGTTGATAGCTTTCCCATATCAAGAATAGGTATGAACATATTTGTCAAAAATCTCACTGTTGTGATGATTTCTTCAACGACAAAGTTCACAAAGTATAAACAAGCAGTCATTGCTAATAAGAGACATCCCCACTTGTCCATTGCAAGTGCACTGACCCAGGTGACACACAGTGAGGTTCTCTGTAACAATATAAATGAAAGAGCAAACCAAAATAAATGCATCAAACACTCCCTAGGAAAATATGAGTTCTTACATTATAATTTAATTCATATAAATCACAGCATAGGTCCATGCTGATTAAATCTCCTAAAGGTTGAAATAGATATGAACATATGTACTCATAATCACACATCAACTCATAACATCTGAGAACAATGACAAACAATGTTAATAAATACAGCTGTCAATACCTTATTTCTATATTGTGAAGTGGAGTAATTCAGGTAGTATCTCACTCTAAAAATTATCTGGATGTAGCCTACATGTTCCCATAATCATACTACTACCACATATGGATTCTTGCAATTCCCACCCACAGGCAATCTTTTATTTTGATGAGTGTGCTGTAGAAAAACATGCGTTTCATTTTTAAATTACACTGAGTTTTTTAAATTTCCTATCACAGAATCAGAATGCAAATCATTGAATAGGTTGCTTAAAGGCGATGCATAAGAAGTAGTTAGCTTCCTTAGAATGAACAGCATGGAGGCACAGAATGAGATCATGCAATGAATAAAAAGGAAATAACAAGACTTACAAACCTTAATGTCCCGCATAATGTAAATTCATTATGATGCTCCTGAATTTTTGTTACAGTTCGTTAAACTTTGTGTGTTCCTTCAAATAAATAAGTTTCACAAAGTACAATTGACAGACTTTAAAGCATCTTACAGAAAGATATTGCAAACAAAGCATTCATGGTAGCTCCTGAAATACTTGTCTTGTTGAGGCAGCTGGAAACACACTCAGGAAATTGTAGCCAAAGTTGCATCTTTCATGGCACATCTGAGAAGATAGAAATAGTAATCATAGTTACTGAAAGACACTTCAACCTAAGAACTGTTATGACACTGGAGACATCTTAAAATCAGTAATTTGAAAGTAGAATTCAACCAATATTTAATAATAATAATAATAATAATAATAATAACCCCCAGTCAATGAAGAGAATGATGAAATAATTAGAAGAGAAAATACGTATCATTTAATTTTATCCTGAATCCCTAAGTCATTCTGTCATTATCTAATGCCTGCCTTTTTTAAATGCCACAGGATAATATTAAAGGAACACAAAGTATGGTCATATTTACCATATTAACTTAAACCATGTAGATCACAGACCTCAACATAAAACCAGATACAGTACATATAGTAGAAGAGAAAGTGGGAAATAATGTTGAACACATTGGTACAGGAGACAACTTCCTGAGCAGAAAACCAAAGGCTCAGACTCTAAACAATTGTTAAATGGGACTTCTTGGAACTGAAAATCTTCAGTACAGCAAAGGACACTGTCAATAGTACAAAATGGCAGCCTACAGACTGAGAAAATTTCTTCACCAATCCTACATTGGACTGAGTGCAAATATGCAAAATATATAATTTACTCAAAAAGTTAGACATCAACAAACCAAATAAGCCAATTAAAAAAATGGCATACGGTGCTAAACAGAGAATTGTCAACAGGAATCTTGATTGGCCAAGAAGCATTTAAAGAAATGTTACGTGTCCTAAGTCAGCAAGGAAATGCCAAGAAAATCTTGGGATTCTATCTTAAACCCATTAGAAAGGCTAAGATAAATAATAATAAGAAGAAAAAAACTCAGGCAACAGCACATGCAGGCTAGGAATTGCAGCATGTCGAACACTCCTCCATTGCTGCTGGGAGTGAAAACTTGTAAACCACTCTGGAAATCAATCTAGTGGTTTTTCAGAAAATTGAAAATAGTTCTACCTTGAGGCCAAACTATACTTCTGGGCATATAATTAAAAGATGACCCATTATAATAAAAGAATATGTGCTCACTATGATTATAGCAGCTTTATTCACAATAGCCAGAAACTAGAACCAACTTAGAGGTCCCTCAATATAAAATGAATATAGAAACTGTGGTTCATTCACACAATGGAATACTACTCAGGTGTTAAAAACAAAAACATCATGAAATTTGCAGGCAAGTGGATGGAACTAGAACATATCCAGAGAGAGGTAAGCCAAACCCAATAGTACATGCATCCTATGTACTACTTACAAGTAGATATAAGCCATAAAGTACAGGATCAACAAGCTACACTACAGGAGAATAAAAAGATAAACAAGAAAAAAGGACTAAGCTAAGATGTTTTGATCTCACTTAGAAGAGGGAGTAGAATAGTCATGGGTGGCAGATGGAGGAAGGAAACTGGGTGTGAAGAGGATGTGGAGTTCAGGATCAGGTGTAGGGAGAGGCAGCACAGCTGGCCAGAGCACTGAGAAAATGAGTGGAAATTGGTGCCTGATGGTGGTGGGGCATCTCAACGATGTGCCAGCGACATGGAATGAGGGAGGCTCCAGGCACTCTATGGAAGTGATATTAAATGAGACCCCTAGCAGTGGATATATGAAATTGGAACTGGCCAATTCCCATAGCCAGGAAGGACCCCCAGTAGAGTGATAAGGACATCAACCCACACACAAAATTTTCAACACAAAATCGGTCCTATGTGCAAGAAATGCAGGGACAAAGCTCCAGGGAAAAACAAGGCTGTGCCTCAAGTTGAGACCCAACCAATGCACAAGAAACAATCCCTGACATTATTAGTTGCAGTAACAAGCTGAGAATAATTGTCTTCTAAGACTTTCCACCCAGCAGCTGACTGAAACAGATGCAGAAAGCAACCAAGAACCTAACATGGTACAAAACTCAAGACGTCTTATTGGAGAGTGAAGGGGAGGAATGAGAGATGCATAGGGCAAAAGAACTCCACAGGACCCTGGGGGCTTTCAGAGAATGAATCACCAACCAAAGAGCAAACACGGGTTTGACCTATAGCTGTAGCACATATGAAGCAAAATGTGCAGCTCGGTCTTCATGTGTGTCCCCCAGCAAGTGGAGTTGGGTCTGTCTCTAAACATCTTGCCTGCCTGTGGACCTTTTCCCCCTTAACTGGGCTGCCTTGCCTGGTCTCAGTGGGAGAAGACTTGCTTGCTCTGCAGAACCTTAATGTGACAGAAACATGATAGGGGGTGGGGGAGGGTACTTAAGGGAGTTTGCCCACTCAGAGGAGAAGGGGTGGAGGGAGGGGGTTGGTTCTGTGTGAGGAGGAACATAGAGGAGGGCGGTAGTGACTGTAATGTAAAGTGAAAAAATGAATTAATTAATGAGGAAAAAAGGTAATTCGCTGCAGTTTGGTGACTTGAGAAATGAGAACATAAACTATCTATTTGCACAGAAAATCACATAATTTTGTGCTGAATAAGCTATGTCAGCTACATTTTGAAATGTTGACCTGATACTCAGTATATTTCCATAGTATCCTAAAGTGGTGTGCATCATATAAAAGTACAGTTTTCTTATACAGTCCATATCAACAGAACATATCTACGCCTCATTTGAATTTGATAGGTTAAGATAGACCCAATACTTTTACATCAAAATACTTTAGTGATTTCATTATAAAATCAGAATGTTGTATCTCAAATGAATATTAGCACAATATTGATTTTATGAACTTTGTTCAAAACAAATAATCAGCTATGAAACAGGAAAGCTAATATGTGATTAACACTGTGTCATAGATCATTCCTGAGATGAACAGGAAGCTTAATTGCTAAACTGCTTGGATCACAGTTGGAAAATGTATATTCAATCTCTAGAACCACATAAAATAAATAGCTAGTGTATTGTCATGTGATCTTTAAAACTTACTTTTTAATTTAGTTTTATTATAACACAATTATAAAATTTACCCCTTCCGATCCTTCCTCCATAGCCTCTCCTTTTCTCATCCTTGCCCAGTTGTATCATGACCCCCCTTTTTAGTAATTGATGTTACATATATAAATATATACACACATACATGTAATATGTATTTATATACAAATATATTTATAGGCAAACATTCAGATATATTTAGGCATCTATGTGTATATATATTTCCTAATATGTAAATACAATCTATATACCCATACTATGTTATTAGCATTGACTAGTTGGTACAGAAATCCATATCAAATTGAAGTACAGACTTTGGAGCCCAGTTCTTACTAAGATGTCTACACATCAATACTTGCACATAAAGCTCACGAACCATTTAGAAAAGAAAGAGGTATGATTGTAAGAGCCAGAGAAAATGATAATTTGTTTTGAGGCTGTTGCTTCTAGGAATGTTAGAAGGTATACCCATAAGGCCTTGACAATATGACTATATAAACATGAACAGAATAGGAATGACAAGAGACATGCTACTGTCATTCACTTTTTTCAGAAGACTAGATGGTGAGTTAGACACAAAAACTTACTTGGGATCATTGAACAGCCCACATAGTGTAATTAGAGTAACAGGAAACTGGCAGATCATGTCCCAAAAACAAAACAAATGAATTTCGTCTAAGTAAGGCCAACTGAGATTTTCTTCTGGATAAATCATCACAGTTGATGGAGAATGCATCTAAACTTACAGAGAACCTACACATAAATACAGGCATACAAACAAAATATATTAATATATTAGCAAATTGAAATTAAAGGGTTCTATTTATGAATCCACAGGTGTAGTCAAACGTTTTAGTAATATAGTTTGTGAAGGTCATTTAACTACAAGACATACATAGGCAGAATCTGAAAACATGAAAAAATATATTAATTATATACATTTAAACAAAGTAAAAATATGTGCTGTGAAAATAGTGCTATGATCAACTCTTTACCTACCATGACCAAAACTATAGGTACAAACAACTTCAACCTTGAAAGCTTGGAAACCTAATCTTAATAATAAGGGGCATCTGAGTCTCACTAAACAAGGGGCAATGACATAATGAACATTACATTCATCCTAGATGAAAATCAGATGAACATTGTACAAAACTGCCCATGACAATGTCCTCTTCCCTTCAGCATGTGCCCCCAAACTTCAAAGAGGAAAACAGCCTCTGAACTCTTAGATCCTTTCCCAGTCATACATGTTAGTCTGCATACAAACAGGTTTTTGCTATAAAAGCTGACTTAAGTTCTAGATTTTTGTTCCAGAATTTAATTACTATAATTTTATTTTAATTTTTATCAAACAATAGAAGCTTTTCACTCAGGATCTATGATTGCTATAGTTAAAAATTCCTGTAAGATTCATGTAAAATATGGAAACATGGAAACACGACTGAAGCAATTACTATCATTTCTAAACAACTTTGAAGTCAGATTCATATCACTGGAATGATTCACCAATAGTCAACACTAGACAAGATTTTATTACACACTATTAGGAACATCATGTATTAGCACCAGGTCAGGGACATTCTTCTCGTTAACAAATCTGCTTATAATCCAGAAAATTTTCTTTTTCCTTAGCTGACACTTTTCTGCATGTGTTTCTACCCCAGAAAACCTTTTCCAGATTTCCACACTTAACAGATCTCTTATTTCTCTGCTTACCAGATTCAGTACAAATTGCACATCTCGCTCTTTTCTTCAGCAGAACTTGCAACTCAGTTCAAATCATGCCATGACTGTTAGCAATGTAGGAGAGAGCGGGAGAGAAACTCGGAGATAAAGATTTATAGCTCTAGGACTTCAGCTCCCTCAGAATGGGAAACTTGATCTCACTTGAACTGACAAGGATAACACTTGCTTT
Source organism: Uromys caudimaculatus (assembly GCA_028551405.1). Taxonomy (NCBI): domain Eukaryota; kingdom Metazoa; phylum Chordata; class Mammalia; order Rodentia; family Muridae; genus Uromys; species Uromys caudimaculatus. The sequence continues at coordinate 9,747,919 of CM052717.1, read as the reverse complement.
GGAAGTCAATAACTTTTCTGAGACTTTCTTATAGCTTCTAATTACCAAAGTGGAATTCTTTTTTCTTGAGAGTGTCTCAAAAAAGACAAAATCTTTGGAGAGTAACTTGGAATTCCATGATCACAGAAGGATTCTACAGAGAGAAAGTTCTGTGAATATCAGGTTTGGATGTGTGAGAGTCTTGTAAGGAAGCAGGTGTATCAAATTGGACCTCATCCTTGTTTGGGTTCATCAGATCCCACAGCTGTTTCAGCTCAGAGCACTAATATAGAACAAAGAAGCATCAGTAAGGAATTCAGGTGTAGCTAATGAAGTACTAGTAGGAGGAAAACATGGCATTATAATGTGCACTGGAAAATACTGCCCTCTTTGTACAACATGTTGCAAGTTAAACAGATTGGAGGTACTTAAACATGCTAGGAAAAGTCACAAATATCACATAAAAAGTGACAAGAAGCCTGAAAACATTTCTATTCCTATAAAATTTACATATATTGCCAGGGGATACCCAGCGGGGCCCCCACCTACTCAGAGGAGAAATGTAGTAGGAGTATGGGAGGAAGGTTTGTGGGAAGGGGTGACTGAGAGGGGGAAGTAAGCAAGATTTAAAGTCAATAAATAAATAATAAAATAAATTTACGTGTGTGTGTGTGTGTAATCAATATTCACTAAATGCCACATAACCCACTGTTTCTTTCTCTTTTTGGTAAAAAAGGGTGAAAAATGTTTTATTTCTGTAAGACATACATAGAGTCATAAAAATATTATAAAGTTACTACTGAACAAAAGATACCCAAAAGACCAACAGGATACTTTCATTTGTGGAAAATACAAAACCTGGAAAAACCAAGAAAGATTGTTTAGAAATATATACTAGTTTTGAAGTGACATGAAGTTATAAGGAAATAGGAAGCAATTGTCATGAATAAAAATGGATGATGTCACAGCAGGTTGGTCTTTCTTGATCTAAACAGGGAATAAATACTTGAGAAAATGTTTCTAGTGAAGAAGGAAGTTTCCTTATGAAGAAAGTAATGTATATTCATCATTCAGTAATTAGTGAATAAATTTAAAATCTAAAAGTTTGTAGGATACAGCCTCTACTCACTAAGCACCCTGATGCTGAAAGGTTGAAGAAAATAGAGAATTAGTGAGGTAGGGTCTGAAAAAGGAAAACTTCTTCCAAAATCTCAGTCCTTAGCTCTCAGATCTCCCAGAGATTTCACAATTCATTAGGGTAACTGCAAATAGAAAATGTTATGTATAGTTCCAGCTCATTGCAGGAAAGTTCTCTTGATTAACATAAGTCAAAGGACAAAGATGATGAAGCATAATTCTGAAAATTAATTTTATATTTTGTCAAAGATTGGTGTCTTGATAGAGATGTTCTGTCAATGAACTAACTCTTAGAAAAGAATGTGTTTAGAAATACAAAGCACAGAATATTGGTAGAATGAATGAAGAAATCATCAACACTTACAATTACAAAAACAGTAGTGTATGATTAGTGGGGCCTGTGCCAGTGTCCAACTATCAGGATCACCACAGAAAAGAAAACTGACACTCCGTTTCCCAACAACTACCACATTCTAATACCTCCTTTGGTAAATATCCTATTTATCACCCACATTTTCCAGTATATTTTGGTATTGTCTAAATCTTGGGTTTTCATATGTCTTCATTAATTTATAACAATTGAGGTACTTCACATGTGCATATGCCCAGTTATGTCTAGAGCATATTGTTTCCTGGATTTTATCAACAACCTCTGACTTTTATTATCTTTCCATTATATGGTGGAATCTACTGATGCATATGTATTTGAATATTTTTTTCCTTGTGAGGAACTCCTCAGCAATATTTCTTTATGTAATCTCAATAAAACTCCTTGCTTAGATCCGTAGGCAGGGCAGTATGTGGATGGCCTTTCCTTAAGTCTCTGCTCCACTTTTTGTCCCTGCATTTCTTAAAGAGGGACAATGCTGGGTTAATATTTTTAATATGGGTGGGTGGCCCCATCCATCAACCAGAGGTCATGCCTAACCCCTGGATATGGTCTCTACAGGTTCTCTCTCCCCTTGGTTGGGTATTTCACCTAATGTCAGCCCTGTAGCATCCTGGGATCCTCTTACATTTCCTGGCATCTGAGACTTTCTGTTGGCTACCTCTAGGTCCCCACCCCCCACTGCTACACAACTCCATTCAATTTCCTGACCTTCTATACTTCTCCCCCATCTCCTCCCTCACCTGATTTAGCCCGCTTTTTTCCCTCCCCCTCGTCTTTCCCTCCCAGATACCTACTTCCCTCTACTTCCCATGATTATTTTGTTTCCCTTTTTAAGTAGGACTGAAGCATCCACATTTTGGTCTTCTTTCTTCTCAAGCTTTATATGGTCTGTGAGTTGTATCATGGATATCCCGATCTTTTTGCCTATTACCCACTTAACAATGAGTACATAACATGTGTGTTTATTTGTAACTAGGTTACCTAACTCAGGATGATATTTTCTAGTTCTGTTCATTTGTCTGCGAATTTCATGAAGTCATTGTTTTTAATAGCTGAATAGTACCCCATTGTGTAAATGTACACATTTTCTGTATCGATTCCTCTGTTGAGGGACACCTGGGTTGTTTCCAGCTTCTGGCTATTATAAATAAGGCTGCTATGAACATAGTGGACCATGTGTCCTTATTATATGTTGGAGAATTCTTTGTGTATATGTCCAGGAGTGGTATAGCTGTGTCTTCAGGTAGTATTATGTACAGTTTTCTGGGGAACTGCCAGACCGATTTACAGACTGGTTGTATCAGCTTGCATTCCCACCAGAAATGGAGGAGTGTTCCTCTTTCTCTACATCCTCTACAGCATCTGCTGTCACTTGAGGTTTTTTTAAATATCATTTTAATTATGATATTTTATTGATTATTGTTTCTTTTTTTTCTTTTTTTCTGATGCTTTATTTACAATTCCAATGTTTCCCCATTTATAGGTCTCCTGTTTGGAAAACCCCATATCCCCTCCTGCTCCCCCCACCTCTATGAGGGTATTCCACCTCCCACCCATCCGAAAATATCATCCTGAGTGAGGTAACTCTGTCACAAAAGAACGAACATGGTATGTACTCACTGATAAGTGGATATTAGCCCAAAAGTCTGGAATACCCAAGTTTCACTTTACAGCAACCGCTGAACTGATTACTGTTTCTTAATATACCTAGAATTATAAATAGTCTATTGTCATAAAATGTATTTTTTGTAATAAAATATAGGCAGTTAGTGTTTAATTATCATATGTAAAGTAGAAGCATTCAGATGAGAAATCAATCTATAATCAAAACATGAATGAATTTCCTCCATTCATGATTTGACGTTTAATTTTTTATCGAGAAGAGAATAATAGTCAATCTGACCTAGACTTGATAAAAGACAATTTGTTATATCTTCTTATTCTCTCAGTTGTACTCTTTGTTAATTATAGGGACTTCTTTAAATAAAATAGCCTTGTCTAGTCCCTGATTTTAGTGGGATTTCTTCAAGTTGTTCTCTGTCTGTCTAGCTTGATGTTGGCTATTGGTTTGTTGTATATTGCATTTATTATATTTAGATATGGGTTAGTATTCCTTCTGTTTCTATTTTGTAGAATAGTTTGAAAAGTATTGTATTAGGTCTTCCTTGAAGGTCTTAGAGAATTCTGCACATACACCTTCTGGTCCTGTGCTAGAGAAACCCAGATATTCTATGACAAAACCAAATTTAAACAATATCTTTCTAGTAATCCAGCTCTACAGAAGACACTGGAATGAAATATCCTATACAATGAGTATAACTACACGCAAGTAATGACAAGAAAATAAACATTCCACAACAAACCCAAAAGAAGAGAATTAAACACACAAAATACCACCTCCAGCAACAAAAATAACAGAAACTAACAATCATATGTTTTCATGCCTCTCAATATCAGTGGTCTCAACTTCCTGATAAAAGGACACAGGCTAACAGACTAGACATGTAAACAGGATTGAGCATTTTGCTGTATACCAGAAACACACATCAGGGCCAAAAACAGACCCTACCTCAGAGTAAAAGGCTGGAAAAGGTTTTCCAAGCATATGGTCCCAAGAAAGAAACCAGAGTTGCCATTCTAATATACAATAAAATAGACTTTCAAAAGTTATCAAACAAGATTGTGAAGGACACTTTATACTCATCAAAGAAAAATTCCACCAAGAGATAGACTCAGTTCTGAATAGCAGTGTCCCAAATTCAAGGGCACCGACAATCATAAAAGAAACTTAACTGAAGCTCAAAACATACATTGAATCTTATACAATAATAGAGGGAGACTTCAACATGCCACTCTCATCAATGAACAGGTCATTGAACAGGTCATAGAAACATAATCTCAATGGAAACAGAGTGAAGGTAAGAGAAGTTATGAATCAAATGGATTTAACATTTCACCCCAAAACAAGAAAATACACCTTTTCAGAACTTCATAGGATCTTCTCCAAAACTAATCATGCAATCAGACATAAAACAAGCTTTAAAGAAACAAGAAGATTGAAATAATCCTATGCATCCTATCAGATCATCATGGACTAAGACTAAACTTCAATAAAAACAAAAACAACATAAGGCCCATGTACTCATGGAAACTAAACAACTCTCTGCTCAATGACAACTTTGTCAGAGAAGAAATAAAGGACTTTATAGAATTAAATGAAAACAAAGACACAACATACCAAAACTTACAGGACAAAATAAAAGCAGTGTTAAGAGGAAAATTCATATCACTAAGCGCCTTCATAAAGAAATTGGAGAGATCCCATATAAGCAACTTAACAGCACACCTGAAAGCTCTAGAACAGAAAGAAGCAAACACATTCAAGGTAGAAACAAAGAGAACTATACAAAGAATCAACAAATCTAAGAGCTGGTCCTAAGAAAAAATCAACAAGATACATAGACCTTTAGCCAAACTAAGTAAAGGGCATAGAGATAGTATCCAAATTAACAAAATCAGAAATGAAAAAGTAAAGATAACAACAGAAAATGAGGATAATAAAAAAAATTGTCATCAGAACCTATTATAAAAGCCTAGAAAATGTAGGTGAAATTATGTTTTGTAAACAGATACCATGTACCAAAGTTAAATCAAGGTCAGGTAAATTATCTAAACAGTCCCATAATCCCTAAAGAAATAGAAATAGTCATCAAAAATCTCCCTACTCATGGTTTTAGGGCAGAATTCTATCATACCTTCAAAAAAGAGTTAATACCAATACTCTTCAAATTATTCCATGAACTAGAAGCAGAAGAAACACTACCTAATTCATCCTATGAAACCATAGTTACTCTGATACCAAAACCATGTAAAGACCCAAAGAGGAGAACTTCAGACCAATTTCACTTATGAAAATTGATGCAAAATTCTCAATGAAATTCTCACAATCTGAACCAAGAACACATCAAAATCATCATTCATCATGATCAAGTTGGCTTCATTCTAGGGATGCAGGGATGATTCAATATGCAAAAATCCATCAACCTAATACACTACATAAAGAAACTCAAGGAAGAGAACCACATATTCATCTCATTAGATACTGTAAAAGCCTTTGACAAAATACAGCACTACTTCTTGTTAAAAGTCTTGAAGAGATCAGAAATTCGTGACACATACATAAACTTAATAAAAGCAATATATAGCAAACTAACAGTCAACATCAAATTAAATGGAGAGACACTAGTAGCAATCCCACAAAAATCTCGGAAAAAATAATGTTGCCTACTCACACCCTATCTTTAATATGGTACTCAGAGTTCTAACTAGAGCAATTAGACAACAAAAGGATGTCAAACAGAGGTAAATTGGAAACAAAAAACTGAAAGTATCAGTATTTGCAGGAGATATGACAGTATACATAATGGACTCCAAAAATTCTACTAGAGAACTCCTACACCTGAATAACAACTTCAGCAAAGTGGCTGGATATAAAATTAACTGGAATAAATAAATAGCCTTCTGCTACACAAAAGATAAACATGTTGAAAAAGAAATTAGGGAAGTAAAACCCTTCACAGTAGCTACAAATAGCATAAAATATCTTAGTGTAACTCTTATCAAGCAATTGAAAAATTTGTACTACAGCAACTACAAATCCCTGAAGAAAGAAATGTATCAAGACTTCAGAAGGCAAAAAAATCTCCCATGCTCATGGTTTGGTAGAATTAGCATAATGAAAATGTCATCTTACCAAAAGCAATCTACAGATTCAATGCAATCCCCATCAAAATTCCAACAAAATTCTTCATAGACATGGAAAGAGCAATTCTCACATTCATATGGAAAAACAAAAATCCCAGTATAACCAAAACAATTCTCAATAATAAAAGAACTTCTGGGGAAATCACCATCCCTGACTTCAAGCTGTTCTACAAAGCAATAATGATAAAAACCACATGGTATTTGTATAAAGACAGACAGGCCCATCAGTTGAGTAGAATCAAAGACCCAGAAGGAAATCCACACACCTATCAACACCTGGTCTTTGACAAAGAAGCAAAAAACATACAGTGGAAAAAGGAAGGCATCTACAGTAAATGGTGCTGGTCTAACTTGTGGTCTATATGTAACATAATGAAAATAGATCCTTATTAATCATCCTGAACAAAATTAAATGCCAGTGGATAAAGGATCTCAACATAAAACCAGATACACTGAATATAATTGAATAGAAAGCAAGAAAGAGCCTCAAACTCATTGGTACAGGGGGAAATTTCCTGAACAGAATATCAATAGCCCAGGTTATAATTTCATCAATCAATAAATGGGACGACATGAAGCTGAAAAGCTTCTGTAAGGCAAAAGACAACATTAATAGGACACATCAACAACCTGCAGATTGGGAAATAATCTTCACTAACCCTACACTTGACAGAGGGCTAATATTCAAAAATATATAAAGAACTCAAATAATTAACCTCCAGAAAACAAAACAACTCATTTTTAAAAATGGGTGACATAGCTAAACGTAGAAATCACAACAGAAGAATCTCGAATGGCTGAGAAACACTTTTAAAAATGTTTAAAGTTTTTTTATCATCAGAGAAAAATACAAATCAAAACAACCCTGAGATTTCACCTCATACCAATCAGAATGACTAAGAAAAAAACTCAAGTGACAGCACATGCTGGTAAGGATGCGGAGAAAAAGAAACACTCCTCCATTTCAGGTGGAAGTGCAATCTGGTAAAATTGCCCTGTAAATCAATCTGGTGATTCGTCAGAAAATTGGAAATAGTTCTACTGGCCGAGTTTGGGGGTATACATAAAAGATGCCCCACCATACAATGAGGACAGATACTCCACCATGTTCACAGCAGCTTTACTTGTAACAGCCAGAAGGTGGAAACAACCCAGATGTCCCTCAGTGAAGGGTGGATACAACAAATGTGGCTCATTTACACAATGCAATACTATTCAGCTATTAAAAACAAGGACATAATGAATTTTGCTGGCAAATGGATGGAACTAGAAAAAATCTTGAGTGAGGTAAGGAACTAGAAAATATCATCACGAGTGAGGTAACTCAGATCCAAAAGGACATGCATGCTATGTACTCACTGATAAGTTGATATTAGCCAAAAGTACAGAATACCTAGGATACAACCCACAGACCATAAGTGTAGCCAGCAGAAAGGCCCAAGTAAGAATGTTTCAATCCCACTTGGAAGAGGGAAGGAAATAATAATTCGAAGCAGAGGTACAGAGGGATCTGGGTGGAAGAGGGAAGAGGAAGAGGAAAAGTTAAACAGGTTCAGGTATTTGGGGAGGATGGGCTCTGGAAAATACCAGAGATCTGGGAGGTAAGAGACTCTCAGGACTCAGTTCGGGTGATCTTAGCCAAAATGCCCATCATTGGGGAAAGGAAAGTTTAACAGCCCACCTGCAATAGATAGACAGGTCCTCATGCAGAGAGACAGGGTTACTAATGCACAGTTAAAATTTCTGACCCAGTGCTGTTCCTGTCTAAAAGAACTGCAAGGACCAAAATGGAGAACAGACTGAAGGAAAGGCAGCCCAATGACAGGACAACTTGAGATTTATCTTGTGGGAGGGCACCAAGGTATGATACTATTACTGATGCTATGATGTGCTTACAGATAAGAGCCTAGCATGACTGTCTTCTGAGGAATGAGACAGAAGCAGATACTTACAACTAACCATTGGACTGAAGCTGTACGATTGAATTCGGGAAAGGACTTCAGAAACTGAAGGAGAGCGATCCCATAAGAAGACCATTAGTCTCAACTCACCTAGACCCTATGGAGCTCCCAGAGACTGAGCCACCAACCAGGAGCATACATGGGTCAGGCCCAGGCTCATAGCACAAATATTGCAGAAGTCTTCCTGGTCTGACCTTAGTGGGAGAAGATGTGCTTAATCCTTGAGATACTTGAGGTCCACGGGATGGGGGAAATCTGGTGATCTGGAGCACCCTCTTGGAGGCAAGAGGAAGGAAAAATGGAATGAAGAACTATGAGAGGGGGTAAAAAGAAAGGGGTAAATATGGAAAAGTAAATTAAAATAATAAAAAAATGAAAAAAATTAATGAAAAAAAAAGAATAAGAAACTGCTAACTACATTGATTTTCTCATTACACTAAATTATCACTCGGTATACTAATTTATATGTATCAAAATAACGAATAATATGAAGAAGTGTATGTCTAAAAGCCAGAGTAAGATACGTGATATTTTATGAATACTAATGACATATTTTATATGGAATAGTTAGATATATAAAATTGTATCAGAATAAGGCTGTGTTAGGGCTTCTTTGCGTAGCTGGGTTATCTGTAACATTTCCTAGAATTGTGATATACCAACATTTCTAGTTAATTTTCATCTACTTGTACAAATAGATCAAGAGTTGCTGGGAAGATTATGATGTCACATTTTCCTCTTACCGATATTTCATTTTCTTTTCATGAGTTCCTGACTGAATTTGTTTTGATGAGTGCTACAAAGGGGGACATCTGTGGGCTATAAAAATTAATACTTTATGTAGAAGTACACAGAGAAGGTTTAATTCCAATGAGACACAAAGGCTTCTTTGTAAGATTCTTGCAAATCAAATCCTGATGTTCCCTCTACCTTCCCTCACAGTCAACCTTCAGGATGCTTTCCAAACATGTTGTCTTCTGAGACATTCACAAGAGAAAAGAAATGGGCCTAGGTGGTTATCAACAGGAAAAAGAGACAGAAAAGTTATTGACTCCCAAAGCAAAAGCTGTCTTTGTCAGTGCAGGTGAGATGAAAATTATCATTCTGAGGCAGGTAAAATCATGGAGTTATGAACATGTATCCCATAGTTTCTCTCCCTCTCTCACTTACACTACTGTCCGTCATGCCAGGGGCTGCACACTGAGATGTAGCTTCTGCTGAGGAAGTGTAAGGTGTGCAATTTGTACTGAGTCTGGGAAGCAGAGAAAATAATGGAGGTCTGGTAAGTACTCATGTCTGGGGTGAAAATACTCAGACAAATTTCAGCAAGGAAGAGGAAACATTCTAGGTTACATGTAGATTTGCTAAAGAGAAGATAATCAATGATATGTGATAATATCATGTCTGATACTATTTGTGAATCATCCAACTGATATATTGTTTCTGGTGGCAAACTTGCTTAGCAATCATAGAAATTATGTAATTTATGTATTATATGAATCATAATTTCATATTTTTATGAATCATACAAAAATTTAAAGTATAATAATTGTTGATGCTGGGAGAAAAGCTTCATGCTATTGAAAATGATTAAAATAAACTCATAATCATGTAATTCTGGAAAAAAATCTGGAATCTGAAACAGCTTCTATAGTTAAAAGTCTATTTATATGGAGGCTTAACATGTATGACTGGGAGAATCAGTGATGTTCTAAATGTCAAGGCTATTTTCCTATTTGAAGATGGTGACACATACTGAAGGGACGAAGAAATTGTAATGGGCAGTTTTGTACAATGTTCATCTAGGATGAATATTATGCTGTGTCAAGGCCCCTTGTTTGGTGATACTGGGTTGCCCCTACATTAATACTACATTTCCAAATTTTCTTATTTTTTTATTTTTTTAAATTTTTGATACTTTATTTATATTTCCAATGTTTT
>CM052717.1:9681801-9737646 GCA_028551405.1 Uromys caudimaculatus | reverse complement strand
CGCTCTTGCTCCCTCCATGGGGCTGCAAATTCCCTCAGCTCCTTCAGACCTTTCTCCAACTCCTCCATCTGGGACCTCACTCTCAGTCCAGTGGTTACTGTTAAGTGAAACTTGGGCATTCTGAACTTTTGGGCTAATATCCGCTTATCAGTGAGTATATACCATGTTCCTTCTTTTGTGACTGAGTTACTTCGCTCAGGATGATATTTTCAAGTTCCATCCATTTGTCTGCAAATTTCATTAAGTCATTGTTTTTAACAGCTGAGTAGTACTCCATTGTGTAAATGTACCACATTTTCTGTATCCATTCCTCTGATGAGGGACATCTGGGTTGTTTCCAGCTTCTGGTTATTATAAATATGGCTGCTATGGACATAGTGGAGCTGGTACAACCATTTTGGAAATCAGTTTGGCGGACCCTCAGAAAAATGGACATAATACTACCTGAGGACCCAGCTATACCTCTCCTGGGCATATACCCAGAAGATGCTCCAACATGTAATAAAGACACATTTCCAAATTTTCATAGTTGCTGTTTTTACCTGTAGTTTTAATCATGGCAGGCAAAGTGTTAACTATAACACTATGTTCACAGGACATATTTTTATATTGTTTAAATTTATAGAATGAATATATTTTTCATTTTTTCAGATTCTGTTTATATAACTTATAGTTAAATGTCCTTCAAAAACTTTATTACTGAAATGTTTAACTAAACCTGTGGGTTCGTAAATAGAACTCTTTAATTTCACATTGCTAATAAACTAATATCTTTTGTTTGTGTACCTATATTTATGTGTAGGCTTTCTGTAAGTTTAGATGCCGTCTCCATTAACTGTGCTAGTTTATTCAGAAGACAATCTCAGTTGGCCTTCCTTAGACAAAATTCATTTGTTTTGTTTTTGAGACATGGCCTCCCAATTGACTGTTACTCTAATTACCCTATGTGGGCTGTTCAGTGATCCCAAGTAAATTCTTGTGTCTGTCTCTCCAGTGTTTTGAGGAAAAGGGAATGACAGTAGCATGTCCATTGCATTCCTATTCTGTTCTTGTTTACAGCCATATTGGCAAGGCCTTATGGGTACACCTTCTGATGCTCCAAGGAGACACAGCCTCAAAGCAAATTATCATTTTCTCTAGCTCTTACAAACATACTTTTTTCTTTTCTAAATGGTCTGTGAGCTTTATGGGCAAGCATTGAACTGTTCATATCTTAATAAGAACTGTGCTCTGAAACCTACATTCAATTTGATGTGGATTTCTGTACCGACTGATCAATGCTGATAACATAGTACAGGTAGCATTATACAGATTTTATTTATGTATTAGAAAATGTATACACATATTTATATGTCTAAATTATATGAATATATTCACATAAAAATATTTATATATAAATATATGTTGTAGATAGATAGATAGATAGATAGATAGATAGATAGATAGATAGAGATATACAGCACATCATCTATTGAAAAAGGGGATCATGATATAACTGTGAGCAAGGAGAGAAAGTGAGAGGCTTTGGAATAAGGAAGGGGAAGGGGAAATGATATAATTATGTTATAATAAAAACTAAATTAAAAATAAGTTTTAAAGATTTCATGACAGCATACTAGTTATTTTTTAATATGTGTTCTAGAGATTAAATATATATTTTCCAACTGTGACTCAAGCAGTTTAGCAGCTAAGCTTCCTGTTCATCTCAATAATATTCTATCCACAGTGTTATTTCACATATTAAGTTTCTTCTTTCATAGCTGATTATTAGTTTTGAACAAATTTCATGAAAATAATATTATTCTAATCTTCATTTGAGATATGTCATCCTGGTTCATCCTGAAATCATGAGAATATTTTGATATAAAATATTTGGTTAATCTTAACCTCTCAAATTTAAATGAGACAGATATTTTCTGTTGATTAAACTGGATAAGAAAACTATATTTTATATGATCAAGGCAGTTTAAGATACAATGGAAATAAACTGAGGATCAATTGAACATTTCAAAATGTAGCTGACATACCATCATTGAACAGAAAATTATGTGACTGTATGTGCAATCAATCAGTTCATGTTCTCATTTCTCAAGTCACCATACTGCCCCAAGTTACCTTTTGAATTGAGGCAATCAAAGTTTTCTCTCAGATTTTACAGATGGTGTGAAAAGATTTTAGCTATAGTGTGATCATTGTTACTCCTCATTGTAGTTTTCAATTAAAATTGAAAGCCTTTTTAATTAAATTGAAAGATATCTTAAGTATGTACTCTTCATTGAGATTTCTTGATTTAAGTTGATGTGGTAAATATAACCACACTATGTGTTTCTATAAGAAAAAAAATCTCTGTTTGTTAGTTGGTTGGTTTGTTTTTAATACAATGACCTGTACTTTTGAATTGTATATTTTCACTGTATGGTTATTTGGTAAGAGTTTACCACTTAGGATAGTTTTGCTGGGGCTCTCTTCCACAGTCTGACTCCAGATGAGCAAGCATGGATGTATCATTGTATATGAAGTTTACTGAAATTTATCGAGAGCTCATCCCCATTGTACCACGTTATAATTTTTAATGTGAATTTATGGTTACAGTCCTCTACCCCCTTATAATAAAGATTTTTTTCAAGGAGTACACATGCATTCTGTAGTATAAGTAGAATTGTATGGCTTCAGAGGAACGTTTAGATTGTATAGATTTCTTTATTTGAAAATGGTTACTAAAGTCTGTTTCCTTCTAAGATGACTTGTAAGCAGTTCAGTATTGATTTTTGGAGTTATTATTCATTCCACTTGAACACACTAACCATTGCTTCTCACAAGGTGGAGCACCATTATTCTTTTTTTTTTTTCTTATTTATTTTTTGATATTTTATTTACATTTCCGATGATTCCTCTTTTCTTTAGAAACCCCGTGTCCCCTCCCCCTCCCCGCCTCTGTGAGGGAATTCCTCCTGTCTAAGTTTCACTTAACAATAACCGCTGGACTGAGAGTGAGGTACCAGATGGAGGGGTTGGAGAAAAGTCTGAAGGAGCGGAGGGAATTGGCACCATTATTCTTAATGCTTACATTTCTATGAAGTATAGTGGAACTTCTATTCATAAATATGGCAACTAATAGATTTCAAATTTTTCACTGAAAATTATTAATGATGATAAAATATTTCATTTGGAACAGATTCTTGCTATATTGTACACAATGGCCTTGATAAATAGAAACTCCAGTGATTCTTGCAAACACACACATCCCAATTTAAAATCTTCAATACATGACGTGGCTCAGAGATGTGATTATTGACATAATTTAAAGGAAAAATTGATGAATGACATGATGGATTTTGGGAACATGACAATGGAAATTGTACTCTCACTTCAGAGTGTACTTGGTATTCTGGGAAACTTCTCTCTTCTTTTCTACTATTTAATCCTTTATAACGAAGAACACACATTAAAGATAATAGATATACATGTAGATAATAGATATTAATAGACAATAGATATACAAAGATAATACTTATACATGTGTTCACATCCAACTACTTGATTATTCTCTCCAAAGGACTTCCAGAGGTATTTGCAGTTTTTGGATGGAACGAGTTATTTGATGATGTTGGGTGTAAACTAATTATGTATATTCGAAGAGTTTCCAGGAGTATGTCAATCAGCATGACCTGTCTCTTGAGTGTCTTTCAGGCAATACTATCAGCACCAGGAACTCCTGCTGGAAGGAATTTAAAGTGCAAACTGCAAAGTTCATGGGCCTGTTCACTTCTCTCTGATGGATCCTGTTCATGCTAGTAAATACGCTATTATCCATATATAAATCAACCAATAGAAATAACAAAAATAAAACACAAAAAAGAGATATTGAATTCTGCCACTCTGTAGGCTGTGACAAAATAGTAGATTTAATATATACAGCATTTTGTGTGTTTCCTGAAGTCCTGTTTTCTTTGCTCATTGTATGTTCTAGCACCACCATCATTGTCATACTTTATGGACACAAGAAGAAGGTTCAACACATACTCCACACTCACGCTTCCCCCAGAACCTCCGCTGAAAACAGAGCCACACAGACCATTCTGATCCTGGTTTTCACCTTTCTAGCGTTTTATACTCTCTCTTCTATTTTACAGGGCTACATTGCACTTTCACATGATCCCAGTTGGTGGGTAATGAATATCACAGCCATCATTTCTGTGTGTTTTCCTACTATAGGTCCATTTGTGATGAGTTGTGATTTCACTGTTTCCAGATTCTGCTTTACCTGTATAAGAAATATAAAACTTCCATAATCTTGTAATAAATCTGAAATTGTGTTTTTAATGATGAATATCTAATCTTGTTCACTTGTGCTATTCAAAATATCAGTGTAATAGTGAAATAATATATGAGGAGATGATATCCATTTAATGATCATTTTGCAGTAGAATAATATTATGTTCTCTCTTATAATTTATACCCTGGATAACCCCAGATTCTTAGCCAAATTAACAGTGCATAGTATAGACTACATTTCATTGAGTAAGCCTATGATTTTCTTATAATGTGGTTGGTAACTGGTGTTTTATTTTTCTCACCATTGCTTAAATGAGACCCCTTGTGAGGACAGTGTTTTGTTCTTGTTGTCTTCAAGGTTTATAATTGGGGTCTTTCCTTTGTTTAGGAAAGGGCATTAAGACTACCAGTACTATGAAAGCTAATAAAAAGAGATAAATTTAATTGTTTGATTTCCTCATGTTCTATGATTCTAGTATTTTCCAGTTATATATGTCTGCACAGTTATTGTGTGACAGCATGCATAAGACCTATGCAAGTTGAAGTCAGACAATATTCCAACACTAATGGAAGGGAAACATAGGCAAGAAATTCCAGTACTACTTGAAATCTGAGTAGCATTGGAAAGATGGTAATAAAGGAAGAGATTCATTTTTCAGAAATGGTGTGACTACTTGTTAGACTGAGTACATTCAGTGGTGGGCATTACAGCCAGGAATACATGGGCAACAGGAAGTAAACTTCATGGGATTTAAGATAAAATAATTTAAGGACAGGGAAGATCTCAGACAATGTGGGAGAGGGGTTAACTTTTAACAAGGTACAGTATATATATTAATTACATCTATATTATTATTATATTATATATTAATTTGCTTCAAAAGATGATTTTCCTTTTCCTCTTTTTTTTCTTTTGGTTTTTTGTTTGTTTGTTTGTTTGTTTAATTCTCCTTACATTCCAACCAAAGGCCTCCTTTCTTCCCAGTCTCACCCTTACAAATTCCATCTCCCATTTTTCTCTCCTCTTCTCATCAGAAA
Organism: Uromys caudimaculatus; assembly: GCA_028551405.1. Lineage (NCBI taxonomy): Eukaryota > Metazoa > Chordata > Mammalia > Rodentia > Muridae > Uromys > Uromys caudimaculatus. The sequence goes on along the minus strand of CM052717.1, from coordinate 9,732,333 downwards.
ATGGGAGCCTACTTGGGTCCTGCCGCATCCTGAGGCATCTAGTCCCAGATGGTCTAGGTGCATCCTCTCCCACTGAAGCCCAACTTGACTGTCCAAGTAAAGGGGAGGGAATCCTAGACAGGAAGCAGACCCTAAGAGAGACCTTATCCCACATGCTAGGGAACAAACAACCTAAACATCAAGCTGCACATTTGCTACAAACATGTAAGAGGTCTAGGTCCACCTCCTGCATGCTCTCTGGTTGGTAACCCAGGCTCAGTGAGCTACCATGGTCCAAGGTTGACACTATGCTTTTAGCCAAAAAGTACAGAATACCTAGAATATAACCCACAGATAATAAGAAGAAAAACAAGCAGAAAGACCCAAATAAGGATGTTTCAGACCCACTTGTAAGTGGGAAGGAAATGATCATGCGAAGTAGAGGGAGCGAGAGAACTGGGTGAAAAAGGGAAGGGGAGCCAGAAAGGGTAAACAGGATCAGATATGGGGGGTACCCTGGGAACAAACTAGAGACCTGGGAGGTGAGAAACTCTCAGGACTCAAAGGGAGGGACCTTAGCCAAAATGCCCAACATTGTGGAGAGGAAACTCAAAAAGCCAACCCCAATATATTGACAGGACCTCAAGTGGAGGGACAGGGTTACCAACCCACAGTGAAAATTTCTAACTCAGAATTGCCTGTCTAAAAGAACTGCAGGGACAAAAATAGAGAAGAGTCCGAGGGAAGGGAGAGAGTTATGTGAGGTTCCAGATTGCAAGCAAAGCAGAGTGTATCACTAATAGCATCAGTGGTTGGCTCTCTCACATGGGATGAGTCTCAAGTTGGGGCAGACATTGGTTGGTTTTTCCCTCACACTCTGCTCCATCTCTATACCTGCACATCTTGTAGGCAAGAAAAATTTGACGTTGCAGGTTCGTGGGTGTATTGATGTTCCCCTCCACCCTCTAGAAATCCTGCCTGGCTACAGGAGATTTCCATTTCAAACTATATCTCACACTCTGATAGGAATTTAAGCTAGAGTTACTCTAATAGACTCTCTGTATCCTCTTCCATTGCAGGCCTCCAGCTAGTTACCAGAGATGTGTGTCCCTGTCAGTATTCTTACTCTCAGGCCTCTCTCACCCATTTCTCCAGACCTGATCACCATAACACTTCTGCTCCTCATATTCTCTTTTACTCAGTTCCCTCTTTCCATCAACCTCAGGCAGCGATTTAATTTCCCCTTCTGAGTAAGTTTCATGCATCTTCCTGTGGGACCTGCTTATTACCCAGTTTCTTTGGGTATACTGTTTGGAGTATGTTTATCCTGCAATTTATGGCTAATGTAAATGAGTATGGATCATATTTGTTTTTCTGACTATACATTACCTCACCCAGGATGATACTCTCAAGTTCCATCCATTGCCTGCAACATTCATGATGTCTTGGTTTTCTTTTATAATTAATAAATTATTTAATTTATTCACATCACAAATGTTTCTCACCTCCCTTTCCCCCCTCGCAACAGAGTTCTTCTCCCCATAAAACCTCCCCTTCTCCTCTGAGAGGGTACTTCCTCCTCCCTGGGACATCCCCCTTTCGTGGAGCATCAAGTAGAGATATGATTAGGTATATTCTCTCCCATTGAGGCCAAACAAGACAGTCTTCTGCTCTATATGTGCTCTGGGCCTCATCCCAACTTCTCTATGCTCTTTGGTTGGTGGATTCATCTCTGGAGATCCCAAGGGTCCAGGTTAGTTGACACTGATGGTCTTCCTATGGTGTTGGCATTGCCTTCAACACCTTGAATCTTTCTCTTAACTCTACCATAGGGGTCCCAAACCTCCTTCCAATGGTTGGCTGCAAGTATAAACATCTATCTCAATCAGCTGCTGTTAGTCACGCTCAGAGGACAGGCATGCTATGGTACTATCTGCAAGCACAATATGGTATTAGTAATAGTGTCAGATTTGGGTGCCCACCCAAGTGAGATCCCAAGTTGAGCTTGTCACTGGCCAGCCATTCCTTCAGTCTCTGCTTCGTTTTTGTCCATCTATGTCTTTAATGCAGGATCAATTTTGGGTCAAAAATTTTAAATGAAGGTGGGTTGGTGTCCCCACCCCTCTACTGAGGACCAGTCTAACTATTAGAGGTGGTCTCTTCAGGTTGCATCTCTCCACTGTTGGGCATTTTGGATAAGGTCACCAACACTGGATCCTGAAAGCCACTCACATATCAGGTCTTGGGGACTTTCCAGAGTTTCCCCAATCACCACTCCAAAAACCACATCTGCTACCCCTGACAAGACATATATTTCCATTCATTCTCCTGCACACCTGTGCTTCTCTCCTGTCTTCCCCAAAATCAACTGTGGCCTTCCTTTTGTCTTCAACTTCCCATCTTTCAGACAGGTCCCTGCCTCCCTATGTCAACTAAGGTTATCTTGTTCCTCCTTCTAAGTGGGATTGAAACATCCTCACTTGGGCCTTCTCTAACTTCTTAGGGTCTGTGGGGTATATCATGGGTATTCTATACTTTGTGTTAACATGTACTTATCAGTGAGTTCATACCATGCAAGTCCTTTTGGGTCTGGGTTACATCACTCAAATAAATATTTTCTAGTTCCATGCGTTTGCCTGAAAAATTCATGATGTTCAGTTTTTAACAGCAGAACAGTATTCAATTGTGTAAATGAACCACATTTTGTGTATCCATTCTTTAATTGAGGGACATGCGGGTTGCTTCCAGTTTCTGACTATTATGAATAAGACTGCTATGAACATAGTGCAACATGTGTTCTTGTAGTATGGTAGTGTCTTTTGGGTATATGCCCAGAAGCAATATAGCGGGGTCTTCAGGTAGAACTATTTCCAATATTCCAAGAAACTGCCAGATTGATTTCCAGAGTGCTATTACATGTATGTGATTCCAGCAGCTATGGATGAGTGTTCCCCTTTCTCCACATCCCCACCAACATGTGCCAAATATTGAATATTTGATCTTAGCCATACTGATGGACATAAGATGGAAACTCAGGGTGATTTTGATTTGCATTTCTCTGATGACTAAGTATGTCAAATATTTCTTTAAGTGCATATCTACCATTAGAGATTGCTCTTTTGAGAATTCTCTGATTAGCTCTGTACCTCATTTTTAGTTGAGTTATTTGGGGATTTTTTGAGTCTAACTTCTTGAGTTCTTTATATATTTAGATATTAGCCCTCTATTAGATGTAGTGTTAGTGAAGATCTTTTCTCTATCTATAGTTTATTGTTTTGTCTTATTGACTTTGTCCTTTGCCTTGCAGAAGCTTTTCACTTTCATGGTGTCCCATTTGTCGATAGTTGATCTTAGAGGTGAGCCATTGTTGATCTCTTCAGGAAATTTTCCCCTGTGCCAATACTGTACTGGCTAGTTTCGTGTGTCAACTTGACACAAGCTGAAGTTATCACAGAGAAAGGAGTTTCAGTTGAGAAAATGCCTCCATGAGATCCAGTGGTAAGGCATTTTCTCAATTAGTGATCAAGGGGGGAGGGCCCCTTGTGAGTGGTAACATCTGTGGGCTGGTAGTCTTGGGTTCTATAAGAAAGCAGGCTGAGCAAGCCAGGAAAAGCAAGCAAGCCAGTAAGCAGCATTCTTCCATGGCCTCTGCATCAGCTCCTACTCCTTGACCTGCTTGAGCTCCAGTCCTGACTTCCTTTCATGATGAACAGCAGCATGGAAGTGTAAGCTCAATAAACCCTTTCCTTCCCAAACTTGCTTCTTGGTCATGATGTTTGTGCAGGAATAGAAACCCTGACTAAGACAAATACATTCAAAGCTATTTCCCAATTTCTCTTCTATTAGATTCAATGTATCTGGTTTTATGTGAAGGTCTGTGATCCACTTGGATTTGAGCTTTTCACAAGGTGATAAATATGGATCAATTTACACTCTTCTACATGCAGACTTCCAGTTAAACCAGCACCATTTATTGAAGATTCTTTTCTTTTCCACTGTATGGTTTTGGCATCTTTGTCAGAGATCAAGTGTCTGCAGGTGTGCATGTTTCTTTCTGGGTCTTCAGTTCTATTCTTTTGTTCTCCCTGCCTGTGTCAGTCATGTTACTATACAACTTTTTATCACTATTTCTTAATAGAAAAGCTTGAGATAAGGGATAGTGGTTCCCCCACAAGTTCTTTTATTGTTCAGAATTATTCTGGTTGTCCTGGATTTTTGTTTTTCCATATGAAATTGAGAATTATTCTTTCCATTTCTGTGAAAAATCGTGTGGAAATTTTGAAGGGAATTGCATTGCATCTGTAGATTGCTTTTGGTAAGATGGAAATTTTTGCTATGTTAATCCTACTGATGTATGAGCATGGGAAACCTTTCCATCTTTAGAGGTTTTCTTCAATTTCTTTCTTCAGGGACTTGAAGTTCTTGCCATATAGATCTTTTACCTGTTTGGTTAGAGTAACGCCAATGGATTTTATATTATTTGTGGCTATTGCAAAGAGTGTTGTTTCCCTAATTTCTTTCTCAGCCTGTTTACCATTTGTATAAGGAAAGGCTACTGATTTGTTTGAGTTAACTTTACATTCAGCCAGTTTGATGAAGTTGTTTATCAGTTGTACGCATTCTCTGGTAGAAATTTAGGGGTCACTCATTCATGCTATCATATCATCCACAAATAATGATACAGTGACATTTTCTTTCTAATTGCCATCTTTATCACCATTGGTCCTCTTAGTTCTCTAGCTAGAAAATCAAGAATTATATTGGAGAGCTATGGGGAGAGTGAGCCGAATTTCCTTGTCCCTGATTTTAGAGGGATTCCTTGATGTTTCTCTCCATTTTTTTAATGTTGGCTGTTGGATTTTTGTATGTTGGTTTTTTATGTTTAGGAATGCACAATTAATTCCTGATTTCTCTAAAAGTTTTATCATAAACGGGTTTTGGATTTTGTCAAAATACTTTTAACACTGAGGTGTTTTGGATTTTTATCAGCATCCAAAGAGACATTCATGTGGCAATATTTTTTGAGTTTGTTATATACTCAAATATGTTGCCATATGTTGAAAAATCCCTGCATACTTGGTTTGAACCCTACTTGATCATAGGTAATGTTGTTTTTTATGTTTTCCTGGATTTGGTTTATAAGAATTTCACTGAGTAGTTTTGCATAGATATTTATAAGCATAATTGGTGCAAAATTCTCTTTATTTGGGCTTTCTGTGGTTTAGGTATGAGAGTAAGTGTAGCTTCATAGAAGGAATTCAGTAGTATTCCTTCTGTTTCTATTTTGTGGAACAGTTTAAAGAGTATTTGATCTTAGCTTTTCTTTGAAAGTCTTATAGAACTCTGCACTAAAACCATCACTGACCCTGATGAATGAGAGATTTTTAATGACAGCTTTCATTATCTTAGGAGTTATAGGACTGGTTAGATAGTTTAGATCTTGATTTAACATTTTTACATGGTACCTGTCTAGAAAATAATGTATTTCATCTAGATTTTCCAGTTTTGTTGAGTGTAGGCCTTTGTATTAAGATCTGATGATATTTTTAATTTCCTCACTTTCTGTTTTTTTATCTCAGCTTTCATTTCTGCTTGTGTTCATATGGATACAGTGTCTGTGCCTTTTACTTAATTTGACTAAAAATTTATCTATCATGTTGCTATTTCTAAAAGAAGCAGTTCTTTTTTTCTTTTTTTCATTATTTTTTTGATACTTTATTTACATTTCCAATGTTTCCCCCTTTTTAGGTCTCCTCTTTGGAAATCACCTATCCCCTCCCCCTCCCCCACCTTTATGAGGGAATTCCACCTCCTACCCACCAGCCCACCCACTCTCGTACTTCCACCTTGAATTTCCCCTTTACTGAGGCCTGTCCTCCCCCTGATGGTCGACAAGGCCCTCCTCTTCCACATATGTGGTCCGAACCATGGATCCCTCCATGTGTATTCTTTGGGTGGTAGTCCAGCCTCCAGGAGGATGGGGGGTGGGCGGTCAGGCCAGTTGACACTATTGTTCCCTCCATGGGGCTGTAGACTCCCTCAGCTCCTTCAGTCCTTTCTCCAACTCCTCCATCTGGGACCTCACTCTCAGTTCAGCAGTTACTGTAAAGGGAAACTTGGGTATTCCGAACGTTTGGGCTAATATCCACTTATCAGTGAGTACATACCATGTTCGTTGTTTTGTGAATGAGTTACCTCACTCAGGATGATATTTTCAAGTTCCATCCATTTGCCTGCAAATTTCATTAAGTCATTGTTTTAATAGCTGAGTAGTACTCCATTGTGTAATGTACCTCATTTTCTGTACCCATTCCTCTGCTGAGGGACATCTGGGTTGATTCCTGCTTCTGGCTATTATAAATATGGCTGCTATGAACATAGCGGAGCATGTGTCTTTATTATATGTTGGAGCATCTTCTGGGTATATGCCCAGGAGTGGTATATATGTCCACTTTTCTGAGGGTCTGCCAAAATGATTTCTAGAGCGGTTGTACCAGCTTGCAATCCCACCAACAATGGAGGAGTGTTCCTCTTTCTCCACATACCCGCCAGCATCTGCTGTCACCTGAATTTTTGATCTTAGCCATTCTGACTGGTGTGAGGTGGAATCTCAGACTTGTTTTGATTTGCATTTCCCTGATGACTAAGGATGTTGAACATTTCTTTAGGTGCTTCTCAGCCCTGCGAATTTCCTCAGTTGAGAATTCTCTGTTTAGCTCTGTTCCACATTTTTTAATAGGGTTATTTGGTTTTTTGGAGTCTAACTTCTTGAGTTCTTTGTATATGTTGGATATTAGCCCTCTATCACACTTAGGATTGATAAAGATCTTTTCCCAATTGGTTGGTTACCGTTTTGTCCTATTGACACTGTCCTTTGCCTTACAGAAGCTTTGCAATTTCATGAGGTCCCATTTGTGGATTCTTGATCTTAGAGCATAAGTCATTGGTGTTCTGTTCAGGGACTTTTCCCCTGTACCCATGTGCTCGAGGTTTTTCCCCACCTTCTCTTCTATTAGATTCAGTGTATCTGGTTTTATTTGGAGGTCCTTGATCCACTTTTACTTGAGCTTTGCATAGGGAGATAGGAATGGATCAATTTGCATTCTTCTACATGTAGACCACCAGTTGAACCATCACCATTTGTTGAAAATGCTGTCTTTTTTCCGCTGTGTGGTTTTAGCTCCTTTGTCAAAGAGCAAGTGACCATAGGTGTGTGGGTTCATTTCTGGGTCTTCAGTTCTATTCCATTGATCTACCTGCCTGTTACTATACCAATACCATGCAGTTTTTATCACTCGAGTATAGGAAGGCTACTGATTTGTTTGAGTTAACTTTGTATCCGGCCACTTTGCTGAAGTTGTTTATCAGCTGTAGTAGTTCTCTGGTGGAGGTTTTCGGGTCATTTAAGTATACGATCATATCATCTGCAAAGAGTGATATTTTTATTTCTTCCTTTCCAATTTGTATCACTTTGACCTCCTTTTGTTGTCTAATTGCTCTAGCTAGAACTTCAATTACTATGTTGAATAGATAGGGAGAGAGAGGGCAACCTTGTCTAGTCCCTGCTTTTAGTGGGATTGCTTCGAGTTTCTCACCATTTAGTTTGATGTTGGCTACTAGTTTTCTGTATATTGCTTTTACTATGTTTAGGTATGGGCCTTGAATTTGTGATCTTTCCAGAACTTTTATTATGAAGGGATGTTGAATTTGTCAAATGCTTTATCAGCATCTAATGAAATGACCATGTGGTTTTTTTCTTTGAGTTTGTTTGTGCAGTGGATTACATTGATGGATTTCTGGGTATTGAACCATCCCTGTCTCACTTGGATGAAGCACACTTGATCATGATAAATGATCGTTTTGATGTGTTCTTAGATTTGGTTTGCGAGAATTTTATTGAGTATTTTTGCATCGATATTCATAAGGGAAATTTGTCTGAAGTTTTCTTTGTTGGGTCTTTGTGAGGTTTTGGTATCAGTGCAATTGTGGCCTCATAGAAGGAATTGGGTAGTGTTCCTTCTGTTTCTATTTAGTGGAATAGATTGAAGAGTATTGATATTAGGTCTTCTTTGAAGGTCTGATAGAATTCTGCAGTGAACCCATCTGGTCCTGGGCTTTTTTTGGTTGGGAGACTATTAATGAGTGCTTCTATTTCTTTAGGCATTATGGGACTGTTTAGATGGTTTATCTGATCCTGACTTAACTTTGGTATTTGGTATCTGCCTAGAAAATTGTCCATTTCATCCAGATTTTGAATTTTGGTTGAGTATAGGCTTTTGTAGTAGGACCTGATGATATTTTGAATTTCCTCAGAATCTGTTGTTATGTCTCCTTTTTCATTTCTAATTTTGTTAATTTGGATCCTGTCTCTGTGCCTTCTGGTTAGTCGGGCTAAGGATTTATCTATCTTGTTAATTTTCTCAAAGAACCAACTCTTGGTTTGTTGAACCGTTGTATAGTTCTTTTTGTTTCTGCTTGGTTGATTTCAGCCCTGAGTTTGATTATTTTCTGCCTTCTACTCCTCTTGGGTACATTAGCTTCTTTTTTCTTCTAGAGCATTCAAGTATGCTGTTAATCTGCTAGTGTATGCTCTCTCCAGTTTCTTTTTGGAGGTCCTCAAAGCTATGAGTTTTCATCTTAACACTGCTTTCATTGGGTCCCACAAGTTTGTGTATGTTGTATTTTCATTTTCATTAAATTCTAGGAAGTCTTTAATTTCTTTCTTTATTTCTTCCTTGACCAAGTTGTCACTGAGAAGAGCATTGTTCAGCTTCCATGTGTATGTGGGCTTTCTCTAGTTATTGTTGCCATTGAAGACCAGCCTTAATCTGTAGTGATCTGATAGGAGACATAGGATTATTTCAATATTCTTGTTTCTGTTGAGGGTTGTTTTGTGACTGATAATATGGTCAATTTTGGAGAGGTACCATGAGGCGCTGAGAAGAAGGTATATCCTTTTGATTTAGGATGAAATATTCTGTAGATATCTATTAAATCCATTTGGTCCATAACATCTGTTAGTTTCACTGTGTCTCTGTTTAGTTTGTGTTTCCAAGATCTGTCCATTGATGATGATGGGGTGTTGAAGTCACCTACTATTATTGTGTGAGGCACAATGTGTGCTTTGAATTTTATTAAATTTTCTTTTATAAATGTGGGTGCCCTTGCGTTTGGAGCATAGATGTTCAGAATTGAGAGTTCTTGGTAGATTTTTCCTTTGATGAGGATGAAGTGTCCTTCCTTATCTTTTTTAATGAGTTTCAGGTGAAAGTCAATTTTATCCGATATTATACTGGCTACTCCAGCCTGTTTCTTGGGACCATTTGCCTGGAAAATTGTTTTCCAGCCCTTTACTCTGAGGTAGTATTTGTCTTTATCATGAAGATGTGTTTCTTGAATGCAGCAAAATGCTGGGTCCTCTTTATGGATCCAGTCTGTCAGGCTATGTCTTTTTATTGGGGAATTGAGTTCATTGATGTTAAGAGATATTAAGGAATAGTGATTGTTGGTTCCTTTTATTTTCAATGTTATTTTTATTTTCATGTGGCTATCTTCTTTTGAGTTTGTTGAAAGATTACTTTCTTGCTTTTTCTAGGGTGTCGTTTCCCTCTTTGTGTTGATGTTTACCATCCATTATCCTTTGTAGGGCTGGGTTGGTGGAAATATATTGTGTAAATTTGGTTTTGTCATAGAATATATTGGTTTCACCATCTATGTTAATTGAGAGTTTTGCTGGGTATAGCAGCCTGGGTTGGCAGTTGTATTCTCTTAGGGTCTGTATAGAATTTTGCCCAGGATCTTCTAGCTTTCATAGTCTCTGGTGAGAAGTCAAGTGTAATTCTGATAGGTCTGCCTTTATATGTTGCTTGACCTTTTCCCCTTACTTCTCTTTATATTCTTTCCTGGTTTTGTGTATTTGGTGTTTTCACTATAATGTGATGGGACAAATTTCTTTTCTGGTCCAATCTGTTTGGAGTTCTGTAAGCTTCTTGTATATTTATGTTCATTTCTTTCTTTAGGTTAGGGAAGTTTTCCTCTATAATTTTGTTGAAGATATTTACTGGTCTTTTAAATTGGGAATCTTCACTCTCTTCGATACCTATTATCCTTAGGTTCTGCCTTCTCATTGTGTCCTGGATTTCATGGATGCTTTGTGTTAGAAGCTTTTTACATTTTGCATTTCTTTTACTGTTGTGTCAATGTTATCTATGGTATCTTCTGCTCCTGTGATTCTCTCTTCTATCTCTTGTATTCTGTTGGTGATGCTTACATCAATGACTCCTGCTCCTTTTCCTAGGTTTTCTAACTCCAGGGTTGTCGCCCTTTGTGATTTCTTTATTGTTTCTATATCTATTTTTAGCTCCTGGATAATTTTGCGTATTTGTTTTGTCAGTTTGATTGTGTTTTACTGTGATTCTGCCTGTTTGATTGAGTTTTCTTGTAATTCTTTAATGGATTTTTGTGTTTCCTTTTTACGGGTTTCTAGTTGTTTATCTCTGTTCTCTTGTATTTCTTTAAGGGTGTTAAATTCTTTCCTAAAATCGTCTATCATTAACATGAGAAATGATTTTAAATCTGAGTCTTGCTTTTCTAGAGTGTTGGGGTATCCAGAGCTTGCTGTGGTGGGAGAGCTGGGTTCTGAAGATGCCAAGTAGCCTTGGCATTATTTTTCCACAAATTATTCCACAAAATTGACACAAAAGGAACACTACCCAATTTATTCTATGAAGCCACAATTACACTGATTCCAAAACCACACAAAGATCCAACAAAGAAATAGAATTTCAAGCCAATTTCCTTTATGAATATTGATGCAAAATAATAAAATACTTGGAAACCAAATTGAAGAACAGCTCAAAATGATCATTCACCACAATCAAGTAGGCTTCATCCCTGGGATGGAAGGAGGGTTCTATATATGGAGATTCATCAATGTAATCCACTACATAAACAAACTCAAAGAAAAAAACCATTTGATCATTTCATTAGATGATGAAAAAACATTTGACAAAATTAGACAACCCATCATGTTAAAAGTCTTGGAAAGATCAGAAATTCAAGTCCCATACCTAAACACAGTAAAAGCAATATACAACAAACCAGTAGCCAACATAAAACTAAGTGGAGAAAAACTTGAAGCAATCCCACTATAATCAGGAACTCGACAAGGCTGCCCTCTCTCTCCCTATCTATTCAATATAGTACTTGAAGTTCTAGCTAGAGAAATTGGACAATAAAAGGAAGTCAAAGGGATACAAATTGGAAAGAAAGAAGTCAAAATAATGACTATTTGCAGATCATATGTTAGTATATTTAACTGACACCAAACATTCCACCAGATACGTCCTAAATCTGATTTTAAAAAATCCAAAAACAAAACAAAACTTCAGCAAAGTAGTTGAATATAAAATTAACTCGAGCATTTTTAAACTCAAAGGATAAACAGGCTGGGAAAGAAATTAGGAAAATGATACCCTCCAAAATAGCCACAAACAATATAAAATATTTTTGTGTGACTCTAAACAAACAAGCGAAAGATCTGTACGAGAAGAACTTCAAGTCTCTGAAGAAAGAAATTGAAGAAGACCTAAGAAGATGAAAAAAATCTCCCATGCTAATGGATTGGCAAGATTGATTTAGTAAAAATGGCCATCTTGTTGAAAGCAATCTACAGATTCCCCATCAAAATTCCAACTCAATTCTTCATAGACTTAGAAAGAGCAATTCTCAAACTAATTTGGAATAACAAAAATCCCAGGATAGTGAAAACTATTCTCAACAATAAAAGAACTTCTGGGGGAATCAGCATCCTAGATCTTAAGCTGCAATACAGAGCAATAATGATAATAACTGCATGGAACTGGTACAGAGACAGGCAGGAAGATCAATGGAATAGAACTGAAGACCCAGAAATGAACCCATACACTAATGGTCACTTGATCTTTGACAAAGGAGCTAAAACCACTCAGTGAAAAAAAGACAGCATTTTCAACAAATGGTTCAACTGGTGGTCTACATGTAGAAGAATGCAAATTGATCCATTCTTATCTTCCTGGACAAAGCTCAAGTCCAAGTGGTTCAAGGACCTCCACATAAAACCAGATATACTGAATCTAATAGAAGACAAAGTGGGGGAAAGTCTTGAACATGTGGTGGTTTATGCTCTAAGATCAGCAATTGTCAAATGGAACCTCATAAAATTGCAAAGCTTCTTTAAGGTAAATGACACCGTCAATAAGACAGAAAGGCAACCAACAGACTGGGAAAAGATCTTTACCAATCCTACGTCCGATAGAGGGCTAATATCCAATATATACAAAGAACTCAAGAAGTTCGACTCAAGAGAACCAAAAATCCCTATAAAAAATTGAGGAACAGAACTAAACAGAGAATTCTCAACTGAAGAAACTCAAATGGCCAAGAAATCACCTAAAGAAAAGTTCAACACCCTTAGTCATCAGGTTAATGCAAATCAAAACTACACTGAGATTCTACCTCACAGGAGTCAGAATGGCTAACATCAAAATTTCAGGTGACAGCAGATGCTGGCAAGTATGTAGAGAAAGAGGAACACTCATCCATTGCTGGTAAGATTGCAAGCTGGTTCAACCACTCTGGAAATCAGTCTGGTGGTTCCTCAGAAAATTGGACATAGTACTACCTGAGGACCCAGCTATACCACTCCTGGGCATATACTCAGATGTTCCAACATGTAATAAGGACACATGCTCCACTATGTTCATTGCAGCCATATTTGTAGCAGCCAGAAGCTGGAAACAACCCAGATGTCCTCCTATAGAGGAATGGATACAGAAAATGTGGTACATTTACACAGTGGAATACTACTCAGCTATTAAAAACAATGACTTCATGAAATTCTTGGGCAAATGGATGGAACTTGAAATATCATCCAGAATGAAGTAACTTTCACAAAAAAACACACATGGACTCACTGATAAGTGGATATTGGCCAAAAGTTCAGAATACCCAGGATTCAATTTACATAGATATTGAAGCACAAGAAGAAGAAAGACCAAAATGTGGATGCTTCAGTGCTTCTTAGAAGGGTGAACAAAATACTCAGAGGAGGAAATATGGAGAAACCGGGTGGAGCAGAGACTGAAGGAAAGGCCATCCAAAACTTTCCCACTGGGGATCCATCCCATATATAGCCACCAAAACCTGGACACAATTGTGGATGATGGAAAGTGCCTGCTGATGGAAGCCTGGTATAGCTGTCTCCTGAGAGTCTCTGCCAGAGCCTGACAAATACACAGGCAGATGCTCACAGCCAACTACTGGACTAAGTGCAAGGTCCCAAATGGAGGAGTTGGAGAAGGAACTGAAGGAGGTGAAGGGGTTTGCAAACCCATGAAAGGAGCAGCAGTGTCAATCGGCCAGACTCCCCAGAGCTCCAGGGGACAGGACCACCCACCAAAGAATATACATGGAGGGACCCATGGTTCTGGCCGCATATGTTGCAGAGGAGGGCCTTGCTGGACATCAGTTGGAGGAGAGGCCCTTGGGCCTGTGAGTGTTTGATGCCCCAGTATAGGGAAATGCCAGGGAGGGAAGTAGGTGGGTGGCTGGGGGAGCCTCCTCATAGAGGCAGAGGGAGAGGGGATGACATAGGTGGTTTCCAAAGGGGAGACCTGGAATGGTGAAAACATTTGAGATGTTAATAAGAAAATATCCATATATATATATATGTGTGTGTATATATATATATATACATATATATACATATATATACGTATATATATATATATATATATATATATATATATATATATATATATATATATATATATGAAAATACAGAGAAACACCTTCATACGAAATAAGGAATCTCACCCCAACAAACCTTACTGTATACATATGACACAATGTCTGGAAAAGACATGAGGGAAACACCTTTTACTTCGGCCTCAAGGGATACAAATAAAATATCCTGGGGAAACTGACGAAGCAAGTGAAAGACCTATATGATAAAATCCTTAAGACATAAAAGAAAGACACTGAGGAAAATGTCAGAAGATATAAAGATCTAGGATATTAAGTGAATCGGTAGGATTTATATACTAGAAGTGGCTATGCTACCAAAAGTAAATCGATCTCTTTTAAAATTTCAAAACAAAATTTCACTAATCTTGTTTGGACAATTATCTGTTTCACATGGAAACAAGCAAATAAAACAGGATCTCTAAAACAATTGTAAGCAATAAAAGAACTCCTGGAGGTGTTGTGATCCCCATTCTTAAAATGTATAACAGAACTATAATAATAATCATAGCATGGAATTGGCAGCAGACATGTTGGTCTATAGAATTGAAGATTCAAATATAAATCCACACACTGATTTTCTTAAAAAACAAGTGAGTGACACTCAGTAGAAAAAGAAAATATCTTCAACAAATGGAGATTGTCAACATGGATACACTGTTTCTGGTAGAAAAGAAACTAGGAAATAGCTCTGAATTCATAGGTACAGGAAAACACTTTCTAAACAGAACAACTTTAGCACAAGAACTAAGAATAATTAACAAATCGAAGCTCATGAAAATGAGAAGCTTCTGTACAGCAGAGACCGCTCATTTGGGCAAAAGGACAAGATATAAAATGGGAAGATTTTTACCAAATAAGCATCTGATAGAGAGTTTATATCCAAAATATATACAAATAAAAATCCTGGATATCAAGAAAACAAATAACTCAGTTTATGTATGAAATACAGATATAAACAGACAATTTGCAATATGGCTGATAAACACTTAAAGAAATGATCAACATCCATCATCATCAGGGAAACGCAAATCAAAACTACTGTGTGACTTTGTGTAAGTTAACTTGATGTTAACTTACAGCAATAAGAATAGCCACAAGCAGTAAAGCAAGTGAGCTCAAGCTAGGAATCATTTGGGATAAATGGAACACTGCCCCATTGCTAGTGGGAATGAAACGTGTACAGTCACTATGGAAACCAATGTGGGGACTCCTCAAAGGGATGAGTATCAATCTTCATCAGGATCCAGATATACTACTCTTGGGCATATACCCAAAACATGTTCCTCCTACCACACAGGCACTTGTTCAACCATGTGCATTGCTGCTCTATTCAAAATCGCCAGAAATTGGAAACTGGCTAGATCACAAAACAGCAGAATTGAAAATAAAATGATTGTACATTTTGCTGGATATTGTAGCCCAGATGCTGGGCTGGCATATGTGGTCTCTTTTTTTTATTATTATTTCTTATTGGTTATTTTGTTTATTTACATTTCAAATGTTATCCCCCTTCCTGAATTCATCTCTGAAAAACCCGCATCCCACCTCCCTCCTCCCTGCCTCCACAAGGGTGCTCCCCTACCCACCCACTCCCACCTCACTGCACTAGCATTCACCCAATGGGGCATCAAGCCTTCACATGACCAAGTATCTCCCCTCCCATTGATACCAGAAAAGGCCATCTTCTGCTACATATACAACGGGAGCCATGTGTCCTGCCATGTGAATTCTTTGGTTGATTGTTTAGTCCGTGGGAGCTCTGGGGGTCTGCTTGGTCGATATTGTTGTTCTTCCTATGGGGATGAAACCCCTTCAGCTCTTTCAGTCCTTCCCCTAACTCCTCCACTGAGGAAACTGTGCTCAGTCCGATGGTTGGCTGCAAGCATCTGCATCTATATTGGTAAGGCTCTGGCCAAGCCTATATGTGGTCTCTTATAGTCTGCAGTACTTCTGTCCATGCCCTTCTTTTCTTTTACAGTACCCACTGAGAATTCACATGTAGCCAATATAGGTCTGCCTTTATTTGTTATATGCTATTTCATCTTTTTCCATTTATGGCTTTTAAGTTTTTTTATTTGTATATCTACTGTTTTGACTATTATGTGCCAAGGAGATCTTCTTTTCTGGGCCACTATATTTGGTGTTCTGCATACTTCAAATACTTTATAAAGTTTTCCTTCTTTAGAATAGGGAAAGTTTTTTCTATGATTTTGTTGAAAATATTTTCTGGACCTTTGACCTGAGTTTCTGTTCTTTCCTCTATTCCTATTTTTCTTTTATTTGGTCATTTCATAATGTCACAGATTTTCAGGATTTTGTGTCATGAATATTTTAAATTTGACATTTTCTTTGACCAAAGTATCTATTTCTTCTATCATATCTTCCATGACTGAGATTCTCTCTTCCATCTCCTGTATTCTGTTTGTAAAGATTGTCTCTGCAGTTTCTCCTTGAAGTCTCATTTCCAGAATGCCCTCAGTATGAATTTCCTGTATTGATGCTATCTCCATTTTCAGGTGCTCAGATGTTTGTCTTATTTCCTTTCCTACTTTTGTTGTTTGTTTGTTTTTTTGGAATTTTAAGAAGGATTTATCCACATCCTCTTTAAAAATTATCATATTCATACAGGCTGTTTAAAGGTCTTTTAATAGTTTTAGCTATGTTAGAATACTAAGGCTTCTGAGATATGGTTGTTGGGTTCCAGTGGAGACATATTGTTCTTAATGTTCTTGATTGTGTTTTCATTTTGGCATCTAGGAATCTGGAATTAGGAAGATGTTAGTTCTATAGGCTGAGGTCTGATTTTGTCTTTGTTGTATTGACGTTTTTTCTTTGTTTTCTGTTCTCTATCAGGATTTTAGGAGAATGTGGTAGTTATGTTGTCTACCAAATACACATATACACATTCACATACACATACACATACACATACACATACACATACACATACTCATACACATACACATGTATGTAGAGGAATTAGGAGTCACAACTTGGGGTTCCAGGTAAAACTTGTCTCTATGTATTGGAGCTGACATTTAGAAATAGGAATAGGATAGTGATCTAAGGGTTTTCACAGGAGAGGTGAAGATAGTGTTCCACCAGGGTCTTCTTATTTAGTCTCCTTGGACCAGGAGCAGATAGTGAAGAGATGTTACCCCAGAATGTATGCTATAGCACTTGGGATTAGACTCTTGGACTGTATCTGGAGAATTGGGAGGAAGGAGGAATATCTGAAGTCAGTCTATTTCCCTGGAAGGAGTTTCCTGTGGATATGACTGAAGTGGCTACTAGAATTGGGGCCTGGAATAAGGTAGTGAGTAGAGAAAAGTAGTTAGAAAGGTAAGATCTGTGTGATGTACTCAAGGTAGGATAGAGAGAAGGCTGCCACTTGGGTTCTACTGCAAACCTGGTGATGAAACTTGGGGCATTGGAACTGGGGAAACATAAAGGTGAAAATCTACAGTCAGTCTACCTGGTTGCCTGGCAACAGTAGCCTATAGTTTAGGGAGTGCATAGTGGTGCTAAGGGCTTGAATAAAACAGGTGGACTGTGGTTAGGATGGAAAGATTTATGGAATCTACAGAAGATGAAGTCAGAGGGATGGAAGCTGTACCAGGTGTTCTTTTGCCAAGTCAGATATGAGACTGGAGATTGCATTTGGTGGAGAGGGGAGAGTGGTTAGCACCATCATTTAGCTTACCTGTTTCCCTGACCTGCTTAATTTGTGTGTTCCCTGATAATGCCTGCTGTTGTTAGAGGCTGGAATAATGGTATGTGTCTGGTGAATAAAGATTGTAGGAGATGATCTTCATGATCCAATCCATTGGTGATGTCAGAGAAGAAAATGAAACCACATGTCTTCTGCTCCAAAGCTGGGAATGAAACTAGACCATTGGATCTGGGGGCACTGGAAAGGGGGTCATGATCTGAAATCAGCCTACCTCCTTCCCTGGCAGGTGTGGTCTTTGCTTTATCGTTTTTAGATATGTTTAACTTTGTTGTTCTTGAGACACTGTCTCTCAGTAACCAGGATCTCTCCTAGTAGGATAGATTTAGTAGTTAGTGATTTTTCAATAGGCAAAAATGACCAAGGTAAAAGCAAGGTACTACAGAGTCATGGAATATGGGTCAATGTTCAAGGATAGGGGCCTATATGTGGTTGGTATTTATTAATTTTTTTGGAAATTTGAAAAGGCCTGAAACAACCTTGACTTTCATGGTTGTTGTTCAAAGAGGATATAGGAGAATTTCATAGGCTTAAATGATTGTATTTTGACCATATGTAGGCAAGAAAAGGGCAGATAGAAATAATGGTTAAATGAATTTCTGGAATTACTCAAGTTAAATTAGGGGAGGAATGAGGTCCTCCAGATAGAGAAAATGAAGAATTCTCTTAGAAATGAAACAATAGCACAGTTGAAATTTTGGCCATAAATTATTAAACATACAGAACAGATATGCCTCTACATGTTGGGGAACTTTGCTGCACTCCTTGAATGTGGAGTGTTTCAAGGCTGAGCAAGTAAACTATGGTACTGTCCAAACACAGTCATTTAGGTATCAACTTGAATTATGAAAATACCAAAATTTCCACAGTTCCCTTTTTCCACTGAGAGTTCTGAGAATCTTCTTGAATTCTGTATTCAGTTGGCTGGGAATATTGGTTGCGAGATTCTAACAACTATCTGCACTTTAGCAAGTTTCCTTACCTGTAATTATTAAGCAATCCCCATCATCTTAGGTACAGTGTAGCTATCCTGGGGAGATATGAATGAGAAAATGCCTACTCACCCTAGATATAAAAGTGACAGCAGATGAAAATAAGGATACAACCAAAATCCAATACAGTAATCCAAAGTATCTTTTGGGGTTACTCAGAAAAATACAGGCAAGAGCTTACTTAAAGGATTATAAATGATTCAAAGACAGTTTTATGACCAATGCCCACCCCAATATGAGTGATTTATAATAAAAAACTGTAAATGTGAAAGCACTGCACACCTGAAAAGTGGGAGAATGTTCTTTCCATTTAGTCAGTTGCTCTTATATTCTTCTATGCAGGTCAACTGGTCAATGCTTCTTCAAGGCAACTCAGTTTATTTGAGAATATCTCTAAACACTCCATCCATCTTAGAAACTTTCTGAAGGGTTTGATTTGTATATGAGGTTCATTCTAGGGTGGAATGCTTCCATTTCCCTTTGAACTTCATGATTATTCATGACCTTCCATTCAAGGTGGAGGCTTTTTCTCTTGGGAAATAGCTATACAATAGCATGTTATGGAGACTCTGTACATCATGGGTAGCACCTAAAATCCATGATGCTTTTAAGATATTAAAACAATAAAAATATTTATAAAATTTCAATTTGTGTAATAAGGAAATTGTATGTTTACTTTAAATGGGTAAAGGAACACACGGTATTTAAAATTCTTAAGAGAGGTGAGAGGACAATCATAGGTCTCAGCTCTACCTACTCTTCCTCATCACTCATCTGTTGCTACATCTTCCATTACTCTTCACCAGTCTTCCTGGCCTCTTATATTTCTTTTAGGTGCAGTAATACAGATCATATCTGTTTCCTTAGCTGCAGACAGAAAAAAATGTTTTTCTATGATCATTGTTCAGGTATTACTTTCCTCCTGCTGACTTATATAGCTGCTCAAGTTGAATAAGAAAGTGTTTGTTCACAGCTGCTAGATCCTCAATTTAATGAGTTTCAAATTCTTGACAACACTCACACCCTTTAACATGCTTGTCATTAACAAGCAGCCCTCAGTAGTTCTGTTTCCTGAAAGAGGACATCTGTGTGATTTTATCTAGCCTGCTTCCCTAAGTATTGAAGAGGTTTTTAATTCACTCCCCAGTTTGTCATTGTGCTATGACATCCTATCCAGTGCTTTTGGATGAAATGAGGATCAGTTATTGAACAAACACATGCAAATATGTTTCAGAACATCTTCTGATTCCTGTTCCATCTGCTTCATCCATTGACTGGGTTCAACTACTCTCTTTTTCTTTGAATAAGCCAACACCCTGAGCTCAATAGCTCTATTTCCAATTCATTATAATGAAGTATTGACTTACAAGGAGATGTGGGGACCAGTGACTTACAGATGACTCAAAAAGATGGTATTTCACTTCTCTGTTGGCTTAAAACCTAAGTTGGACACAGTGTGGACAGAAGGCAAATGTTAATCCAATAAATTTGCTTCTTTATTAAATATTGAACAATAAATAATTCTCATTTTCATAATTAATTTTAGAATTCTTTCTCATCCATTCTCGGCTTTTATATTAAGGAGGTAACATTAGTTTATGTGACATGTGATTAATTTTTTAAGTAATGGTACACATAAATTCTTCTAGGATAGGGCTATGTTCAGACTTCCTGTAACTGCAGATGATGACTGTAAATTCTAGAATATTTTTGAGATCCACATTGCCAGTTATTTTGCATTTGGTAGTATGAAGACAGTAATTATTTTTATTGTAGATTACAACATTGTGTTTGTCATTTTACTAATACACCATTAGATTGCCAAGAATTCCCAAATGTCTATATTCTACTGTGGGGTGATTTTAAGTCCCATAACTTAGGTGTTAGGAAGTTATTGACTTTATTGCTGGATAGAAGAACTTTATGAGTTCTGGAGTCTAGAGAGAGGCCCAAAGCTCTAAACAATTCTCTCACATGACAGATTTCTATATCTCCTACAAACTCCACATTAATTATTGTCAGCCTTTGGGAAATAATAAAACAATAAGAACTTTACAAAGAATAGTTTTGCTGTGGAGACTCTCACAAGAAACTCATAATTGTTTCTTGTAATTATGAAATCAAAAGTTTTAGAAAACTTTTGGCTGCTATTCATGGTGCAGTCATTATGATTGCAAATGAAACAAAAATTTGTAGTTGAGAAGGGACCTTTATCTCTAGTTGCACCCTTCCTCCCAGCGCTGCCTGTCATACAATCAGGTACATAAGCTTACTATCCCTCAGAGGAAGGAGTCAGATGAGTGTCTTTTATTCTAGGAAGTGATATTTACAGTTAGCTTAAACAAAACAAGAGCCGCAAGGGAATACACCTGGTCTTGTGTCTTACTATAGTTGGTTATGTTAAAGAGCCCGGAATATTCCTCCCAGGACTCGTAGTTTTCTACAGAGATATTGTAGACTTGTGAGGTCATTCCCTTTATATCCTTGCTTTCAAGTGTATCCATTTGTCATAGAAAAACTAATTCTTTTTAGAAGTACCACTTGTGAGAAAAACTTTCTTCCTCACTCATAGTTCACAATAAGTTCATAGCTTTCTTATACAAGCACATACATTGAGCTCTCTCGCTCAAAACCAGAAGTGACCTTAAGTTCTGTGCCACAGTATCTTATTACAAGTTCAATTTCATGCTTTATAAATGAATGTCAAAATATAATCATTTATTTAATACTTCCAACTGTTTTCTTTCCTGGAATGATAACAAATAAATATATTCGAAGGAAACTAAACTTGTACTGAGACACTTTCTAATAGTATGAGATTAAAATTTGAATACTACATTTTTACTTTATGATATTAATTTAGGATAAAAATGCATTTTATGTGAAAAACCTGTATGGAGGTTTAGTGTTTGAAGTTGTGGCTGACATCACCTTCTTAATCTCAAACTTAGATGACTTCCTTTGCATGAAGCTTGGTGTTAATGTGTTTCAAATCTTCTCACTCCCAAGGAAGACTTACAAACCTAGAAAGTCTTTTACCAAATGTTTTCTTAGTTCTTGTCTTGGCAATGAGCAGAATCCTGTGTCTATATCAAATAGTTATGTAAATTAGAGAAAATACCAGAACATAAGTATAGCAGGATTATAACACATTTCTTTGCAGTTTTCAATTTAGTTTCACAAAACTTCTTAACATGATGAAACTATAAGTATGCATCAGTGAATGTACCTTACAGTTGGATAAGTGCAGGCTCACTGTGTGCTCATATGCAAAATCTTATCACTCTGAAGGCAAATGTCAGTCACTGGAAGCTTTCAAAGGGACTCCCAAATTGGGAAGTAGGAGTTGTACAACATCTCTGTGTTCTGATGAAATTTCTTGTTTTCTTTCTTTTATATCATTGCTTTATTGTCTCACTGAAGGATGGTTGGATACATTACACTTGATTTTGTAACACTGAGTACATTTTACTTCTTAGCCACCATCTCTAAGGATAACTCCAGGGTGCTGTTCTTATTTTGTAGAAATTGCTAATTATTTTTTTCTTACTCCTAGATATGGTCAGTGATTCCATCAATTTGACTGCTTAGAGTTTATCCATCTTTTCAATCAACACAGAACTCAAGGTGAGATGCTATAAAATAATGTTAGTGTTTTTAACTGTTCTTTGTTTGATCATGTATATTCTGATAAATGTTGGTATTTTTCTTTATATATGATTCTCATGTGGCACAGAAAATAAATATTAAATTCAATATTCTAATAAACTTAATAAAGAGCTTTAATTGTGCATCAGTCCTGATATTCACAGGTGTTTGTTCAGGCTTGGGCTCATAGTCAGCAACTAGAGTAATCAGCAATAGCTCAAGCACATCCAATGATGCTTTTAAAGAACTCAGATTCTATTTTCATGACACATAGATTTCAATTAAACAAACATGAAGTTATAGGCTTACAGTTCAGCTAGGATAATTAATAAAACCTATCTAGAATATCAAGACACACTATATTTGCTGTGTATAACAGTATCAGGAGACCATATTGTGAATCAGGATTATTATGGAAAGTTACTGATCATCCTGGATTACAAAGTGAGAACTTGTTTGAAATAAACCCCTCAAAGTTAGAAATATAAATTACTTTCAACTAGCTTTATGACAATTCTGTCATTACACCAATAGTAGAGTTCTGTTTAGTTATTTGTGAAATTGGGGGTATTAGTACATAATTTTATCTGTGTGTTAACTTTTAAGAGACTGGATCCCTGCTTACCTGTCTTGTATTTTTGTCCCTAAACATCAAAGCAGAGATTCTTCTACATATTCCTGGTATTTTTCAGTGTCTTTCATTTGGTAATGTTTTACAAGCTTCACTAACAATGCTATCCAGAAAAATCAAGTGTGAATATGAGCAGAGTCGTTGTGTTGTTAATAGGCACATGATGGTGGAGGTCGCTAGTTTGAGTCTATCATTTTCATGGAAATTCTGAACTGTCTTTGAAGGCAAAGACATAAGTGTGGGATGCTTGATGTGTAGGCTTTAATCTAATCTAATCACAAACAGACTCTTATTTTAGACAAGATTTTTAATTGTGTTCCCCATTAACAGTGTTTGAGATGTCTTTTTATTTTTCCCTTTTACATTAAAAAAAATTTTCTACAATATATTCTAATTACAGTTTACCATCGTGCTATTATTCATAATTCCTCCCCACCTCCCTTCTCATCTGGATATACACCCTTACTATATCTTATTATAAAATTATAGGTTCCTAATCTATAATAAAAACACCTAACAATAAAATATAATAAGATAAAATAAGCATCCCTTTGAACTTGAACAAGAAAAAACAACATAAAGAAAAGATCCCCAAGAGAAGATATAAGATTCAGAGAGCCACTCATTCACACACTGAGTATTCCTATAAAATACTAAACTGAAATCTGTAATAAATGCACTAAAGATCGGGTGCAGACTCATGTCAGCCCTGTGCTTGCTGCTTCAGCCCTTGTGAGTTTATATGAACTTTGCTCTGGTGATTTAGAGGGCCTTTTTCTCCTGGTGTCCTCTAAACCCTGTGGCAATTATACTTTTTTTACCTCTTCTTTTGTGGGATTCTTTGAAAAGTGACGGGATGGATTTAATAGAGACATTTCATTTATAGTCATGACTCCCAAGGTCTGTCTTGCAGTGTAATGTCTGGATATGGGTCTCTGTATTTTCTTTCTGCAGAAGGAAGCTTCTCTGATAAAGGCTAAATAAGGTATTGGTATAAAAGTATAATAGAATAATATTATGAGTCAATTTATTATTGCTTTTTATTGGTTATTTTATTTATTTACATTTCAGATGTTATTCCTCTTTCCAGTTTCCCCTCCATACACCCCCTATCCCCTTCTCTCCCTCTCCTTACCTCTATGAGGGTGTTCCCCAACTTGCCCACCCACTCCTGCCTCAGCGGTCTAGTGTTTCCTTATCCTGGGTCATCAAGCCTCCACAGGACCAAGGGGCTCCCCTCCCAGTGATGCCAGATAAAACAATCCTCTGCTACATATCCAGCTGGAGTCATGGGTACTCCCTGTGTAGACTTTGGTTGGTGATATAATCCCTGGGAGCTTTGGGGCGTCTGGTTAGTTGATATTGTTTTTCCTATGAGGTTGCAAACCCCTTCAGCTCCTACAGTCTTTGACCTAACTTCCCCCACTGGGGTCCCCACACTCGGTCCAATATTTGACTGTGTACATCCGCATTATTATTGGTCCGGGTCTGGCAGAGCCTCTCAGGGAACAGCTATACGGGGCTCCTGTCAGAAAGCACTTCTTGGCATCAGCAGTAATATCTGGGTTTGGTGTCATCAGATGAGCTGCATCGCTAGGTAGGGCAGTCCACAGAGGGCCTTTCCTTCAGTTTCTGCTCCACTCTTTTCCCCTGCATTTTCTTTTGACAGGAGGAATGCTACATTAATATTTTTGAGGTGGGGGGACCCATCCCTCAACTTGGGGCTGTGCCTATCCACTGGTTATGGCCTCTACAGGTTGTCACACCCCTTTGCTGGGTATTTTTGCTAAAGTCCTCCCTGTTGGGTCCTGAGAACCTCTTGGGTCCCTGACATCTGGGACTTTCTAGTGGCTACCCCCAGTTTCCCCTCCCCCACTGCTACACACCTGCTTTCAAATTCCTGACTCTCTTTTCCTTTCCCCAAATTCCTCCCATATATGAACTGTCCCACCCATTTTCCCGCCCCCTACTCTCTCCCTCCCAGATCCCTCTCTCCCTCTTTGCAGAGATTATTCTCTTCCCCCTACTGAGTAGTACTGTAGCATCCACACTTTGGAATGATCTTCTTTAAAAAAAAAAGATTTATTTTATTTATTATATGAGTACACTGTCACTGTCTTCAGATACAACAGTAGAGGGTATCAGAACCCATTACAGATGGTTGTGAGCCACCATGTGGTTACTGGGAATTGAACTCAGGACCTCTGGAAGAACAGTCAGTGTTCTTAACCGCTGAGCCATCTCTCCATCCAAGGTATGATCATCTTTATTCTTGAGTTTCATATGTCTGTGAGTTGTGTCGTGTGTATTCCAAGCTTATTTTTGGCTAATATCCACTTATCAGTGAATACATACCATGTGTGTTCTTTGTGACTGGGTTACCTCACTCAGGATGATATTTTCACATTCCATCCATTTGTCTGAGAATTTCATGAAATCACTATTTTTAATAGCTGAGTAGTTCCCCATTATGTAAATTTACCACGTTCTCTGTATCCATTCCTCTGTTAAGGGACATCTGGCTTGTTTCCAGCTTCTGTCTATTATAAATAAGGCTGCTATGAACATAGTGGAGCATGTGTTCTTGTTATATGTTGAAGCAACTTTTGAGCAGTTTTCTTTTTTAAGGCCAGTATTATTTGGTTTTATCCTGAATCTCTGGGATATCTAGTCTCTGTTATTGGTCACCTAAGCAATGTCAGGAATGGGTTTCAGGAGGGGCAGGTATGGGTTCCATCTCATATAGTAAGCTTTGGGTGTAATCGCCACATTGGTTGGTTACTCCAACATGTTTTATGCCACCATGCGAAAACATAAACTTTAGGTAGTATGTTGTGTAATTCAAATGTTTTTCTTTGGCTGCGTTGGTATTTACATGTCTCTTTTGGTAGCCTGAAGAGTACATTCCCAGGTCAAAGACACTTAAACATATGGGTGAACGTTCTATGTGACATCCCCTCTTCTTCTCCATGTCCTATGAGTTGAATGTGGGCTGTCTTCAATAATGGTGCCTTGCTGTCAGTTTCTGGAAAATAACCTATTATCTTGGCAACAGCCTGGGTTATTTGGGGTTTCCATGAGACCATTTCTTTAACAACTTGATTGGATATAACCCAGTCCCAGTACTTGAAGATTTGTTTGGTGAGAAGATATCACCAGTTGGGACTCCATCTCCATCATTAATTGGAGACTTCATTAGGATTGCATTAATGCATTTTAAAATTTTTTCACTGTACAAAGTTTCTATGTCACTTCTCAAAGGTCCCCCAATTCTACACATCTGTCCCCACATTCCTCCATTTAGCCCATCTCCCATCTTCCTCTCCACACCACCATCCCTTCCTGCCTCCTGTCCCCAGTTTCCTCATAAAATTAACTAAATTTCTTTTTTCCAGGAAGATCCATATGAACCCTCTAATCTTTTTCTCTACATGTGACCTCTCCTATGCATCATAGCATAGTTATAATTTACTTAATGCTCAACATACATATATGCATATATACATATACACATGCATATACATATATATGCAGATACATACCATATTTATTTTTGTAAGTTTAGTTTACTTCACACAGGATGATTATTTTTTCTAGCTCCATGAATTTGACAGTACTTTTCAGAGTGTCATTCTATGTTGTGTAAATACCACCTTTTATTCATCTACTCTTGTTTGTATGAGAAGAATCTGAGTAGTTTCCAAGTTCTGGCTATTATGAATAAAGTAGGAATGAATATGTTTGAGCAAATGTCCTTGGGTTGGGTGAAAAGACAGGAGAAAAGTTCTGGGGGCCAGCAGAAGAATGGGTATATACAACCTCGAGGGGTAGGATGTGGAGGGAGCCTATAGAAAGTGCCAGAGGCCTGGAAGGTAAGAGACTCACAGGACTCTAAGGGAGAGGCCTTAGATGAAATGTCCAAGAGTGGGGAGAGAGTCCACTTCTAGAAGAAAGACAGGACATCAAGTGGAGGGATAGGATTGCCATCCCACAGTCAGACTGTGATCTAGAATTGTTCCTGTCCAAACAACTGCAGGGGAAAAAATGGAGAAGACACTTAGGGAAAGGAGGTCCAATGATCAGCCCCAATTGGGATCCAGCTCAAGGAGTGGACCCAAGGTCTAGCACTATTACTGATGCTATAGTGTACTTACAGACAGGATTCTAGCATGGCTATCCTCTGAGAGGTCCAACAAGCAGCTGTCTGAGGCAGATGCAGATACTTACACCCAACCATTGGACTGAAGTTGAGGACCCCTGTGGTTAAATTTGGGAAAGCCTGGAAGAAGCTGAGGAGGTAGACAACTCCATAGGAAGAACAGTAGTCTCAACTAATCTGGATCCCTGAGACCTTACAGACACTGAGCCACCAACCAGGCAGCATACAAGAGCTGCTCTGAAGTCCCAGACACCTATATAACAGATAAGTGTCTGGTCTAGCCTCAGTGGGAGAAGACATGCCTAAACTTTGAGATACATGAAGCCTCAAGGAGTAGAGAGACCGCCAGGGGGGGAGACAACCTCTCAGAACTGGGGGTCAAGGAGGAGTGTGATGAGAAATTGTGGGAGGGGGACCAGGAGGGGGCAAGAGTTGGACTGTAAAATAATAAAGTAATAATAAAAATTATTTACATACCTGAAAAGAGTAATTCTCGGCTTCATATATAAAAACAAAATCCCAGGATAGCTAAAAAAAAATCC
This sequence comes from Uromys caudimaculatus, assembly GCA_028551405.1. NCBI lineage: Eukaryota > Metazoa > Chordata > Mammalia > Rodentia > Muridae > Uromys > Uromys caudimaculatus. The sequence continues at coordinate 9,704,867 of CM052717.1, read as the reverse complement.
TGAACAATAGAAGAACATCTACATATATCAAAATCCCTGATTTCAAGCTTGATTGCAATGCAATATTGATTAAAATAAATATATGGTATTGGTATAGAAACAGACAGCTTCATCAATGGTATCAAACAATGGCCCAGAAATAAACCCATACACCTATACACACTTCATGTTTAACAAAGAATCCAAAAGTATACTGGAAAAAGAAAAATCTTCAACAAATGGTGCTGATCTACCTGAATGTATGCATGTAGATGAATGCAAATAGATCCATTCTTATCTCCGTGCACAAAACTCACCTCCAAGTGGATCAGGGATCTCAACTTAAAACAGGATACACTAAATCTAATAGCAGAGAAAGTGGGAAATAGCCTTGAACATATTTGTATAGGAGACAATTTCCTGAACACAACACCAATGCCTCAGGCTCTAAGATCAACAATTAATAAAAGGGCCTCATAGCACTGAAAATCTTCTGTAAGGTAAAAGACTCTGTCAACAGGATGAAACAGCAGCCAAAAGATTGGGAAAAAGATCTTCCCTAACCCCACATTTGACAGAGAGCTAATATTCAAAATGCATAAAGAATTAAAGAAGTTAGACTACATGAAAAAATGCAAATAAAAAATGGAGTACAAGTTAAAAAAAAGAATTCCAAACAGAGGAATCCTGAATGGCTGAGAAGTACTTAAAGAGATGTTCAACATCTTTAGTCATCAGGGAAATGCAAAACAAAATGACCCCAAGATTCCATATTACACCAATCATAATGTCTCAGTTCAAAAAAAGAAGCAACAGCAAATGCTGGTGTAGGTGTGGAGTAAGGGGAACACTCCTCCATGGCTGGTGAAAGATCAAACTTATACAAACACTCTGGAAATTTCTCTGAAAATGGGAAATTGTTCTACCTAAAGACCCAGCTATACCACTCCTGGGTATATGCCAAAAATATATTTCATCAAATTTTCTGGGAAGTGTTTTCTGAGAACCCAGAGGCTGTGTTCCAGAGATTGCCATGTTGTGCTGTGGCTTGTGCTGTGGCTGGACATGAAAATGTATAAGAGTCACCAAGGTGGTACTGGTTTTGAAGGCAGAAAGGGGTCATGAAGAATAACTGAGGCTCAGCACTGTGAGAGGCCATGGAAGGCCACTGATGAATGTGCAGCCTCAGTTGAAATTGATGGCTCAGGACAGAGGGGACATGCAAAGGTATTGAGTACTGGCACCATGAAGAGGGCCTATGATAGGCTATTGGTCAAGCCTAGTTACAGTGAAAGACAGCAGTGTTTTGGAGATGCCAATACCATGAAATGGCCACCAAGAACAGCAGTAGCAGTGGAGTATAGGGATCTGGAACCTAGAAGACATGGTGTGTGCTACAAAGGGCAGAGCTGGAGAAGTGACCCAAACCCTTGTAGGAGCCTAGAAGATCATGAGTGGATCCCAGACATTGAACGGTTGGAGTTGGGTTTTGATTTTGATTGTGACTATGTCCTGATAATTTACACTCTTGAAGTAAGGTATTTTAGTAGAGCCCACAGTTAAGAGACTTTGAATTTTTAAAAGACTTTGAATTTTAAAGATATGGGATATTTTAAAGAGATTGAACTTTTAATATGTAAAGACTGTGGGACTTTTAAAGTTATTTAGATTTTGGGGATGAATAAGAAAGTAAGGGTTAAGGCTTAATAGTGATGTATTTGTGTGTCAAGTTGACAAGGGGTCAACTGTACTGGCTGGTTTTGTGTGTCAACTTGGACAAGATGGAGTTATCACAGAAAAGAGCTTTAGTTGAGGAAATGCCTCCATGAGATCCAGCTGTAAGGCATATTCTCAATGAGTGATCAAGGAGGAGGACCTATTGTGGGTGGTGCCATCCCTGGGCTGGTACTCTTGGGTTCTATAAGAGAGCAAGCTGAGCAAGCCAGGGGAGGCAAGCCAGTAAATAACATCCCTTCATGGCCTCTGCATCAGCTCCTGCTTCCTGACCTGCTTGAGTTCCAGGCCTTACTTCCTTTGGTGATGAACAGCAGTGTGGAAATGTAAGATGAATAAGCTCTTTCCTCCTCAGCTTGCTTCTTTGTCATGATGTTTTGTGCAGGAATAGAAACCCTGACTAAGACAGGCTGTTATGGAAAAGTTGATGGAAGGATTGAAAGCCATAAAGAGGATAGCAGCTCCAAAGGAAGATGAACAGAGTCATCTAAAGTGTAACCTTGGCAGCACCAAGAAGTGAGCCACCAAAGAGCATAAATATTCTGGATTTCAACCCCTAGCACATAAGGCTACCTTCTGGGCTGCAATGGGAGATGATGTACCGAACACAGCTATACAGAGAATTTTCAACCGAGGAATCTCAAATGGCTGAGAAGCACTGAATGAAATGTCAAACATCCTTAGTCATCAGAAAAATGCAAATCAAAATGACACTGATATTCTACCTTATACCAATTAGAATGACTAAAGTCAAACACTCAGATGATAGCATATGCTAGCATAGATGTAGAGAAGGAGGAACAATCCTCCATTGTGGGATGAATTACAAACTGGTAGAACCAGTCTGAAAATCAATCTGGATATTTCTCTGAAAATGGGAAATAGTTCTATCTGAAGACCCAGTTATACCACTCCTGGGTATATGCCAAAAAATATTTCATCATACCACAAGAACATATGGTCCACTGGGTTTATAGAAGCCTTATTTATAATAGAAAAAGACTGAAAACAATACAGATATCCCTCAACAGAAGAATAGATACAGAAAATGTGGTTCATTTACACAATGGAATAATAACCAGCTACCTACAATGAAGACATCATGAATATTTCAGGCAAATGGATGGAATTAGAAAATCTCATCCTGAGTGAGTCAACAGAGACCCAAAAAACATGCATGCTATGTACTCCCTAAAACAGGGGCATTAACCAAAATATCCAGAATACCCATGATATACCTGACAGGAAGTAAGAAGTTTAACAAGGGAGGCCTATGTGATGTTTCAATCCCATTTATAAGGGAGAAGAAAACAATCATGGGAAATAGATATAGGGAGGAAGCTAGGTGGGAGAGGGGAAGGTGTGAAAAGGGGGTCTGGATTAGACAACGGGGGGAGACAACAGCATCTTAGAGGTCCAGGAGAATGAATGGAAATAGACAGCTGTGGTGTGTCAGAGGAGGAGGGATCCTCCAGAAAATACCAGAGACCTGAATGTTAGAGGCTCCCAGGACTCAATGGGTCTGACCTTTGCCAAAATATCCTATAGTGGGGCAATGGAACTGGAAGCAAACACCTTCTTTAGACAGACAGGGCCCCCAGTAGATTCACCAATTTACCTTCAACATTTTTGACACAGAATTGTTCCTGTGTAAAGAATACAACAACAAAAATGGAGCAGAGATTGAAGGAAAGGTCATTCATTGACAGGACCAACTTGGGATACATCCAATGAGCAGACACCAAATGCTGACCCTATTGCTAATGCCAGGTTGTCTTTGCAGACACGAAGCTAGCATGGCTGTCCTCTGAGAGGACCTACCTCTCAGAAGTAGACTTAGACATTCAGGTGTCTTATACAAATACAGATAATTATTGCCAACCACTGAGCTGAGATCAGCAACCCCTGTGGAAGAGTTAATGAAAGTATTGAAGAAGCTGAAGGGATGGCCAACCCAAAGGAATACCAACAGTCTCAAGTCACCTGAACCCCTGGGAGCTCCCAAAGACTAAGCCACAAACCAGAGCATACAAGAGGTGGTCCATGGCCCCTAGCCATGTAGTAGAGGACTATCATGTCTGTCATCAGTTAGATACATTGTGTCTAATCCTATAGAAACATGTAGCTCTGGGTAAGAGTGGAAGGGGTGGTGAGTTGGGTATGGGATGAGTGGGTGGTTGTTGTAGGGGGGTGAGGAGAACGCCCTCAGAGGCAAGTGAGGGAAGGTTGTGTGAAGAACTCTTGGAGGGGGACAGAGGAGGGAAGCTACATTTGGGATGTAAATAACTAAAGCAATTTTTTAAAAATGAGTATGTGATGATGTCATTTTCTCAATTGCTATTCCTTTTTCTCAGATGCCTCTATCTCATATAAAGCCAACAAAAACAAAAGACAAAAGGAAAACAGAAAACATTATTGATACCTTGTTAACTTCACAGTCACGTTGATATTAAACCAATAACCATTACTTTCACATTTAGACCCAAGATCTATTATTAATATCAATGTCACAATTTAAAGGATTACAACCTTGAAAAAATTATCAGTCTTTGAAAATTTCAACATTTTAATAGTCCAAGTTTTCTTCTAAAACTCAGTGTTTCCTTAAATCTCCAAAGTCTTCCAAATCTGTGGTCCTGTAAAATAATTTTTTAAAAGGCATGCATTTTTAATACTAGAGGATAAAAATAGAGCACAGCACTTCCCAATGCAAAAGTAAATGACAACCACGTAAACCACTCAGTGACCAATATCTGGGGCTCAAGACCATGGATTCAGAGGGTCTTTGTAACTTTTATTCTCTAGCTCTCTTTTCTACATCACACACCCCTTGTCTTGTTGATTCAATCCAACTGTTCTGCACACCTGGTATCAAGTATACTGGGTTCTTCCAGACTTCACTGATGATCTCCTGGTCTCTCTTCTGTCACTCCAACCTGTCAAACATGACCACACTTAAGCATATCTCCATGACACATTCAATTCTGGAATTACCACTGAAACTGAGGCTTAGACTTCATTAACGACCTCTCCTTATATCTTCTGGTGTCAAGCCTTAAGCACTCTACCTGATTCATTTAATATTGGAGTCTCCCCTACAACTGAGTCCACACATGCACTGAAGTATGCTCTGTGCCTATTTCTCTGTACCAAGACTCAGCTGCTCTCCATGTCCCTTTTCTCCATTTAAAAATCAGTAATGTGGGGATACTTAGACACTACCAACTTTAGGTAGCAGCATGATATTCAGTCTTTACCAAGCCTGGACCTAATAAAATAGATAGTTTGAACCTGTAGAGACCATGTTCAGAGATTAGGCACGGGCCCCAGGTGAGTGATCTGGCCACCCATCTCAAAAGTATGAGCCCAGAATTGCTCCTGTCTAAAGGACACACAGGGACAAATAGTGAAGTAGAGACTGAAGGAAAGGCTATCCAGAGACTACCCCACCTAGGGATCCATCCCATCTGCAGATACTATTGCTGATGCCAAGAAACTTGCTGACAGGAGCCTTGTATAGCTGTCTGCTGAGAGGCTTTCCCAGAGTCCAACCAATACAAATGTGGATTCCCGAGGCCAACCATCAGACTGAGCACCGGGGCCCCATTCGAGGAGTTAGGGGAAGGATTGAAGGCGCTGAAAGGGGTTTGCAATTCCATAGGAAGAACAACAACATCAACCAACCAGAACCCCACTCCAGAGCTCCCAGGGACTAAATGACCAACCAAAGAATACACATGGAAGGACCCATGGCTCCAGCTGCATAAGTACCAGAGGATGGACTTATCTGGGATCAATGGGAGGAGAGGCCCTTGGTCCTGTGGAGGCTCAATGCCCCAGTATGGGGGAATGCTCAGGCAGTAAGGCGGATGTGGGTTGTTGGGTGGGTGGGTGGTGGAACACCCGTAAAAAAGCAGGGGCGAGGCGATAGGGAGTTTGCAGACGGAAAACCGTGGGAAGAGAGATAAGATTTGAAATGTGAATAAATAAAATAATCAAGTAAAATGAAAAATAAATACAATGCATCTCTCTCTCTTTTTATTCAATTTAAATCCTAATATCATCTCCCTCTCCTCCAAGTACCCCCCTCACACAGATCTTACCCACATTCTGCCCTCCTCTTCTCCTTTGAGGAGGTGGAAACCCCCTCTCAGTATGACTAACCTCCAAGACATCCTAACACTTCCCAACAACCCATACCCTAACAGTCTCCCACAACATTTTTAATTGAGTATTTGTTTTGTTGTTGTCTAAATTATTGAGTTCTTTAAAATTTTTAGATATTAGCCCTCTGTCAGATGTAGGGATTTTGAAGATCTTTTCTCAGTCTGTAGGCTGGTGTTTTGTAGTAGCCTTTGACTTACAGAAGCTTTTCAGTTTCATGAGGTCCCAAGGAATATTGGTTGATTTTGGTGCCCGCGCCATAGGTGTACTGTTCAGGAAGTTGTCTCCTGTATCAATAATTTCAAGGCTATTCCTCAGTTTCTGTTCTATTAGATTTAGTGTGTCTGGCTTTATCATGAGGTCTTTGATTCTCTTGGAGTTAAGTTTTGTGCAGGGCGAAAACTATGGATCTATTTACATGCAGACATTCAGTTACAGCAGAAATTTTGTTGAAGATGCGATCCCTTTTCTGTTGTATGTTTTTGGCTTCTTTGTCAAAAAACAAGTCTTCATAGATGTGTGGGTTTATTTCTGGGTCTTCTATTATATTTCATTCATCAACTTGTGTGGTTCTTTAACAATTCCATGTAGTTGTTATTAATATTGCCCCCTAGTACAACTTGAAGTCAGGAATGGTGAAACCTCCAGAAGTTCTTCATTATTTCAGGATTGTTTTGGCTATCCTGGAATTTTTGTTTTTCCATATAAAGTTGAGAATTTTTCTTGAAAGGTCAGTAAAGAATTCTATTGAAATTTTTATGACAATTGCATTGAATCTGTAGATTGCTTTTGTTAAGATGGTCATATTCACTAAGTCAATCCTACCTATCCATGTGCATGGAAGCTCTTTCCATCTTCTGGTATTTTCCTTAGTTTCTTTCTTCAGAGACTAGAAGTTCTTGTTATGTAGGTCTTTTACTTGCTTTGTTAGAGTTGCTGTATATTATTTGTGGCTGTTATGAAGGGTGTTATCTCCCTAATTTCTTTCTCAACCCATTTATCATTCATACAAATGAGGGCTACTGGTTTCTTTGAGATAATTTTATAGCTAGCCACATTGCTGAAGGTGCTTATCAGCTGTAGCAGTTCCCTGTTAATATTTCTGAAGTCATGTATGTATGTTATCATTATAATCTGCATATATAAGAATACTGTGAGTTCGTCCTTTCCAATTTGTATCACCTTAATCTCCATTTTTCGTTTTATTGCTGTAGCTCTAACTGCCAGTACTTTATTGTAGAGATAGGGAGAAAATGGAGAGCTTAGAATTGCTTTAAGTTTCTCTCTATTAAGTTTGCTATTTAGTATTGGCCTCCTGTATTTTGCCTTTATTGTACTTAGGTATGTGCCTTGTATCCCTAATCTCTCCAAGACTTTTAAGAAGAGAAGGTGTTGTGTTTTGTCAAAGACTTTTTCAACATCTAATAAGAAGAGAATGGTTCTTTTACTTTCCATATATTTGAATGTTGGATTATGTAGATGGATTTTCATATATTGGAACCATGCTTGTATCACTGAGATGATGGCTATTTGATCATGGTGGATGATGTCTTTGATTTGTTCTTGGGATCAATTTATGATTATTTTATTGAAGGTTTTCCATGAATATTCATAAGAGAAATTGGTCTGAAATTCTCTCTCTCTCTCTCTCTCTCTCTCTCTCTCTCTCAAATTTGACTCTTTGTGTGGTTTAGGTATTAGGGTGATTGTGGCCTCATAGACTGAGTTTGTCAAAGTTCCTTCAATTTCTTTTTTATGGAATAGTTTGAGGAATATTGGTTTTAGGTCTTCTTTGAAAGTCAGGTAGAAGTATGCCTTAAAACCATCTGGTTTAAGTGGGTATTTTTGTTTGGTTGGTTTGGTTTGGTTTCTTTGTTTTGTTTTGTTTTGTTTTTTCAATTTTTTTATTTTGGAAGACCTTTTTATTATTAATCATTCCATTCATTTACATCCCAAATGACATTCCACTCTCTGGTTACCCCTCCCCAAACCCCCCATCCCACATCCACACTCTCCCCTCTCCCCTTCTCCTCCATTTCCTTAGGGTTATAGGACTATTTAGGTAATTCAACTGTTCTTGTTTAAACTTTAGTAACTTTTAGCTGTCTACAAAATCATCCATTTCATTTAGATTTTCAGTATTTTGGAGTATAAGTAGTTGAAGTAACAACTAAGGATTCTTTGAATTTCCTCAGTTTGTTTTGTTATGTTTCCCTTTTCATTTCTGATTTTGTAAAATTGGACGCTTTCTCTCTTTACCTTTTACTTAATTTTTCTAAGGGTTTGTCGACCCTATTGATTTTCTCAAAGAGCCAGCTCTTGGTTTGATTGAATCTTTATATCATTTCTCTGTTTCTAATTGATTGATTTGTGCTGAGTTTGATTATTCCCTCTTCGGTGCATTTGCTTCTTTTTACTCTGAAGCTTTTAGGTGTACTTTTACTTCATTAGTGTGAGATTTCTACAATTTCTTTATGAAGACATTTAGTGCTTTGAAATTTCCTCTTAGCATTTCTTACTTTATATCCCATACTTTTGGTTATGTTGTGCCATCATTTACAGTTTATTTTAGACAGTCTTTAATTTCTTGATTTCGTGTCTGACATGATGATCATTCAGTAGCGAATTGTTTATTTTCTATGAGTATGTAAGCTTCCTGCATCAATTTTTAATCAATCCATTTTAATTTCTCAGCCTTAATCAACAAGCATCTAAAGACCAGCAAAGTGATGACTTTATTTAAACAGTAATAATCTCTTGTAATTTCAAGACATTTCTTTATCCCTAATCATCTAAAACCACATTAGAATATAAACTGGTACAAAATTGACCATGATAAAATATCACTTCTTCCCTCTGAAACTTTATAGGCCATGCCCCCATAATCTTCACTGTTCTCATCATTATCTTTCATGATTGAAAAAAAGTTTATTAAACTACAAACATTCAAGAACTATTCTACCCCCAAGATCAAAAACCTTTGAATTAAATGTATGCAGAGAAAAAATCATAGTATGTATAATTATTATGTGGGTTTTACCACACTTGAGGGTACTGGTATATATTCTCCTGGAATAATCAGAGTATACTAGTTTCTTCCCCCAAATTCCTAAGTGATTTATCATATATTCTGATATCATTTTTATCACTCATCTGTTCTATGCACCTCCTATTTAAATACATTTTTCTTATAACAGAAGAGAAATTCTTTCTTTAAAATGCAGTTTATTCATATAGCGCTATACTTGAATATGTCGAGTCAATATTTAAGGAAATTTTTTAGATTCAACCAATTTGATATTTATTACATGTTAATTTATTTGTAATATATTTAAACACATAAGAAAGTGATTTATTACTTCCAAACTGTTTGGACAATAGGAATCTGTACTGGGATGCAGACTATTTGCTGCTCCAGATTATACAACTTACCGTAGAGAACTTCACTTACTATAGTTTAAAGATGGGTAAGTGCCACATATCTTAATTAAAATGAAAGTTATGAATAGTTTAAGCATCTTTGAAAGATGAAAATTATCCTATATCCCTTCAATTGACGTAGACTAAATTGATAGGATTCCCAGAGTAAAAATAAATGTGTTTAGTCCTTGGGAAACAAAAGACAGTATGACCATTCTAATAATAAATGGTACCTTCTGCCCACTATTTCAAATCTCATTAGAATGGAATGAGCCCCGTATACACAAGCATTTTGTAACTTTTAAATGATGTCCCTGATAAAATGACAGTTTCATACAGACAAAAACAAATAAAACCCTCAAACACTTTGTTTATACCAAAAATATTAACTTTATTTCCTTCTGTATTAAAAGTTTTTTGGTTATCCATTCCATAAATCGAACAGTCATTTTTATACAAAAATCATATTTATACTACAATAATAAAGACAATATAAGTAAAATATGTATATCAGACACAAACACATGTGAGACATAATGAAAATTTATTTCCCCACAATAGTCAGCACTTAGTTTTTAATATATTAGCCTGCATCATACTCATCTAATTCATATATATTTTGGTCAACCACATTGTGGAAACTTACTCTAAAGAACTAAGAGATAAGACATTAATTTCACTAAGAAAACTACTATATGAGAAAAAATGGACATCATTCATGTAGAGTACAACATCAATTTTTAGAGTTCTGCTCAGCTGTGATCATATTAAGAGCACTGTCAGTAAGATGAAAACCCACATACCTCTGAGACATTATCTCATACAGATTAGAAGCTTATCTCATCAATTTAATGTTGAACTTTGTATGCATGCAAGTGATAAAACACATAAATCAACAGAAAAAAATATATCATCTACACACTTGTGAAGCAGTTATTTGATTTTGACATTACTTATCCATAACAAACAGAATTTGAGTGGATCAAAGTCATGACTTATGAAAAAGGGGCTCAAAGTGGGAAAACACATAGAAGTGATGGCTTTGATGTTCACTAACCACCAGCTGGGCTCATACAAAACAGCAACAAAGCCTTGCAATATGGAGGAGAGAGTATAAAAGGCTACAAATGCAGACACAAGAAGAAGGATATTCTTGGTGGCTCTAGTCTCAGGGGAGGTTCTAAAGGAAACAGAGGTGCTCCGGATGTGTTGCATGTGCTGTTTGTGTCTGTACAGAAAGACAATCATGGAGGCACTGGACCAGATGATGAGCACAGAAAACAAGACTTCAGGAAATATGATTAATGCTATGTACAGTGATTCTATGATTTTATTACAACCACAAGAGGAACAGAATAAAAAATCTTGGGTTTTTGTCATATTATTTTGAATAATTTTGATATGCACAAGCACGGGAAAAATGAAATTTATAGTAATATACATGACCCAGCAGAGGGAAATAGACATGCCAATGTAGTTTGAATATGTGACTTTAATATTCTTGCAACAGGATTTCTGGGAGCTGATGGTGATGGCCTGGTAAACACTCAAGAGGCAGGTAGTGCCCACAGACATGCTTCTGCCAAGTCTTTGAATATATAAAACAAGTTTGCAAATAAAATTATGGATGAATGCTTTCATTCCAAAAGCTGCCATTGTGTAAGGCACGCCTTTGGAAAGAATTATCAAGAGGTTGGCTGTAATAAGATGTGTGCGAATTAAATCTGTAGGCTTCAATGTATATTCATTATAGTAAATAATTAGATACTGGGATAGAAGAGCAATATTTCCCAGAATTCCAAACGTACTTTGTGATAAGAACATTATTCCTATTGCATAATTCCCCAAATCCATTTTGTCATTTAAGAACTTTTTCTTTAAATTATGGCAACACTTATTTTTCTGAGTAAAATGGTGAATTCAATGTTTTATTGTCTAGGTTGGTAGAAAAGAGTCACTTGAGTTCAATAAAACAACACAGATATGTGCATCACAGCACGGTCATGGCACAAATGACGTATATTTTGGCAACCATAATAACATTCCATAACATTGTTCCAGTCTTAAAGGCATACATTTCTGAAGAGAACTCTAAGTAATATTTCTTAGAATATTCAGCATTAAGAATGCAGCATTGTTACTACAAAAAAAAGCATTAATGAGACATTGCAAATTTATGTCAGTAAAGAAGAAACTCCATCATCATCTGCTCCAGAAAATAAATCCATACTGAGTACATTTCTAATCTGAAACTTTAGCATAAATAATTAAGTGCTATGAGAATAATGTTCGCATTTTTCTATGCTTAAGCAAGAAAATATTTATTACCTAGCATAAATGTATTTATCATAAGATTAAAAAAGAAATTTAAATAATGTTATTGAAAGAAAGTGCTAATTAATGGTCTACTTCATAAACTCATATGCAAACGATGCCTACAAATAAATGTTTAAAAGGCAATGCTGGTATTTGTCTAAGAAAGATGTTATGGAACCTTAGACCCAAATTATGGGCCCAAAGATAAAACATCCTTGAACAATAATGATGACAATACAATTTAAAAACTATGGTGATCAATGAATATTTTGTAATAAGCTGCAAATTTTACTCTCATTGTATTATGGTCTCCATTAGATAAAGAAACAGGAACAATGGCATTCACCAGAATATACACACTCTTACAGGAAACAGGTGAATGTCCAGGAAGCTTGGCAGCATTGTACTTCATGGAGTTCCTGGATAAGAATTACACAAAGTAATTGTTCTGATAACCTATCATACTAGATGTTGAAATTCAGGAATGTAATGGTGACATAATGGGAATCTTCCAATATAACAATTGTCAAGATGTTGAGACACTTGGAAAGACAATAATTTGGGAGTGAAATATACCCCATGTTTGAATAAGAAGTGTAATAACTTACATCATATGCAATGCAGAAATGGAAAAGTTGATAATCAGGAAAGAAAAGTTATTCAGCATTCCATCTTCATTCTGAAATCCATGGAACATTTCTATTTCCTGAGCTCTAGATTCATTTTGCCAGTTTCCATTGTCTGAAAATTGTCTTGAGATTTTATAAAGGATTAGAGGTTCTCTATTGAATCACTCAGTGTGGTCACACTTATCACATTAACTAAGATCATGTATTCTCATTTTAGACCTAACTTTAGACTTTATTATGTTCAGACATTTCCTCAGCATTAATTTTAAACCTGCAAACAGAATTGGCAATCTTGTTTCTATGGAAATCTTGTTCCTTCTGTGATTTTCATAAATCTGTGATGTGAAAGATTATCCTTCATTCCTTGACAAGAAAATTTGTTAGATATTTGTTAAAATTATCCTCAAATTTCATCTGTTATGAGAAGTAGGTAGAATTTAGAAATGTGGACAGTAAATGATTCATGTAACAAATCACGTAGATTTGTGTTTAAGAGTAATATGGTAGAAACATTCTAAACATTTTCAGTCTTAGTCTTTGCATAGATGATTTATAATTTGGCATTGAATTATGTTAGATAATTCTGGCATTATCTAACAATATAGTGCTGATTATAATCCAATACTACAGAAACTGCCCTTGTCCAAAATTGGATTTTGTGAGTGCAACATAGACCTAGGATGTTGTATTTTCAATGTGTATGTGTATATACATATTCCAAGGCAAAACAATGATATTAGTCAAATGAATTTTTGACTAATGTGATAGTGACCTTTAAAACACAAAAGTTAGTACGTAGCAAAATAGTATGCTACAGAAATTAAGTTACTACTGGGAGAACAATATGCTCCAGTCAGTAAACTGCTTGCATTCTGAACTTGTGAAAGTGAGTTCATGTTCCAGAATTCACTTTAAAAAAAAACTCACTCTGTCAGTGAACACTTGTACTCAAGCAGTGGGGATACATAGAGAGGAAGATTCTAGGACCCACTCACCACCCACCTTAGCCTACTCAGAAGTTTCCAGACCAGATATATAGTCTCTTGTAGTTTAAAATATAGTTGAAAATTGCCTAGGAAACAACTGACATCATGCTATGGCCACACACGTATACATGCAATCAGCCAGGCACATGAAAGTGATTCCACAAACATGCACATCACACAAATGAAATGGAGGTATCAATAATTTTAAATCAAGATTTATATTTTTTAATGTCTATCCTTGATCAAAATTTTAGTGATAAATCAAGTCATAAGAAATCCTAAATGTAAGACAAATATAATATCAGTACAATATAGAATACTATGCTTTGTAACATAAAATATTAATTTAAATATAGTCCATGAATTTAGGCAAATGACTGTTACTTTTCCTGGAAGCTACAAAGCTTTCAGTGTCAATACAAGCAATGAAAACTGGAAAACAAATCCAACTGATGAGAATAACAATGCCATAACACCAAACTAAATGAATGACAAAAGAAAGTTTTCCTAGAGCAGTGCTGTGCAAGATTTACAATGACACTCATTTTCTTGTCAACTCTATGTCCTAACGTTCATGAAGGAAAGCAGACTCAGCAGTCATCAAAACTTAGGTTTAGGGCAGACTCAATACTCTTTACTCTAGAAACCAATTCATTTCATGACTCACTGAAAGGTCAGGTGTTTCCTATAATTTATTATTATATTTCTTATAAATATGAAGCATTTATCTAATATCTATGATAGTTGTATTAAAAAGTCATTAATCACTTATGTAAAATATATTAGAGGAAACTCTTAATGGCCTACTTACTATAATTCTTAATCACATTTGAAATGATATGAAATCTTCAAAACTCAGGCTCAAAGATTTCAGCACATAGTACTAACTGTGTGAACGATTAGTGCAAGCTCAGTAAACTGCTTTCATCAGTGGATCTTACAACAGCTTAGAAACTCTTCCTCACTTGACAGAGTTTGCTCTACATCTGTTTTAACCTCAGAATTCATTCTGTAGCTTTGAGCACTTACCAAACATCCCTTCATTGCGGGAACTGTCCTCCAAGCTGAAATACAAATGTTTGCTTAACTCCTGCTCTGTAGCTCCTAATAGCCAGCATTGTTGGAAAGGAAGGCATCTCAATGCTGAGATAAATATCTACATTTCTATGACCTCATGTATCTTGAGTTATAATCTTCATTTTACCTACAGGGGCAATTGCAATGTTGGCATTAGGATCAAAGAACTCTGAAGATTTCTCCAATTGCAAATTAACGAAAGCAATTATTAGTTTCTTGTGAGTGTCTCCAAAGAGACAATGTACTTTGGGGAAGCTCTTACTTTCCAATATCTTTGAAGTCTGACTAGGAGGAAACATGCAGGGAGCATCTGTATCTGATGTATAAAAGATTTGCAAAGACATTTTTAGTTCATAGTACTCTAAACTTTTTTGTGTTCTTCCTCCAAAAATCAAGTTATTTCTTTTCATATCCTACTTATGCCCATTTTTGACCATGTTGCCTAGAAGAATTTAAAAAAAAAAAGAAAAAAAAAGAAAAAAGAAAAAAGAAAGAAGAAAAAAATATTGGATATCAAATGAAATAACATAAAAGAAAGCATGGTGTCATAATCTGCATTAGAAACTAATGCCAAGTGTGGTAGAGGACTCCTTTAATCTTAGTAATAAGAAGGCAGAGGCAAGTGGAACTCTGTTGTGAGTTCAAAGCCTGTGTGGCTTATATTGCAATTTCCAGGAGTGCTAAGATTGCATATCTAGAAAGATCATGCAGGAAAATCAAATTTAAAAAAATGTTAAAGGACAGAGAAAAGAAATCAATGCATTCTTTGTTCAACTGATGACAAATTAACTACAAATGTGAATAAATATATATGTTTGGCAAAACTACAGATATCATCCCAAAAGTGTCAGGCTGTCTGAACACAACTGTATTCTTAGGAAGAACTGCATGTATCACTCTCAAAAATAAAGTCAACTGTATCCATGAACTATTACATAAAATATCGTCTTATTTTAAATACTTCAATTCATCTGACAACCTATACTAATTTTAATCTTAAAAAATCAAGAAGAATCATGGATTATGAAACAGCACATAAAGACCTCTCACTTTGATATTATACTTCTTCCCACTAAGCATCCTCATTTAAGGGTTTTATATCAGCATAAAACTGAGAGAGATACAGTCCACATTAAGCAACATCTTTTTGGCCTACCTATAGCACCCAATTTCCAGAAAATGATAAAGAACACAGGTGATGTATAGAGGCCTATGAAGTGAGTACAGCTAAGTTCTTGGGACAAAGAGCAAGGGCAAGAGAAAGAGCTGAGAACTATGAGGATTTTTCTCACAACTCAAAATAACTTTGTATACTACATGATCCCTTACACACACACACAAACACACACACACACACACACACACACACACATATATATATTTATAATTAGTTATATATAATTTATATATATATATAGTTATATATACAGTTATAGTTGTGTCTATAGTTATATAACTATATTGTTATATTGTTTACATCATTTAAGTCCTAGAATATTTAGTCTTTATCACGTGAGATGGGGAGGATTCTTGGAAATTTCAGTTGTGGAAGCTCAACAGTTCATTGAAATTTAGGGAGAATATAACAGTTAAGCATCTTTTTCATTGGTTCCTACTACAGATGAGGTTCTGATGCAAAGCGAAAATTGCTGTGGAGAAGGGAAATATAGATTATTAGGCATTTTTTAAACCATGAGACAACCAGATAAGGAAATGCATGGGGTAGGCATTATCAGGAACTCTGCATTAGTATGAACAACTATAAAATACAACAATATCTCTCTATAAACTGGTTTATATTTTGTCATTCAGTAAAATCTGTTATGTAGCCGTGAACATTTGCTTAACACAGTCTGTATTACAATGCAAGAAGTAAAAGAATTAAATTGATTTCCAATAAAAAATGCTACCATAGAAAATACACTATTAAGAGAATGAAACAGATAAATTATATATGATGATAAAATGTTCGTAAAGTTGTTTCACTGATTAAGGAGATTTAATATATAGAATCTGACTGTTTTTAATTAATTTTAATTAATTTATTTTATTTTATGTACATTGGTGATTTCACTGCATGTACTTCTGTGTGGGTGTTTTGGATCCCCTGGAATAGGAGTTACAGACAGTTGTGACCTGCAATGTGGATGCTGTGAAGAGAAACTGCTCCGCTGGAAGAACAGTTAGTGTTCTTAAACACTGAGTCATCTCTGCAGCCTTTTATAAAGATTTTTTAAACAAATACTTCTTAAATCCCAGGATTAAAACATGTACAAAATATTTTTAAGATCAGTAAAGGTTGCTCTTAACAACTCCATGCAGAAATGAGTGAAGTGGTAAAAACAACTTCCTTCTCTAAGCTTCTTTCAATTCTAATGCTAGAGTGATAGCTGCAGCTTTTGAAAGCTACTGTATTAAGCAGCTGGGTGTAAGCAGTGAAGTTGGTGTCACAGAATAGAGAATAAACCTGCCTACAGACACTTGGATACACTGTTTTTCCATCTTACAGCAGTAATGTTATATACTGAAAATTTGATAAAGGTTGGAAAGTCATATGGAATAGTTAGTAACCTCCCATACAACAGGCTTGAGGTTAAGATGCTTCATAGTTCTAAGTATCAGGAGCAAGCAGTCAAATTTTGTCCTTACATTTACCTCTGTACAAGGTCAGAGAAGAGCAAGGCTATAAGCTTCTCATAATATAGATAGACTTTAGGATTGCTCTTCCCAAGCAAGTAAAAGATCTATATGACAAGAACTTCACATCTCTGAAAAATGGAATTGAATAAGACCTGAGAAGATGGAAAGATCCCCCATGCTCATGGATTGTTAGGATTAACATAGTAAAAATAGTCATTTTACCAAAAGCAATCTCCAGATTCAATGCAATCCCCATCAAAATTTCAACACAATTCTTCACTGACATGAAAAGAGCAATTCTCAAATTCATGTGGAAAAAGCAAAAAAACCTAGGCTAGCCAAAATAATTCAAAACAATAAAAGAACTTCCGAGGAATCACCATCCCGGACTTCAAGGTGTACTACAAAACAATGGTGATAAAATACTGCATGTTATTGGTAAGGAGACAGGCCAACCGATTGAGTAGAACTGAAGATTCAGAAGTAAACCCACACACTTATGGACACTTGATCTTTAACAAGCAATCAAAAAACATACTGTGGAAATGAGAAAACATCTTCAATAATTGGTGCTGCTCAAACTGGCAGGCTGTATGTAGAATGAAAATAGATCCATATTTATCACCATGCACAAAGATCAAGTTCAAGTAGATCAAGGACCTCAACATAAAATAAGATATACTGAATCTAATAGAAGAGAAATGGGAAAGACCCTTGAACTCACTGGCACAGAGGAAATTTCCTGAAAAGAACACCAATGGCTCAGACAATCGACCAATGGGACCTTATGAAACTGAAATGTTTCTAAAAGGCAAAATACACAGTCAATAGGCCTATTGGCAACCTACAGAATGGGAAAAAATCTTCACTAACCGTACATCCAACAGAAGGCTAATATCCAAAACATATAAAACACTCAAGAAGTCAACCTCCAAAAATCCAAATAACCCAATAAAAATGTGGGGTACAACTATGTTCATAGCAGCCATATTTATAATAGCCAGAAGCTGGAAACAATCCAGATGTCCCTCAGCAGAGGAATGGATGCAGAAAATGTGGTACATTTACACAATGAAATACTACTCAGATATTAAAAACAATGACTTCATGAAATTCACAGGCAAATGGATGGAACTTGAAACTATCATCCTGAGCGAGGTAACTCAGTCAGAAACGAACAAACATGGTATGTACTCACTGATAAGTGGATATTAGTGCAAACTTCGTGGAATACCCAAGTTTCACTTCACAGCAACCATTGGACTGAGTGTGATGTCCCACATGGAGGAGTTGAAGAAGGAATTGAAGGAGCTGAGGGAGTTTGCAGCCCCATGGAGGAAGCAAAAGTGTCACTGGTCTGAGCCCTAGGTGCTACTGGAGACTGGCCCACCAACGAAAGAATACACATCGAAGGACCCATGGTTCAGACCTCATATGTGGCAGAGGAGGGCCTTGTTGGCCATTAGGGAGAGAAGAGGCCCTTGGGCCTGGGGGTGTTAGAGGCCCCAGTATAGGGTAATGCCAATGTGAGAAGAAAGGAGTGGGTGGATGGGTAGGTGGGTGAGGGAATACCCCCATAGAGGCAGGGGGAAGGGGAGGCGATAGAGGGTTTCCAAAGTGGAGACCTGGAAAGGGGGAAACATTTGAAATGTAAATAAAGTACCAAAAAATAAAATTTAAAAAATACAATAAAATAAAAAGTGGGGTATAAAGCTAAACAGATTTCGAAACAGATGAATCTCGAACAGCTGAGAAATGTTCAAAGTCTATTGTCATCAGAGAAATGCAAGTCAAACCGATCCTGAGATTCAACCTCACACTATCAGAGTGGCTAAGATAAACAACTCAAGTGACAGCAGATGCTGGCAAGGATGTGGAAAAAGAGTAACACTTCTCCATTGCTAGTGGGATTGCAAATAGGTACAACCTCTCTTGAAATCAATCTGGTGGTTCTTCAGAAAATTGTAAATAGTTCTACCCAAAAAATGCCACCCAATAACACAAAAATACATGGTCCACCATGTTCATAGCAGCCTTATTTGTAATAGCCAGAAGGTGGAAACCACCCAGATTCCCTCAACCAAAGAATGGATAAAGAAAATGTGGTTCATTTATGCAATGGAATAGTATTCAGCTATTAAGGTTGAGAACATCATGAATTTGCAGGCAAATGGATGGTACTAGAAAATATCATCCTGTGTGAGGTAACCAGAAGTACATGCATGGTGTGTACTCACTAAGTGGATTTTAGTCAAAAAGTACAGAATACCTAGAATACAACCACAGATCATAAGAAGTGAAACAAGCAGAAAGACCCAAATAAGGATGTTTCAGACTCACTTGGAAGTGGGAAGGAAATGATCATGCGAAGTAGAGGGAGCGAGAGAACTGGGTGAAAGAGGGAATGGGAGCCAGAAAGGGTAAACAGGATCAGAAGTGGGGGGTACCCTGGGAACAAACTAGAGACCTGGGAGGTGAGAGACTCTCAGGAATCAAAGGGAGGGACCTTAGCCAAAATGCCCAACATTGTGGAGAGGGAACTCAAAGAGCCAACCCCAATATATTGACAGGGCCTCAAGTGGAGGGACAGGGTTACCAACCCACAGTGAACATTTCTAACCAGGAATTGTGCCTGTCTAAAAGAACTGCAGGGACAAAAATAGAGAAGAGTCTGAGGGAAGGGAGGACTAATGACAAGCCCAACTTGGGATCCATCTCATGGGGGAGGGGAGGCACCAGGGCCTAACACTATTACTGATGTTATGATGTGCTTACAGACAGGAGCTGTAAGCTGTATGGCTATCTCTGAGAGGCCCTACCAGCAGCCGACTGATAGAGATGCATATACTTACACACAACCATTGGAATGAGTTTGGGTACCGCTGTGGTTGAATTGGGGGAAAGGTTGAAGAAATTTAAGGGACAGTGACCCCCTGGGAAGACCTGCAGTCTTAACTTGCCCAGACCCCAGGAAGCTTGAAGAGACTGAGCCACCAACCAGGAGCATACATGGGCCAGTCCGAGGCCTCTGGTGTATATATATATATATATATATATATATATATATATATATATATATACACATATATATATATATCAGAGGTCTGCCTGGACTGGCCTCAGTGGAAGAAGATGTGCTTAATCCTCAAGAGCCTTGAGGCCCCAGGAAAGGTGGAGGTCTGGTAGAGGGAGCACTCTCTTGGAGGCAAGGGGGAGGAGGAATGGGGTAATAAGCTGTGGGAGGTGGGATGACCAGAATGTAAATAAAGAAAATAATTTTTAAAAGATACAGACCAAATCAAAAATCATATCAAAGACATCATCCAGTTTGATCAAGTAGACTTCAGCCCAGGGATCTAGGGGAGATTCAGTATTCAAAAGTCCATCAATGTAATCCAATATATAAACAAAGGGAAAGAAAAAATTACATGATAATCTCATTAGATACTGAAAACCTTTGAAATTATCCAACATTGTTTCATGTTTAAAACTCTTAGAGAGATCGGGAATAGAAGATAAACTGAATCTAATAGAACAGAAAGGTTGTAATAGCAGAATACTTACTTTCAGGCAGCTAGGGTGAGGGTCTTAGACCCACACCCACAGGGACACACCTACTCCAACAAGGTCACAACTCCTAATAGTGCCATCCCCTGGTTCAACCATATACAAACCATCATAGAGGCCTAGGGCAGATGGCAAAGATTATAGAGACATGAGATATGAACTGGATACAGAGAGTTGTATAATGTTGACTCAGTTGAGTACTATGACATACAAGTTTGTTATGTGAAGAGTACACAAAAAATTGGCTGAATAATCCAGTTAGAGCTTGATATACATCAAGAAGAAGACAGCCTGGGATTATGATTGGTAGTGTTTACAGGAGTGATTGAAGACAAAAAGAGACGGAGGCCTCTGGAATAGATAAAATATAGGAACACCTCAGAAAGGTGACAGAATGGGGGTGCAGAGAAAACCGGAAGTGCTAAGACATGAATGATGTGATCATTTAATTTTATAACAGGCTAGTGCTATAGAAACTGGCAACATAGATATATGTCCTTTCTCCCAGTCTGGAGCCTTATTCCATACTCAACCAAGGATGCACTTGAGAAGTTAATTGTATAAAAGATGCCAGGACTGAGGTCAGTCATCTGCTCTGGCACAGATTCTGGAAGAGCTTGCAGTAGCTCCAGAGGCATTACCACATGTTTTGATGTTGGGTGTTAACTTAGTTTTTTTTTTTCAGTTAGAAAATATCATCATCAAAGGCAATAGAAATGAAAGGGCTTATTTTAGCTTATGGTTTCAAAGGTGGAGTTCATCATTATTGAAAACGTGCTACAAGAGTCAGGAAAGGCAAGGAGACAGAAACAAAATGCCAACTGAAAACACTTTAATCAACACTTGGAAAACAGAAAAATAGAGAAATAATTAGGATGAAGCTACACGATCCATAAAAACCCATCTACAATGAGTGATGCAGTTCATTCATCAATGAAATTCCACCCACCTAAAGGGTCTCTAATAGCCCAAACAGTGCAAGCAACTGGGGGACAAACACATGCAAGATACTCTAGAGGATGTTTTACATTCAAATAACAATATTGTGCTTCTGTTTTGACAACTCATGTGTATCTCATGCTAAAATCAGTTTTACCACCATGAAAAGTCCCTATAGTCTTTAACTATGTCAACACTGTTGAAGTCTAACATCCACAATTTCTTCTAAAACTCAAGGCACTCTCTTAAGTTTGACCCTTTGTAAAATCAAAACATGAAATAGTTATATCCAATATGAATGTCACAGAATATACATTTTCATCCCAAACAGTTAAAAAAATAGTGTAACAAATAAAGATGAAAATCAGACCTAATGTTACACACTGTAGCTCCGTGTCCACTTTCTGGTGATTCATTTTATGGTCTTAGATCTCTATACTTCTCCAACTGTATGCCTGAAACATACATATATTTTCTGATTCATCTCAATCCCTGAATGCAACTTTCTCTGGCAGATGTCTCAAGGCTCTGCCAGTCCCCAGGATCTTGAGTCTCAAATGAAACTCAGGCTTCATCTTCACTGCTTCACACAGTGGCCTATGATGGCCTCAGTATAGGAACTGTGGCCCTGCCTTATGTTGTCTTGCTTCAGCTGGTCTTGGAAATGTTCCTCATCCTCCAAACCAGTATTATATAAAAGATGGGAGGAAATATTGTACAAATATATGAGAATATGGTGGACATTTCTTTTCTTTTTTTTTTCTCTTCCTTCTATTTTTTTTTCCTTTTTTGGGGGGTGATACTTTATTTACATTTCCAATGTTTCCCCTTTCTAGGTCTCCTCTTTGGAGACCACCTATCCCCTCCCCCTCCCACAGTCAAGCTGTACTATAGAGCAGTAGTGCTAAAAATCTGCATGGTATTGATACAGTGACAGGCAGGTAGATAAATGGAAAAGAATTGAAGACCCAGAAATGAATCCACACACCTACCGCCACTTGCTTTTTGACAAAGGAGCCAAAACCATCCAGTGGAAAAATGACAGCATTTTCAACAAATGGTGCTGGTTCAACTGGCGTTCTACATGATGAAGAATGCAAATTGATCCATTCCTATCTCCCTGTACAAAGCTCAAGTCCAAGTGGATCAAGGACGTCCACATAAAACCAGATACACTGAATCTAATAGAAGAGAAAGTAGGGGAAAGTCTCGAACACATGGGTACAGGGGAAAAGTTCCTGAACCGAACACCAGTGGCTTATGCTCTAAGATCAAGAATCGACAAATGGGACTTCATGAAATTGCAAAGCTTCTGTAAGGCAAAGGACACTGTCAATAGGACAAAACGACAACCAACAGATTGAGAAAAGATCTTTACCAAACCTATGTCTGATACAGGGCTAATATTCAATATATACAAAGAACTCAAGAAGTTAGACTCCAAAAAACCGAGTAACCCCATCAAATATGGGGAACAGAGCTAAACAGAGAATTCTCAACTGAGGAAATTCGCAGGACTGAGAAGCACCTAAAGAAATGCTCAACATCCTTAGTCATCAGGGAAATGCAAATCAAAACAAGTCTGAGATTCCACCTCACACCAATCAGAATGGCT